>VWZI01019547.1:279471-299671 GCA_013396835.1 Psilopogon haemacephalus
CGGCAGGGGGTCAGCGGCTGGGCTGCTGGGCAGCGGGGTGCGTGTGAGCAGAGTGCTGCCTGGGCGCTGGCTAGGCCCGGCGTGAGCAGAACAGACGCCGGAGATAGAGACAGCCCATACAGAGTGGTCTCTGGTCCCCTCGGCGTGGGGCTGGCTTTATTGCTCGTTTTCCGAAGCGCGCTGTCCGGCTGTGTTCCCCGTTTGCTCGCCACCTCCATACGGGCCTAACCCACAGGTACAGTGCGGAGCTGCAGGGCCAGCATTAAGGGGAGCCACTCCTGTCCTCAGAGCAGCCCCTGGCAAGACATGGTGTGGCCAGGGCACAGCAGGAAGGTGGAACTGACCAGGCTGCATCTTCAAGCAACTGACTCCGTCTGTGTCTCCTGACAAGGTAGCAGAGCTAGGAAGATACTACAGAAATACCCGTGCCCAAAGGAGAGAAAGGAGACTGCGAGGTTGTTCTACTCTCTCCTCTGCTTTAGATTAAAAGGAGAGAGTGAGACATAGACAAGAGTGGCCAAAATGAAACCAATGCTGAAGAAGACTTTGAAGATGTGGGGCATGGATCTGGAGGAGGCAGGATGACGGCCAGCTCTGGATTGGAGGGGCTTGATGACACGCTGCCACTGGGTGAGGATGGCCTCCCTGGCGCCTGCCCACTTGCCTGGGCCCCTCAAACGGTACTGGTAAGGCGTACAGGGCCCAAAGGCCACCTGCAGGGCCAGCTTAGGGTCAGTGAGGAGGAGGATGAGCAGGTTGGGCTTGACCCCCACGTGGCAGGCGAGTTCATCCATGTAGGGGATGTAGTCCACCTGGATGGTGTGCCGCTGGCTCTTCACGTACCTGCACGCAGGGAAGGCAGGCAGGGTTGGCAATGTGGGAATGGGGGTGACAGTGGGAGAGGCAATACCCGCGTGGGGTCCTTACCTCTTGGCCATTGTCTCCTTGGTTTGTGTAATATCAGCCAGCATGTCAGCAAGTGGTGGCAGCTTGTGCAGCCCTGGGGAAGAGGAGGTTGGTTGTAGTTTGAGGGACGGCAGTGCTCCTGCAGTGGTCCGCCTGACTCAGCAGCCCAGCCTGGCCTCTGCTTGCACATGGAAGCCTTAGGGACTTTGCTTCTGATGTGGTGTTTTGTTCCCAAAGTGGGAAGGTAACAGCAGGAAAGGAAAAAGGACAAGGTTTGCAGCCAATAGGATCTGTTATTGCCCTCACAAGAGAAGATAAGAGCAAGGCTTTTGGCAAAATTCAATGCAGATTTTTGCCCTCATGAAGATACAAAATGAGAATAAACAGGTAAATGGAGGGAGGCAGAGAGTGAGGTCCTACCTCCAGCTGCACAACCCAGCCTTGCCGTGGCTGAGAGAGCCCAGCTGCATCCTGCCAAACCCCCCTGCTTACCTTTAAAGACGCGGGTGGCCCAGCGACACTGGAGCTCAGAGATGGGCATGATGGGACCCAGAGGCTGGATGAGGCCAATGAAAGCCAGCGTTGGCTTCTCCAGGTCAGGAGGGAACATGAATTTGTAGAGGGGGATCTGGTTCTCCACCACCTTCACGCAGCCCTCAAGAAAGGGGAAGGAGAAGCTGTATCCTGTGGCAAAGACCACGGCATCAATCTCTTCCCTGGTGCCATCTTCGAAGATGGCAGATGTCTCTGTGAACTCCTTGATGTTCGGCTTCACCTGCACCCTGCCCGAAAGGATGCGGTTGGGCAGGTCGTCATTGACAGTTGGGTGCTGGTCAAAAAACCTGGAAAGCATGGACAGACATTGTGTGGAGCCTGCCTCTGGGGTGGGTAGCTCTGAGGCAAGTATCTTGGGTGCCGGTGGGGCACTCACCCATGCTGGGGCTTCAGGCCATAGAGCGCGTGGTTGAAGCGCGCATTCAGCTTCCTCTCCACATAAGCACTTACAGCATTTAGAGGCAGCAAGCTTTGGAGTAACTTGAAAAAGCGGCTGATGTAGATGACATCATAGGGGTACCCATCGTCTCCCACTCGGTGCAGTACCCAGGCCCCACGCCTGGTGCTGAGGAAGACCTGGGAGGAAGGAAAGGAGAGGTGCTGGCTTTGCAGCATCATTGTGACTGGGCTGAGCCCCTGCCATGCTCCTTGGACAGGGGTGCCAGCACAGCTGTGGGGACAACAGCCACCCCTGCTGTGAGGGGATGGGGTACTGGAGGGAACAGACCCCACAGGAGATGGCAGGGGGTTGCTCAGTGCCTGCTGGGGTCTGAATAACTGGCGCTCCAGCTTCAGCAGCTCTCTCCCCACCTGCTCAGCTGTGTGGCTCAGCTCCACGGTGATGTCAACCCCTGAATTCCCGATGCCAACCACAACCACCCGCTGCCCTGAAAAGGGCTGTGGGTTCTTGTAGTCCCGGCTGTGCAGGTACCAGCCCTTGAACTTTTCCAGTCCTGGAAGAGAGAGGGAAGTTGTGCTAGGCAGGGATGTGGGGCAGGAGCTGGCTGTCCCCTTCTTAGCCTGGTGGTGTGTTTTGGGAACAGGCTGGGACCAGCATGACCAGTGAAAGCAATGAAACCCTGAGATGGTGCCAAGAGAGGTGGTGGCATCTGGGTCTGGGAGATGCTCAATGGGGCCCCAATCATCCTGTTCTGGCTTTGGGGCTGGCCTGCATTGGAGCAGGGCTTGGACTGGAGACCTCCATGTTCCCATACAAAAATACTCCTGCAATTCCTGCCAGTGCAGTGCAGTGGGGGAAGAGGAGCAGCCAGGCTCTGTGCTGTCCTGCCAGACCCTGGTGGGGGTGTGCTCCAGCCTGTTTCTCAGCCAAATAGTGTCTCCACAGCTAAAAGTCCTCCGGACATTTTTGCCTGGCACCCAAAGGAGAAGGTCATCACCAGCTCTCGAGCCTTGCCAAGGGAGCTGAAGAGCCCCTTGGCAGGTGACACCTGCCAGCAGGGCACTTTGGTCAGGCACTTTGGCAACAGTCATCAAGATGGGTGAAACAGAAGCATGATCATGTAATCCCACCATGGAGGCATTTTGGGCAGCAGCCAGAGTGGGGTGGGAGCCAAGCTACAGAGGTGTCCTGTCCCAGGGGTGACAGGAACCAGGTAAGCAGCCCACAGGGCAGTACCTGGGAAGGTGCTGAGTGGGAGGTGTGCCTCGGTGTGGTGCCCGGTGCACACCAGCACAGCGTCGAAGACAGATGCCTCCTGCTTCCCCTCGCTCTCAGTCACCACGTCCCACTGGCCCGTGGTGGCAAAGTCGGGGCGCTTGGACACGCGGCACACGCTGGTCTGGGCACAGGGAGAGTAAGAGTCAGGCACCCTTCATCCCCTGGCCCTGTTGCGGCCAGCCCTCTCCAGGCCCCCACAGCTCACCCTGAAGCGAATGTGTCGGAGCAGGTCGAAGTGCTGGGCATACATGCGGAAGTACTCCATGATCTTGGAGTTGTGCATGAAGTTAGGGAAGTCCTCAGGGATGGGGAAGTCACTGAAGCACATCATCTCCTTGGAGGCGTTGATGATGACGGAGGGGTAGATGCTGGCACGTCCTTCCTCAGGCTGCTCCTGGAGGAGTGGGGCATGGCTTGGCACTGCCCAGGGAACCCTGGGCTGCCTCCCTGCCCTGCCTGGCACTTCACCTTGCCTGTGGGTGCAGAGTTAAGCCACAGGTGGTCGTAATACCTGTCCCTCTACCCAGCACCATGCTGGCAGTGCAACTACCCACCCAAGAGCTGAGGGAAAGAGGAACCTCTGAGCAGGCTGGGAACATGCAGTGGTGACAGCGCGTTGTGGAGTCTTGTGCTTCAGTTTCCCCAGTCCTAGTCCTGGCCCTAGTTGCCACATTGGGTCTTGCTGTTTGCTGAACCAGCTATGGTGCTTCCAGCTGAGTGGCTGCTGCCACTCACTGGGTCTCTTCCCTGGCAGTTGCACTCTGCTGCCCAGGTTCTACTCCACCGGCCAGATTTCTGACCCACCGTGGACAGGACCAGCAGTCTGTAACTCTGCCACCTCTAAACCCACAGTGCACTGTTTCTCCCCAGGCTGTCCCACTCAAGTGTTGGGTCATGGTGGTTCAGCTTGTCTTGGTGGTTCCCTGGGTAAAGGGGTCAGAAAT
The DNA here is from genome assembly GCA_013396835.1 of Psilopogon haemacephalus. Taxonomy (NCBI): domain Eukaryota; kingdom Metazoa; phylum Chordata; class Aves; order Piciformes; family Megalaimidae; genus Psilopogon; species Psilopogon haemacephalus. The sequence continues at coordinate 283,555 of VWZI01019547.1, forward strand.
GGGCTCTGGGGCTTCCCCCAAGACAGGGAGAGCCAAGGCACAGAGAAGGCAGCATTTGGTAAATCTGCATGGGCATGCAACACAGGAGCAGAGAGAGAAACAAGCAGGACTTTGAGGAAATGGCTAGGCAGGATGAACTGGGACGACTCGCAGGGTCAAATAAAACCAGGATGAGTAGGAAGGGGCTTGCAAGTGTCCAAAAGCAAAACAGCAGGGGAAGGAACGGACAAGTCTGCGAAAAGAAGGATAAACAGGGAGAGGGCTGAGCTGGAGAAGCAAGCCCTGGGGTAAGGTCCTTGGGAAGGGTCTGCCCTGCTGGAAGGGGTAAGTCCATGTGGCCGGCACACCAGCCAGCACCACGGGGACCTCCTGCATCCGCAGCATTTTTTGCTATCCTGTGGTTTTCCCTGGAGTGTCGGCTGGCGCTGCATCCAAAGCAGGGGAGTGGTGCCAATTACCAACCCCTGTCCCGCCCGGCGCTGCTGCTGCGGGGCAGTCAGGCACAGCAGGGGGCTTACCTCGAAGCGCCAGAGCCCCCCGATGTCCCCGCTCCTCTCGAAGCAGGTGGGCACCAGTCCCTCATCCAGGCAGCATTTCAGGGCGCACAGGCCAGAGACACCAGCACCGATGACGGCTACTCGTCGGTTAGCCATGTCCTGAGATGCGGTGGCAGCAGGGTTGCTGGGGAAGCCTCTGCTGGGGTGAAACACGCTGAGGGGTGTGTGGAGCCTGGCAGGTCACTTGAGGTGCTGTTTATTTGAGGATGGCCATGCCTATGCTTCTTGCGGTGATCAAGCTTGGCTGGGGCGTTGCAAGATGTGTTTCTTCCAGACATGATGTTCCCTTGCCCCTATGCCACGCCTCCTGCCGACGCTTGCTCACCCTCCCAAGGGGCTCATTAGTTTCTGCAAGTGCCTAAGCGATGCCAAACCTGCCCCAGGACTTCCTGGGTGCAGTGGCCAAGATGTGGCCATGCTGCAGGTTTTGTCATGCTGTGGTGTGGAAAAAACCAGGAGGATGCTCAGGGAACTGGCTTTGCCTGGCACCCAGAGGAGAACACCCACTGGCACTCACTGGTTTTGCCTGGCACCCACTGGCACCACCAGTGCTGAGCTTTTAAGCTGTGCCAGGAAGATGGAAAGTCCAGCAGGTGCATGGCCAGTGGCTCAGGGAGCCGGTCTCTGGTGGGTGGGATGTGCTGGCAGTGGTGACACCTGCCAGCAGGGCACGTAGGTTAGGTGTTGTTGGTGTGGCAAAAGCCACCAGGATGGGTGAGACAGAAATATGGTCATGCAACCCCAGCTGGCGTGTTAGCTTGGGGAGGCATTTTTTGCAGCAGCCAGAGTGGGGTGCAGGCTAAGCTGGAGAGAAGGGTGGTGCCAGGGGTGTCAGACCTAAGCAAGCAGCCTGTTGGGCAGTGCCTGGGAAGATGCTGAGTGGGAGGTGTGCCTTAGGGTGGTGCCCAGTGCCTGCACTCACAGTGTCAGAGACAGAATCCTTCTGCTGCCCCATGCTTTCGCTCACCATGTCCCACTGGCGCACGGTAGCAAAGCTGGGGCACTTGGACACATGATGTGCTGGTCTGGCCACAGGGAGAGTAGGCATCAGGCACCCTGCACCCCCCTAGTCCCACTGCTTCTGCCTTCCCCGCCACCCTGGGCCACTTCATCTGTCACCCTGAAGTGGATTTGCAGAGCAGCTCACGGTACTGGCATACATGTGGAAGTATTCCATGATCTTGGAGTTGTGCCTATGTTCCCCAGGGGCAGTTTAAGGGCCTGTTCTCTTTAATATCTTTATCAGTGATCTGGCGGAGGGGATTGTGGCCATCCTGAGTAAGTTTGCGGATGACAGCAAGTTGGGCAGGAGTGTTGATCTGCTTAAGGGTAGGAAAGCTCTACAGAAGAATCTGGACGAGATGGATCAGTGCACTGAGGCAAATGGCATGAGGTTCAACAAAGCTGAGTGCTGGGTCCTGCACTTGGGTTACAACAACCCCATGCAAGCTTGGGACAGAGTGGCTGGGAAGCTGTCTGGTGGAAAAGCATCTGAACGTGAGCTACCAGTGTGCTCAGGTGGCCAAGAAGGGCAAGAGTATCCTGGGCTGTATCAGCAATCGTATGACCAGCAGGACCAGGGAAGTGTACTTGGCACTGGTGAGGCCACACCTTGAACGCCGTGTTCAGTTTTGGGCAGCCCACTACAAGAAAGACATTTTGGTGCTGGAACACACCTAAAGAAGGGCAGCAAACCTGGAAAAGGGTCTGGAGAACAAGTTCCATGAAGATTGTTCGAGGCAACTGGGGTTATTCAGCCTGGAGAAAAGGAGGCTCAGAGGAGACCTTATCACACTCTACAACTACCTGAAAGGAGGTCATAGCAAGTTGGATGCTGGCTACTTCTCCCCAGAAACAAGTGGTAGAACAAGAGGAATGGCCTCAAATTGTGCCAGAGGAGGTCTAGATTTGACACTAGGAAAAATTTCTTCACTTAGAGGCCTCCCCAGACTGCCCATGGAAGTAGTGGAGTCTCTGTCCCCGGAGATATTTAAAAGACGTGTAGATGTGGCACTTGGGGATGTGGTTTAGGATTGATCTAGCAGTGTGAAATTGAATTTGATGATCTTACAAGTCTCTTCCAACCAAAATGACTTTGTGATTCTGTGTAGTTGGGGAAGTCCTTGGGCGTAGGGATGTCACCAAAGCACATAATCTCCTTGGAGGTGCTGGTGATGAGGGAGGAATAGATGCTGGCACAGCCCGCCCTGGGGTGCTCCTGTGGGAGTGGGACACAGCTTGGCCCTGCCTGGCTCCTTGACACGCTTACTGGTTCAGTATTAAGCCACAAGTGGTTGTAGCACCTGTCACTGTTCCCAGCATCCTCTTGTGGGTGTGACCACCCACCTCACAGGGAAAAGGAAACTCTAAGTTGACAGGACCTGTGCACTGGTGGAATTTGGTGCCTCAGTTTCACTGCTGAGGCCTCAGTGGCGTGCAGAGCCTGATGGGGGACACAGTGCTGCTCATGTGGGAATGGTGATCCCTGTGCTTTCTGTGGGTGACTAAGCTTAGTTGTGGTGTTAAAAGACATGAACTACAGGTTCTCCTACCTCCATGCTACTCCTCCTGACCACACCCACCTTCCCCAAGGGGCTCATTAAATTCTGTAAGTGCTTAATTCTGATGCTGCTGTGGGACTTCCTGGGTGCTGTGCCCAAGATGTTGCCATGGTCCAGATTTTGTCAGGTCATGGTGTCAAAAGCAATATTGAGAAGGTGCTCAGCTCACTGGCAGCTGGAAGCTGTGCCAGCTCTGGTGTATGGTGACCAGGACACCTTGTCACCACTCTGGGTCCACAACCCACACAGCCATCCTCCAGAGGAGCTGTGTGCAGGCGACAAGGGTAGCACTGAGCCACTCTGCTGTGACCACTCTGACCTGGCCCAGTGGCACCCGCCCTGGGGAAGGCTGCCTTGCTATGGCACACACGTGTCTGCATGTGCACGTGTGTGTGTGCACGCAGCCTGCACTGCCATGTAGCTGGAGCTGTGCCACTGACATGGCCTCAAACCCATGGGCTCCCCCCCGCATGCAGGGGGCTGTGGTTGTGTCAGTAATGGGACAGACACCTGGCTCCATTTCACATGCTTTTATACAGTTAGGAAGTCTGCTGTGCCTTTGCCACTTAGCTCTCACATGAGTGTGCTGGGGTGGCACAGGTGGGTTATAGGTGACAGAAAAGCCCAGCACATCCCTGCTGGGTCAGAAGTGCTGAGAGGGGTTGGATTTTACCTGCTGTGTGAACAGGTTTCCTCCTCTGTTCTCAGTGGAGGCTCACCGAGGGGAGGCTCACCCTGTGGCAGGGTATTGCTGGGCAGGAGGAAGGCTCCTGCCAGGACTGTGGTGCACAGACTGCCATGGGGCAGGGTGTGGCAGGCCAGCCCCCTGGCACATCTCAAAGGTGCCCTTCCCACACTTGTAGGGCACCTACAAGTAAGCAAAAACGATGGCGAGGATGGCCACAGCCCCAACCAGTTTGAAAATGTGGGGCATGGTGGAGGTTGAGGGGTGGTCCTCCACAGGCCGTGTCTGCAGGGGCTTGATGACACGCTGCTGCTGGGTGAGGATGGCCTCCCTGGCGCCTGCCCACTTGCCTGGGCCCCTCAAACGGTACTGGTATGGTGTGCAGGGCCCAAAGGTCACCTCCAGTGCCAGCTTGGGATCGGTGAGGAAGAGGGTGAGCAGGTTGGGTTTGACCCCCACCTGGCAGGCAAGTTCATCCATGTAGGGGATGTAATCCACCTGGATGGTGTGCCGCTGGCTCTTCACATACCTGTGGGCAGGGAGGGCAGGCTGGTGCTAGCAGCAGAGCTGGCAGATGCCCCACATGCTGGCAAGGTGGTATTGGATGACCATTGGCAAGGAGTGAGTGGGGGTAGTGCTGCCAAGCACGTTGTTGACATTTGTTGACATGGTTAGATGTGCCAGGGTGCAGCCAAAGAACAGGAAAAGTGCCCAACGAGCAGCCATGCCCAAACTAACCACCACCCTGTTCCCAAGGAGGGTCTTACCGCTTTGCCATGGCTTCTTTCTTCTGCTTGATGTCAGCTTCCATGTCGTGCTGTGGAGGCAGCTTGCTGAGCCCTGGGGAAGATGAACCAACAGTGGCCGCTCTGATGCTGCTTTTGCCTGGGTGCTGTGTCCCTGCCACCACCACCACAGCAGGGGTTCTGGCACCCAAGGCATGTCCAAGCTATTCACGATGGGAAGGAGCATTTTTTGGAGCTCAGGTACAGATGTCCCTGTGCTGCTCAGGCTAAAGCCTGGCTAACCACAATGGCTATAAGGTGGAAATGTCATTGTTCATAGCCAGGATGGCACAGCTGGCTGCTGCCTCCCAAATATCATTGGGCACCGTTTGCCCTGGGTCTGGGAGCACAGGTTCAGGCTGCAGCCACAGAGGTGGTTTGCCTCACTTACCCTTGAAGACGCGGGTAGCCCAGCGACACTGGAGCTCAGAGATGGGCATGATAGCCCCCAGAGGCTGGATGAGGCCAATGAAAGCCAGCGTTGGCTTCTCCAGGTCAGGAGGGAACATGAATTTGTAGAGGGGGATCTGGTTCTCCACCACCTTCACGCAGCCCTCAAGAAAGGGGAAGGAGAAGCTGTATCCTGTGGCGAAGACCACAGCATCAATCTCTTCCCTGGTGCCATCCTCAAATATGGCAGATGTCTCTGTGAACTCCTTGATGTTTGGCTTCACCTGCACCCTGCCCGAAAGGATGCGGTTGGGCAGGTCATCATTGACAGTTGGGTGCTGGTCAAAAACCCTGGAAGATAAAAGGAACCATTAGGGCACTGGAGTTGAGCACCTTGACTCTGTGTCCTGCTGCAGACTGTGCTCTGGAGATGTTTGTTCCCAGGGATTCTCAGTACCAGGAATGCTTATTGCCAGTAGGGTTGATCCCTTAGGGACGTTCAGCAGTTGTTGCTGCACTGATCCCACCAAGGGTCCATGGAAGGCATAGTGGCTCTCCTGAGCATTGCCTGGGCACAGCACAGCTTTGAACTGGCTTACGAGTCTGGTGCTTTGACCCCAGCATGAGCACAGGGAGTATGGAGATAACTGAGCAGGGCAGGACATGGAAAAAGGGTAGAGGATCACACATGGTCAAAGGGAGTGTTTGCTGGTACCTGTGCTTTGGCTTCAGGCCATAGTGTGAGTGGTCAAACCTGGCATTCAGTTGCTTCTCCATGACGCTGCTCACCATGGATGAGCTCAGCAGCTCCTTCAAGAATGCGTTCATGCGGGTGGTGACGACTATATCTAAGGGGTAGCCCTTATCTCCAACACGGTTGAAGATCCATGCACCCCGGCGGGTGCTGAGGAAGACCTGGGCAAGGAAGTAAGCATTGCTTCCTGAAGGCTGTGATGGTCCTGGGGGGGCTGACAATGGGGAGACACGTCCTTGCCCTGGGATCACACCGTTTTGTGCTGCTGCAGTGCTGGACAAAGACCCAGAGGGCAAAGAGAAATGGTGGCTGGTGCCCAGCAGGGAGAGGTGGGAAAGAACCACAAAGGCAGCTCCAGTCAGAGACTTAGGGCTGGAAACTGAGGTATCTGTAGGGGATCGAGTCTCAACTGCCACCATTGCCTGGCAGCTGGGATTGGTGGGTGCTGGCACTGTAAAATGCAGTGTAAGTGCTGGGATGGAGCCATGGCTGTGCCAGCTCTTGGTGTCATCATGGAACTGGCAGTGCGCACTGGGACCCTGTTCTGCTACTGACCTGCTTGGCTGCTTGGCTGATCTCCACGGCCAAGTCTGACCCCGAATTCCCAATCCCGACAACAACAACCCTCTTGTCTGTGAAATCCCGAGAGTCCTTGTAATCTCGGCTGTGGAGGTACCAGCCCTTGAACTTCTTGATTCCTGTGGGCAGGTAAGAGGGATGCTTGGCTTCCTGCTGCTAGGCTGAGGAACACCTCCCTGGCAACTGAAGTGAGGACACTCCCTGCCTCTGCTAGACACCTCCTGTAAGCTTTGAATCACATTTGGAGTGTAAGCAAGGCAGAGAAATGCTGGAGTCAGGAGAAAGAGCAGCAGGGAGAATAGAGACTACCATAGCCAAACTTTCTGGGGTCTCTCCTCATGTCAGGGTGCAAGGCAGTACCTGGGAAGGTGCTGAGCGGGAGGTGTGCCTCGGTGTGGTGCCCGGTGCACACCAGCACAGCGTCGAAGACAGATGCCTCCTGCTTCCCCTCGCTCTCAGTCACCACGTCCCACTGGCCCGTGGTGGCAAAGTCAGGGCGCTTGGACACGCGGCACACGCTGGTCTGGGCACAGGGAGAGTAAGAGTCAGGCACCCTTCATCCCCTGGCCCTGTTGCGGCCAGCCCTCTCCAGGCCCCCACAGCTCACCCTGAAGCGAATGTGTCGGAGCAGGTCGAAGTGCTGGGCATACATGCGGAAATACTCCATGATCTTGGAGTTGTGCATGAAGTTAGGGAAGTCCTCAGGGATGGGGAAGTCACTGAAGCACATCATCTCCTTGGAAGTGTTGATGATGACGGAGCGGTAGATGCTGGCACGTCCTTCCTCAGGCTGCTCCTGGAGGAGTGGGGCACAGCTCAGCACTGGCCAGGGACAATGACTGGGCGGGATAGCTGGGAGTGATGTGGTGTTCCTTTGGATGGAACCCCTGCCCTCAGCCTGCTTCCCAGCACCCTGCCATGGCTGACTGTGTGTCACACCACTAGCTGCCCCTCATCCCTGGCTGCCGTGGTGCAGGACGTGTGGCTTGCAGGGCTTACCTCAAACCTCCACAGCCCTCCGATGTCCCTGGTCCTCTCAAAGCAGACAGGCTCCAGTCCCTCTTGAAGGCAGGCTTTGATGGCACACAGCCCGCTGCTGCCTCCTCCAATGATAGCCACTCTCTTCGCCATGCCTGGGGACGGTGCTGGACAGCGGGGCTAAGGTGCGAGGCGAGCAGCTGTATAAAATTTTGGCCCTGTGCACCAAAGAGGTTGCAAGCTGAGAAACAGCCCCCCAGAGGTTTGTTTAGGAATGTGAGGCAACTGTTGTCCCTGACTCCACAGGGACCTGACCGGCGCTGGGGTTTTGCACCGTCCTGATGTTGCCTCTGGACACCGCGGAGAGAAATGCTACCGAGTGCCAAGAAGCCTTGAAACCTCCCTGCCCACGCCAGGTCTGGGTGATGGAGACATGCCACGCCACCGTGCCCTGCCTTGGAGACTGATGGCTCCCTCCCAGGTAGGCGATGCTCCGTCTTGCCTGCCCTTTGCCCTCTCCCTTCCCCACAGAAATGCCCATCGTGCTACCCCAGTGCCCGCTGCCTGCCAGCAGCCCAGCGGGGGATACCCTTAACCGACCTGTGGCTGTGAGGAGGCTGGCCCGGGGAGGCTGGCAGCAGGCGGGGAGCCGCGCAGGTGTCTGTGCCGGACTGCCCCGACCTGCGGTGCCGCACGGGGCCCTGGCTGCGCGGGGCGTGGGGCGGCGAGGGGCGTCTGCCCTGCGTCACTCCTCCCACGGGACTGGGACAGGAAGGCAACTGCATCTCGGCCGTCTGCCTGCCTTTTCCGGCAGCGGCGCTCGCCTTAGCCTCGGATGGTGGCTGAGGAGCCGTCCCAGGCCGCTTGCTGGAACCCCGTGTGGAGACGGTGCAGGGACCTGGGGTTGCAGGGGAGCCAGAGGCGCAGACAATTCTCGCGGTGCGCAGGACGAGTGAACAAATGCTGTTCCCGAACTTTAATCTCGGATAATCCCAGCCCTGTACCTGGACGTGTGCTCCAGCACCACGTTGTCCACATCTGCTCTGCCCTCAGACTGCTTATGTCAACACAGTGTCCCCCATAGCCGTGGCATAGTGTCCCCAGGACCCTGGTGCAAGAAGCACTGTTCCACCAAGGTGTTGCTGCTGCTGAGGTGGTGGAGGCAGTTAGGAAAATGTTCTCTCAGCATCAGGAGGCAGAACAGGTGGCTCTGGAGCATACCACTGGCTCCTGTCACGCTGGAAGCTGGACAACCCCCTGCATCCTGGGAGGTGCAGGAGAATTTTGCTCTCCGACATTTAGGAAGCTTCACCCCAGAGCCAAGCAAAGCACGTGGCTAGAAATTGGCCAAGCTCTGAAGACGAAATGGTTTTAACCTTTAAAACCACATAGCATTTTTGCAGTAACTGTAATAAAGCTCTTTCTGTCCCTCACTGTTAGCAGGAACTGATCTCTGCACAGGAGAGAGGCACCGGGCTGCCAGCCCACACTCTGAGCCTGCTGCAGAAAAGCATTGTAAACGTCTCTTACCAGGCAGAGGGATCGGCATGGGACAGCAAGGAGGCAGCACTAACAGCACTGCTCTCCCTGCTCCACTCTCAGCTGGCTTCCAGCTCTTTTGCAAGCTCTGCAGGGACTACCCAAGGCCTTCTCACAGTTCTCAGCTCCTGTGCTGTGCTATAAAACCTCTGCGCAAGTCCTGGACTTTGCTTCCACTGTGCTTTGGCTCATGGCCAGGCCAAACTTATCTGTGGGGCATAGGTGACTGCAGGAGTGCACCAGGGTCAAGCCATGGCACTTTCGTCAGGACTGGCTTGGGACTATTATGAATTATGCAAAATTAATAAATTATATTATCCTCCAGGTGAAGATTGTTGATAAATATGAGAATTGTTTATTAACATTAAATCTCACCAGAAAACTTATTTACAATGTTCAAAACACATGGTTCGGATACTTACGTGCACAGGGAACAGGAAAACTAGAACACTTTAAGAAATAACTAGCAAATGCAAACATTAAAACTGGAAAGAGGTTCTTAGTTTCAAATTAGACCTCTTGCCCACCAGGGGACTTTAAGGCAGAAAGGCACAACAGAATCTATTTACTCTATATAATCACAAAATATTAGCCCCTGATGCTCAGGGCTAGTTACAGCTTGTGGTGGTTCAGCAGTTACCCACCCCCCTCCCACTTTAAAATAACCCAGACTAGGACTCAATCAGCTGGAAGTTAATAAATAAAGCTTTTCACTGGAATTCTCTCCAGTCGTGCATCAATGTCCTGCCATCGATCAGCACACCAAATAGGCTTTCCTTTCCTCTGTCAACCATGCTTTTTCCAGTCCTTTAGCCAACCCCATAGAGCATTGGCTACCATTCATGAGTCAGTGTAGAGGTAAAGGATAGGCCAATTTTCCCGTTCAGCCACATCAAGAGCAAGTTGGACTGCTTTTACCTCAGTGAATTGACTGGATTCACCTTCTCCATCTCTCGCTTCAGTAACTCTCCTGGTAGAACTCCAGACTGCTGACTTCCATCTTTGCTTGTTACCAACAAGACAACAGGAACCATCTGTGAACAAAGCATAGTTCTTTTCCTGATCAGAAAGATCACCATAGGGAGGAGCTTCTTTAGCATGGGTGGTTTTCTCCTCTGGAGGTTTTGTAGAGACTGTGCCTTCTGGCCAGTTGGTGATCACTTCTACCAGACCAGGTCAATCAAGATTACCCATGTGTGCTCGTTGGGTTATCAAAGCCACCCATTTAGACCAGGTTGTATCTGGCATGATGTGGTGATGAACCTTTGTCTTTGATTGGTTGCCAGGTGTTTGTCCACTCCACTTCCCTTTGCGAGTAGGTGTAGCTGCTTTGCAGAGTTGTCTCCTACCTGTAGGGCATTTGCACCAATAGTACAGCATCTCACCAGCCAGCTTAGATTGGCTCTCCTGATTCCCTTGAATATTCCTTTCTAACTTCCCTGACCTCTCCAAGGGGATCATTAGAGCCCTGGATGTCATCCTTCTCCTCTTCCTCTCCTTGCTGGTCTGTTGGTACCTGACCAAACAAAACTCTTCTAAGAGCATTCCTAATATCCTGAGAGCCATCTTCCCCCTTGGTAGCTAATCCTACACTGTCCTCATATTTTGCTTTCAGTAAACCAGTCAAATCTTTAAGACTAAGTTTCTCCTCTTCCTCCTCCAGAGCACCAGAGTCAGGTGCTCTGACTGTGTCTCTAAGACTTCCTTTAACCCATGTTTTGACCCACGTTTAGTTTTTATCTTGGCAGGGGCCAGTTTAATGGAAGATTTACCTTCTAACTGATTTGAATTTTGGGGAGCTTGAGCTGCTTCTGTCTTATAATCAGAATTGTCTGTCTGAGAATTCAAACTGCTAGTAGAAATAGGGCTTTCTGAGTCCTGAGTGGTTTGGCCTTGATTTTTGTCAACAGCTGCAGTACTATCAGCATTGTTATAAGAACATTTTCTAGGCATACAGTCAGAATTGGTATCTGAACCTGTTTGAATGGAAGCGTCTTTGTTTTCCTTCCTCCTGGCATGATCTATTTTTTTTTTCAAAAGTTGTACCAGACACTTGCAGGCTTAGAGCAGAAATTAGGAATAAATCCATAATTAAAAAGAATACAATTATAAATGTCAGATATATCACTGTGGTCTTTGAATAGAAGTTTTGGCAAGGGTCAGGAGCACTGCTCTTTGGCAGGATCACTCTTACCAGAGCTGTTGAATTTCTCATTTGATTACTAGTATTTTCTGACTTATTGAAAGCATCAATAAGAGTACTGGTAGCTATCTCAAGTTACATTGGATCCAATCCATGAAAATATATAATCGCCAAAATTCCAAAACATTCTTTCAGTCTTCCTCCATGCCAAATACCATAGAAAAGTACCAATTTTGGCCACATCGTTACAGAATAAATGATCCAATATAACAGCCAGGTCAGCTTAATTTTAAACTCCCAGGATTAATTAGCAATCAAACAAGTGGAATTCAACCTCTACCTCACATTGGGTAAGCCAATTAAAAATAATGTGATGGTTCGGCAGTTACCCGCCCCCCTACACTTTGAAATAACCCAGGCTAGGACTCAGTTAGCTGGAAGTTAATAAATGAAGCTTTATATTTACAGCTTTGCACAGTATACAAGCAGATATTTACAATGTGTAACAGATATGTACAGACATATACAGTAAAAAGGTAATACAGAAACACCACACCCCTCCCAGAGATCAAAGTCCCTTAGAGGGGTTTCTAATCACCCTACCACCTTTCCCCCTTCCCAATCATACCTCACCACCTGTCTTATGCACCAGATAAGTGAAAGCAGATCGGCCAGGGGGATTAGCAGCAGGAAGGAAGTTAGTGAAATTATTCAGATCCAGCTAAGAAGGGAGAGAGAGATATGGCAGCCAGAGTAGCTCAAGCAGCTCTGTCTTATCTTTATTTGGGTTACGACTCTTAAACATTTTTTTTTCTTTTTCAGTAAAGCTATGAGTGAAGTAGCATCATCAGTGTTTTCTCAGCCTATAGTCTAATTTCTCATTCAAATCCTCCAATTAGTTCAAACCAGCACACAGCTTCATACAGCACCCAAACACTTTCAGGTGTTTCTATCAATGCCTTGTTAAGCTGCTGAGCTTCTGATTCTTCCTGGGCTTCACAGGATGCCGGAGAAAAGAGGCAGATGATCTCTGATCTTATCCTGGCCCTCTGGACAAACTGTGTCCCCCTTCCAGGGCAGAAGCCAAGTGTGTGTACCTTGTTTACCACAGGATGCAAGCAGGGTCCCCCTTCCAGGGCAGAAGCCAAGCGTGTGTACCCTGTTTACCACAGGATGCAAGCAGAAACGAAACAAAACAAGTCTGAGCAAGCCAGGGCCCTTAGACTCAGTGGCTCCAGGTTCTTTTTCCTCTTTCCTGCAGTTGCTTCTCCCCACAATAGAGAGAGGGAGAGCAGAAAAATATGTCTGGGCAAGCCAGGACATGATCAGGCCTATTTTGGCCTATGACGACAGGGATGTCCATGGGAAAACCATGCTTGGCAAGAGTCCAGGATGTACAGTGTGGTGGGTAGTTAATGCAGACATGTCAGCTCTGGGCTTCTGCAGTGGGCAGAGGTGCTGGAGGACAAGTCAACTGAAAGCATCTGTCTCCTCCTTCCTATCAGCAGGCTGGCATATGTACTTGAAGGACCAGTGACACATGGCCTACAATAATGGACTTGGCAGTGGTAAGTTTATGGTTAGGCTCAATAATTTTAAAGGTCTTTTCCAACTTGAATGATTCTATGATCCTGTATATGACAAGAGGAGGCAAAAGGTCTCACTGGCAAAGTTGAGAAGAATCAGTGCAGAGATGAGAGGGTGACAGGACAGTTTGTGACTCAGTGAGGCTGTCTACTGGTGGTGCTGGGTGCCACAAGCAGCTTGTGGAGGGTCCTGCAAGTGATCTGGGAGCAACTTTTGGCATGTGCATATGGGAACAAGCCATGGATGCATGGCTTGTTGCTGTCATATCCTTCCACAGCCTGGAGAGGAAGATTCCAACAGCTGTAAGAACTGCTTGCATGAAAAGCATCCCATTTGGGAAAAAGCTAAGATACTTTAGCATAGCTCAACAAGCCCTGATAACCTCAAACCATGACCACACCTGATGCTGCACCTGAGTGTCATGCCTGTCCATGATCCTGCAGCCATTGCAGACCTCACCTCTGCCTTGGGGTGGGAAGGCTGGTTGGGGTGGTTGGTTGCTGCATATACATTCCCAACTTGCCCGACTGATACCAGGCACATGGTGAAACCTGGGGGATTTTTTTTTTTTAGGTCAGCAGGTACCTTCAACCTGCCAATGGGTCAGGGCTTGGCTCTGGGGAATGCTGTCACATCAGGGGTGTTAATTTCAGCCCCCATATGACAGACACAGACAGGGTGCTTGTACCAGCAGCCCTCAGGCTGCTCCTGTACGCTTGACGCAGAGCAGCAGCACACACTTAGCCACTGCCTGGTTTTTGTGAGACTTAACCCATGCTTTCCAGGCTCTGACTGCATGAGCAGGCCATGAGGAGCTTCACATGGGCCCAATCACCCCTCTACGTTTTGCGAGCACTATTTGAGCTCAGTACCGAGCCTTTGCTCTCTGCCTGGCTGTGGTTCCTGTTGCTGTGGATTCTGTGCTTTTCTGGCACAGTCTCAGCACTAACTCATTACAGAGGCTCTTCATGGTCCCCTCCTGCCAAGGACAAGCAGTCCTCCACACAAAGCACGCTGCCAGGAGCAATGGAGGCAGGGTAGGAAAGCCAACCTCCTGGGAGTACAGGGAGCTGTGTCAGTTGCTGGCAGTCTCTTGCTGCAAGAGGTTCAGCTCCCTGCAGGGAAGGGGCTCACTCTGCAGCACACTGTCAGCAGCACTGGTAATAGTGCTGTGAATCTGCTGTACCCCTGAGACACCAGCAGGCCTGTGGAGGATAAAAGAAACTGGGAAGCTCTGCACAAGGGGTTCAGGAACAGGCTGCTGCTGGGAATTGCTTCCTCTTGTTATGTGCTGTTCTGGAGATGACATGAGTGGACCAAACCCTTGGTTGCACCACCCTTTCCTTATGGCACTGGGAGCCCCCTGCCTCTGCCTTCATTGCTTACCTAAATCAAGAGCAATACAGAAGAGATGCATTGCTTAGGAAGGCAAAGCTCTCTATAAACCCGAGACAGATCTCAGTGAGTCCCCTCCAAGCAGACACAGAGCAGGCTGTGCAGGGCTTACGACACCATCACAATCAGTGTATTTACAACACACAATTACACAGATGACTGGAGAAAAACCTCTGCAAAGCCACAGCTACTACATATACCATGGGTTAATGCAGCAGGGGCCCAGCAGGAGCATGCAGATTCACAGTATCAGCAGTGAGCTGCCAGATGAATGTGCTGAGCCCTTCCCAGGCTCTGCAGGGACTAGTTTTTCATGGGAGAACAGTCAATGCAGCTGCTTGGGCCTTCCTGACAGCTCATCAGGAGGGCAAGACAGCACCAAATGTCTTAAGTGTGGGCCCAAGAGCCTGCAGCACCGCTAGTGTTGAACTCTTGGCTGTACAGGTGAGGTCTTAGGATGAGAGATTGAGTTCCATTATCCTTTCCTTGTTCATGCTCAGAAAGCCAGGCACACGCCTCCTCCTTTGGGTGGGACCCAGCCATCAATGGCTCCAGAGCGCAAAGAGGGCGGGTGCGCTGAGCGGGGACAGCCAGCAGTACTCCACCACGCTGTACAGGGCGTAGCCCAACACCAAACCGAAAAGCACGTCCGTCATGTTGTGCCTGCCCAGCATCACCCTTGAGATGCTGACGATGAGAGCCCAGAGGACTACCAGGACCCGCAGCGGGACGGCAAGCACCAGGTGGCGCAGCACGAAGCGGCAGACGAGGGCGGCTCTGGTGGCGTGGCCCGACGGGAAGGAGTACTTGTCCACCGAGATGGTGACGAACATGTCCATCTTGTTGTGGGTGGGCCGTCGCCGCTTGACCAGCCCTTTCACCACTGCCACAAGCACGAGGTCCAGCAGCAGTGCTAAGAGACAGTAACAGGGAGTGAGCAAGGGCTGGGTATGCGTTGGTCTGCTCCTCCCACCCCCTCCCCTGGAGCACAAGGCAAGAATCAAAGCAAAGCTGTTAGCTAAGAAGAAAGGGCTTGGCTATCAAAACCTTCTAAGGGAAGGCACCGTTATCCATGGCTCCGACGCCCAGGTTGGCACAGCATGACATTTATCCAGTGCTCTGCCTTCTCCAGCATGAACACATCTTGAGTCTCTGCTCCTGCAACACACAGCTCTCAGCCAGCACCAGATTCTTTACTTGTTACAGGGCTCTGCCCAGCTTGCACCCAAAGAGCTGACCCTTAATGTTAAGGCAACAGAGAGGTTAATAGTCTCCACAGCTCACTTCCTTAGAGCTCCTGCTGACTCAGCACTGCCTTGCCTGCTTTCATGGCTGGGGGTCAAACTGCTCTGGGTGAATGATTAACCCACCTCATTTCAGCCAGAGCACTGGGTCAGGGGCTCTGAGCTGGTGTGGTGCCAGGGCTTCTGCTGTCTGGCTTCACCCTGCTGCTGTGGGGATTAACACCAGAAAGTTAACCACATTGTGGTTTTGAAGAGCTGAATAAAGGATGATTTAGTAACGGTGACTTGTCCCCAGAGAGCTAAAGGCTGTTGTGGTAGAAGTCAGAAGCAAAGCACTTCTCAGAAGTGTTCAGCCAGCATTTGGCAAGAGCAATTTCTCATGTAGAGCAGACTGTGCTTTCTTGCTTTCTCCATCCCTGCTAGCCCAATGTTCACTGCCAGAGCTACTTCTTCCACGGAAATCTTGTGGGAGACCAACTTTCCCTAAGTTGGTCCTAAGGCTTGTTTCTGGGCATCGAATCTTCCGGTCACTTCAGTTCATTCCCTTGGGTTAATCATTAAAGAACAGTATTGTGTTTGTTTTGTTTTGTTTTGTTTAACCCCACCAATTTCAATTGGTTGTTTTTNCACATATGGCTTGGGAGATTCAGCCGGGACATTAGGGAACAGTTATCCCCCCAGTGCTACAACCCTGGGACAGAGCTCCAGAGAAGTAGGTGGCTTTGGCCCAGACTGTTGAATGCTGGACGAGGCCCTGGCACAGAGGTTATGTTAAACGCCTGCCGGTCCATTTTGGAACTGTAATTTAACCACGTGCTGCTACATAAGAAAGGTGCATAAGGTGCATGTTTCTCACCAAGCAGATTTCCATTCAAGTGGCAAGTGCAAGGTATCAATTATTTTCAGTTTAATAAAAAAAA
>VWZI01019547.1:301500-351490 GCA_013396835.1 Psilopogon haemacephalus
TGTGAGCACGGGCACCGGCACCCTGGCACCCGCACCGGGCTGGGGCTGGGGTCGGGATCCGGCACTGGGCGCGGCACCTCGGCTGCACTGGGGCGGGAGCGGGGATGGGGGCCTGGAGGCCCTGTGGTGGGCACTAGGTTGGCGTGGGCACCCCTGCACCTGGTGTAGAGGCCCGCCGCCTCCGGCTGCTGCACCCTCGGCACCAGGTACTGCACCTCCACCACGTTTGCACCCGCTGCCGCGCACGGCTGTCACTTGCACCCCGGCAACCGCTGCTGGCGTAGTCCCCGCCCCTTCAGACCTGACCCCACAGTACTTCGGCGTGGGCAGTGCTGGGTCCTGCCGTGGCCGGATGGCCCGAAGCTCACTCCTTCGAGGGCTTTGCAGCCACTGTCCTTCACGGAGGAGCGTTTGGGTTATGGGGATGGCTGGTGCTGGAGGACTTACTCCCTTGGCTGATGTTTAAAGGAGGCAACTCCTCATTGCCTGCCAGAAATGGTTACTGGAACCCAACTTCAACGAAGGCTGAGCACGTGGGTGATTCAGGGGGACACTGAGGGACAAAGTTGTTGGCTCTGTTGCTTTGCTTTCTGCTCTTTAAAAGGGGTGGTGTGAGAGGGGCCGGAGGTGACCACAGGGGTCCGTTCTGCACCCCCTGCTGCCAGTACCCAGGGGTACAAAACCAGGGCATCGGGCCATGGGCACTGGGGAGCAGCAGGTTCTCCTGCTGCCTGCATCCTTGTGTCATGGCAGATTCATCTGCATGTGACGCTGGAGCTCTAGGGGCTGTTGGCGTGAGCAGAGGCTGTCACTTGCTGGGGGGATGGCAGCTGTGTGTCCCCTGCCACTCACTGGCAGCACCAGAACCCAGATGTGTTTGAAGCCAGAGCTTGAAGTCAGTGGGAGGTTTCGCCAAACCCTGCTCGTGATAATCATGTGGCAGTTGTCTCCCTTGCTGTAGCTGCATGGTGTTGCTCACATGTTCGGCACACAAGATTTGGTCTGAAATTCCCCCCTCTGCCATATTGCAGGAATTTCATCATGCTAATGGCGGGCGTGATGGTGGTGTTTACTTATTGGATGTGCCACTGTGTGGGTATTGAATAAAAATCACAGACTTTTCTTGCAGGAGGGCCTGCTGAGAGACTTCTCTACTGTTGTGGTCGTGGTGCTGCAGCTGGTGGTTGGGGAATGCTGATTAAGGAGAGAGTAACCTCAGAATGATGCAGCAATGAGTTTGGGCCCAGTCGGTTTGATTGCAGGTTCATTAAAATAGTGTTGTGGTGGCAGAGCAAAGGCTTCAGCTGGTGTGAGGGACGTGGCAGAGGAACTAAAGCCAAATTTGGTTTTGAAGAAGGTCCCTGAGAACTTGCTGCAGGCAGGGAGAGGGTCCTTATGTTGTTTGCCTCCCCTGTCCATGGCTGGGTGCTGTTACTGCCATCTCCCTGCTAACTTGGCCTTTCTATCCGTGTTCACTAGGTCAAGCTGGGAGCTGCCTGACCTGCGAGAAGGAAGAGTAAAAGCCATTAGTGATTCAGATGGTGTGAGCTACCCTTGGTATGGAAACACCACAGAAACTGTGACCCTGGTCGGGCCCACTAACAAGATCTCCAGGTTCTCGGTGAGCATGAATGACAATTTCTACCCCAGTGTGACGTGGGCTGTCCCCGTGAGCAACAGTAATGTGCCGCTGCTGACCAGGATTAAAAGGGACCAGAGCTTTACCACATGGCTGGTGGCCATGAACACCACCACCAAGGAAAAGATCATCTTGCAGACTATAAAGTGGAGGATGCGAGTGGACATTGAGGTTGATCCCATGCAGCTGCTGGGGCAGCGGGCACGGCTGGTGGGAAGGACTCAGCAGGAGCAGCCCCGGATCCTCAGCAGGATGGAGCCCATCCCACCAAATGCACTAGTGAAACCCAACGCCAACGATGCCCAAGTCCTCATGTGGAGGCCCAAGCGAGGACAGCCTATAGTCGTGATACCTCCCAAGTAGAGCAGTGCCGGGGCATGTGTGTGAGGACCTGGGTGCTGCCAGCCTGCTGCAGATGAATGGGGTTTCTGAGCCAAAGCAGACCTCTGGGGTTCTCCTGCCTTTGTAGCTGTGGTTGGAAGTGCAGCTCCTCCGTAGTCAGAAAGAGAGCCTGGCTGGTGCAGGGGTGCAAAAGAGGGATTGCTGAGCTGGAGGATTTCCCAGGAAGCAGAATCAAGTCCTCCTAAGGGCTTGCGGCTGGCAAGGAGGCTGCCTGACCTAAACGACTCATCTTTGCTTGCAGGGCAATGCAAGGAGTGCGAGCGCGACTGAACCGTGCCTGTGGCAAATGCTGCTTTCCACCCAATGGAGGTAGAAGTGGAGACCGTGCCTGCTGGACACAGAGGGCTCCTGCACTGACCCTTCCTGCTGGTGGGGCGCAGGTGTCCTTATGGTGTCTGTAGCTATGCATTTTGGATGGATAATCAACCCCTTGCCCTACCTGCTGGAATGGGAGTGGAGCGAGAGCTGGCAGTGCTGGGGCGCTGGCTGGCACCATTGCCCAGGCAGGGTTTCCCACAGCTGAGGGGGAGCAGGACGTGTTTTGCATGCATCTGGGTGTGTTTGGAGTAGTCGTGAGTGTAGGAGATGCCATAGCTCTTTTCCGTCTTGGAGTGAGGCCTAAGGGCAGCTTAGATGTCCTTTTTGTTTTAAGGTGCACTATATCTCTTTTGCAGTTGCTCAGCCTCTTCCCACCCCTCCCCACCCCAATCCCACCAACTCTTCTCTTATGGAAGCAAGATCAGTTCTCAGTCAAATGAGAAACTGGGGGCAGTGTCTATTTACCAGGCCTGGGTGCTTGCTGACTGCATGTGCGGGGGTTTACCCAAACTAGCTTGGAGGTACCCTTGGACTCGCATGCTTCCACTGCAGACCCAAGTCCCTTGCGAGAAGCTGGGTGCTTGCTCATCTTCCATGCAAATGCTGGTTCATGTGGAGACTCAGCCACCCATGGAGCAGGGTGGCTACTGACAGGGATGCTGGTGGAGGGGACAGCACACTTTGTGGTCACTCCTCAGGGTTTGCAGGGACCCTCTCCTTGGGTCAGAGGCAGGGATATGAGCAAAAATCGCCTGGGGCAGGCTTGGGTTTGCCTGGGAAGGAGGAGGTGAACGTGCTGCCTGCTGCTGCAGGTGCTTGGGGGTAATGGGATTTTAGTTGCCTTCTTGCTCCTTGCTGCCTGAATGTCTGGCATCTTGTGGTCTGTGGGGCAGTGCAGGGGTGTGGGTGGTCACCTGCAGTTCCCAGTGTCTCACCCTCAAGATGGATCAGAGGTGTAAGACAAGGCTGTGCTGCTAATGCCCCAGGCGCCTGTCACTCCTGGGTGGGTGGCTATGGCTTTTGTTGCTTTCTCTGCTCCATCCACCGCCCCAGCATGGGGCCTGTGGCTCACCCCCCTGCCCTCATGCCGTGGGAGGTGTGCCTGTGTCTGTGCTGCCTTGGGGATGATGTAGGTAATTTCTGCTGGGAGGGTCCCAATTTCTGTTCTGCTGCCAGGAGAGCCTGGGAAGAGTTCCTGTGTTCAGTGCTTCTGTGCAAAGCACTCCTGCAGTATTGGCACCACTGCCCTCAGCCTGGCTGCTGGGGCACCCATCCGTGCCGCTTTATTCCTCACCATGTCCTGCCTTGGCAGCACTTCTGCAAAGCTTCTGCCGTGACTTGTGCTTTTCCAGGATGGGATGTACACCCTGATCCCTGCCAGAGAAGGAGGTCCCTGCAAAACCTAGACCAAAAATCCCTGTGAAATCTCAGTAGTCTGCTGCTGATTGGGTTCTTAACTTTCCCCTCTGGAGCACTGTATTTTGATGCCTTGAGGCACACCTCCCTGTGCCAGGGCTGGCAGTCTTGCTCCTCCCGCTCAGCCTCGTGGTGGGCTGGGAACCTGCTGCTTTCTGTGCCTATGCCTGGGCTTTGCTGGGGGCTAGAGCCTTGTGGTGGGAAAGGTTTGGAGGGAGTGTGGCACGAGAGCCTTCTGGTGGGAAGGGTTTGGATGGAGAGTGGCCTCTTGGCTTTGACTTGCTGCTTTTTTTTTTGTTTTGTTTTCTTTTATGGAGCAAAACTTCTACAGGGAGCTTGCTGGTGTGGGAATATGTCCTGTTCTTGTGAGACTCTGCCCATGGTTTGGTCCTGGTTTGTGGCTGATGGCAGCTTCTGCTGTCACTGATGTTTCATTTCTCAAAAAGCATGTGTGGAAAGGGGTTAGAAACTTTAGATACAATTTTCCTTAATGTTTTGGGGAGGAGGAGAGGCGGGTAAGTACATTTCAGTTTGAAAGGAGGATGTATACTTTTGACCCAGTGGGATGGAAATGTCCCTGGCAGCAACAGACCTAAAATGCCGGAGGAAGGGTTCCCCAGCAAGCAGGTAGCCCTAAAGATGGTCTTCCTGCTGGGAGAGGAGCCTGTGTCCAGAGAGGCTGTGTGAGCCAGCTCCCCAGAATCCACAGGGAAGGGCCAGGGCTATGCTGGGGGCTGTGTGCCAGCCATCAGCCTGGTGAGCTGCTGTGGCATCACTACAGTGCCAGCTGGCTGGGAGAGTGGGGCTGGTGGTGCAGTAAAGTTGTTGAATTTGTTGCCATCTTTTGGGATGTCCTCACCATCCGGAGCCTTTGCACATCGTCTGCCAAGACACTTGGACAGCAGTGGTCTCCGTTTCTGTTCATGTGTGGACAGCACATCCCCAGGGAGGTGCTTGGTGCCACCCAGTGCTGGTGTCGGGCTTGGTGCCTGACCTTAGCTGTGTGCCTGAGCTCTCAGGGTTGCTCCAGCCTGCGGGCAGGCTGTGGTTGAGCCCTGGGGTCATGCCTGTGTTCACCCTTTTAGGCTTCTGCTGGGTCTCTGTGCCCACTTTTGTCTCTGACGGCTGGATTTGGTGCACTTAACTCCATTTGAGGTGTGGGTTGTCTTTGTGGGCAGCTTCCCACTAGAAAAAAAAAAAAAAAAAGCAACGCTTGTTTGCAAACCAAAAGAATTTGCAAACAATGTTTGCAAAACGTTGCAGGCATTTTGCATGGTCACCAAAGGACCATGTTCACAGCTGGGTGGAGGTGCTGGGTCAGTGTCTGCCCAAGCTCAGCAGAGCCAGAGGGCAGGGTGGCAGGCAGTGGGTGAGAGCTCCTGGTCCTGAGTCTGGGTTCAGCTTGTGTCCTCCTGGCCTGCAGCTTTACTAATGGGGACCCTGAGCAGCAGTCCTAGCTGGAGAGCCAGGACAAGCACCTGGGTCCCTGGGCTTAGGTTGCATCTGTGGGAAGCCTTCCCTGCACCCCTTTTGCACCAGCACCCCATGATCTCAGGGAGGAGCAGGTTGTGAAGATGCCCATCTGTACACTCCCCTTGCCCTGAGCCTTGGGGTGTCCCTGTCCTCGGGTCACTTATTTATTAATTTATATATTTATTTATGTATTTATTTATTTATTGGTATTTATTGATGGCTGGAATTTGGGGGTTTATTTCTGCTGTGGTGGGGGCAGCTGGGTCCCCCCCTGCCCAGCCCCCTGCTTTTTGGGGTGCTGTCATGCACTTGGGAGCATCACTGGGGTGGGATGCTTGCAGGCCCCTGCACTCCTATGCCCTTTTAGAGCAGGCATGGGGGAAGAATGGAAGGGGAATCACATCAGTGCCTGTCCCCTTCCCACAGAAGCTCGAAGCCTCTGTGCCACTTCCCCACGCTGTGCTCCCTTCTGTGCCCATCTGTATTTATGGACCCAGCCTCCTGGCATTTCTCTCTTTGGCTCCTGCTGGATTTGCTGTTGCCAGTTCCTGGAGATAGTGAGAAGAGCCAGGATGTGCAGGAGTCGCTGTGGAGAAAAGACCAAACCAGGTATTCTGCTGCCGTGTGGGGAAGATCGGAAGAGGAAAGCTGGTTCTGCAGAGTGCCTTAAACACAACTGACTTTATTGAGTAGGGGGCTTAGACTTGTGTCTCTGGATGTTAGTACCAACTCGAACAAATGTTGCGTTTCACTTCTCTGGGATTAAAAGAAAACCACTCGAGCTGTACTGGAACCAAAGCCTGTGTTTGCTTGAGTCCATCTGGTGCCATGGTGGTGTCAGGGAGTAGGTAGGAATTTGTAGCCTTTTGGCTGTCAGCCTCTACCTGGCCTGGAGGTGGGCCGGTGGCTGCCCCTGCCAGCTTTAAACCTCTGGGTCTTGTTTTCCACTCCTGACCTGCAGGTGGCTTCTCTGGTGTTCCAGAGAGGTTGTGCTCACCTGGTAGTGCCCATTTCCTGTTTGCACAAAGCTTGCTGTGAGGCTGTGTCCTCAAGCTTCTAGAAACGCTTTGGCTGGGAGGCAGACAGTTCTCTTTCCCTTAGGAAACCACATCAAGGCCAGGGTTGGGTGCTGAAGGAACAAGAAACCCAGGAAGCTCATGCAGCCCAGTGTGGGGAACTAGGGGAGTTGCCAAGCTTAGCAAGGCTGAAAAACTACACAGAAGAAGAGGTATTTTCTCTTTTGAGATTGCAGATTCTCCTCTCACTTCTTGCAGAGTGAAGGAGTGAGAAAAAGTCAACCCAGAGACCAGAGTTTTTCTTCTTATTACAGTAAAAATAATAGATGGGGAGAATGCAGGATTTCATAATGAAGGTTAATTTAAAAGTAATTTGGGGCAAGATTACAATATTTATTGTATAGGTCCTGAAGGCAATTAAATATTAATATGTATATGTATACACTTGTTTTGACAAAGAAAGAGGCAGGCCTGTGCAACACAGCCGTGGCTGGTGAAGGATGTGCCCAGCAGGGTGGCTTGGCCTGCATGGCAGGGTGAAGGACAGCAGTGGCTGCTAGAGGAAGCCAGAGGTTCTGCAGGTTGTCTGAGTACCACTGGCCACATCCCAGGTGGGTGTGGGTGCTGCCCTAGGATGAGTCTGTGGGATGCTGGAGGGTTCCTCATTGCCATGTACTGGATTGCTTACCACAGCTATGAGTCCTGCTACTCCCTGCTTGCTGTGGGGTGTGTCTGTGCCTGGAGCCAGTGCGGTTCTGTAGCAGCTGCCCATTGTGAGCGTCACTGATTGCACTGGATACTGAGAAATGCTGGCAGACAGCCTGTGAGTGATTTGCTGAGCAAGTTTCTTTCCTGGTGTTTTATTAAAACATTGCTCATCTCCTGACATGCAGTTGCAGGAGAGCAGGGAGGAGTTCACATGGATTCTCTCATGCCCTGGGAAGCAGTGCAGGACCCCTGACACTGCAGCTAACATCAGGCCAGGCTGAGGCATGTTTCCAGAGCAGACGTTTCCTCCTTGCCATCACCAAGGCTCTGCCACAGAACAGGCACAGCACAACTGCTCTGGGCCCTGCTGCCTTGTCTGACACTATGTGCCCTGAGAATCTGCATTTCCAAAGTGCCTTATGTACAGAGGAAGAACCGAGGGCAGTCTGTGCAGCTGCCACCTACCCCAGGAGCATGGGCAGGCATCCTGGTTGACCTGCACAGGGAACAAATTAAATGGTGCAGGGATGCCATGGACAGCAGCAGAAGCAGTGGAGAGATAATGCAGCTAGTTCTGAAGATCAGTTTATTTGCTCTATTCCCTCTTCCATAAAAACTGAAAACTATGACCTTCCAGCAAGAGATGAGAAAGCAGTACAAGCCAGAGATTTGGCGCTGCAGCTTCTTCACTACACATGGGACCCAAGGTGTTAAGATGTTAGTCATGGCTGCTACAAAATGCAGGCAGCAGTTTGGAGCCCCCGAAGGTCCCTAACAGGTGTGAGCCCAGCAGGACACCCCTCCTGGGCATGGCTGCTGGCACCATGTTTCTCACCATGCCTCTTGGAAAAGCTTGGCCAGTGCCAAGCAGGAGAGACTCCATAGTCCTCACTGGCCTAACCTCTTCCACGTTGGGCTGCCCAAGGTAAGAAAATGCCCAGGGTTTTAGTTTGGAGGGGGTGTGGAGGACAAAAGGGATGGGGAAGACTTGTTTAGTATTGTGATGCACCAGTGTGGTGGTAGGAGGCTGCCGCTCATGTGGTGCCAGAGGGGCAGGGTAGAGCTCCTTACTCAGGCTGCGGGGTGTAGCGCAGGTACTTCTTGCCCGAGGGCAGGTCCTTTGTGAAGACTCCTTTGGGAAAGAGCTTCTTGGCTTCCTCATCAGCTAAGGTAGGCACAACCATAACGCTGTCACCAGGCTGGGGAGCAAATGGGAACCGTGAGAGCAGCAGAGATGCTGGCAGGCTTTGATGCAAGAGGCATGTCCCTGCTGGCAGGTGAAGACTACCCTGAAAACACTGAGCCTGGGACATAGCCCCTGCAGCTCTACCTGGAGCTGGCATTGAGGACTGAGTGGAAGCTACCCCAGAAGTGTGGGTGATGTCAAAAGGGCCATGATGTCTGCCAGCCCTGCCAAGGGGATCCCACAGCCCAGCTCTTACCCACAGCACTCCCTTGGGAACCGAGATTAATGAGAGGGGAATTTGGGCATCTCCACGATGCAGCAGGGAGCACAGCTAGGCTGTCTGCTTATCCATTCCTATTGCTCAGGTGCCCCTGCTCAGGTGGTGCTGGATTCCCCGGCAGGTGGGCTGGTGGGTGAGCTGGCCCTACAGCCCTGGAAGCCCATGCTGGAAGAGACAGGAGTCTGCAAAGGCAAGGCTGTCTCCACGCTCTGCTTTGCCCCAGGAAGTGAAGGTACAGTTTGTACTCAGCAGACGGGTGCTGAGGTTGATGGGTGGAGAGGCACAGTGAAGTGCACCCATGCCCTGAATTACTCAGCCTTCAACAGTCTCAGACAGAGTTGTTTGAGACAATGTTCTGGGAGCCTGGTCCTGCCTCGTCACACAGGAGGACTTCTCTAGGACAGCCTGTAGCAGGAGTGTGTCCTCTGGCTCCAGACAGTCAGGCTTCCCCAAGTAACAACTATCAAAGCCAGCAGTGGGGCAGGTCCATAAGCTGAGCAGCTCTTCTGGGCTGAAGAAACACTAGGTTAGCCAAAGCAGCCAGGATGTGCTGCTTGCTCTTGATTTACCTTGACTGCCCAAACTGTTTCTGAATCTTTTAAATAATGGCCACAACTAAGCAACTTCAACTACTATTTTTCCATGAGGATAGGATTCAGCTGTGTACGTGCTGTGCAAAACAGAGCCACGCCCTGGCTCAAAGGGCATCAAAATAGTCCAGGAAGGGGTGCCCCATGCTTATTGCTTTGCTGACTTTTGAGTGGACTTTGGCAGACTGACAGCTGGCAGTGCCCTTCCTTATCATGGACAAAGCACCTGCCTTGGCCCAACAGTCAAGTGCTGATAGCCAGAAGAGCCAAGCCCAGTATTTGCTGGCACTGGTGACCAAAGGCAGAGATGGGAGGTTCCTATGGCTGAATTCAGATTGCAACAACCTCGGGGCCTAGGCTGGGATCTATTTCCTGTCCCAGGACTTCAGCTGCTTTCTCTACCTTACAGGTCCCCACTTCAAGGGACGCTAGTTGAAGTTTCAATGCACATTTTTGGTACCCAGCTGTGAGCTTTGTGTCCCTCCTCACCTTCCAGTCCACAGGGGTAGCAACCTTCTTGTATGCTGTTAGCTGGAGGGAGTCCACCACTCGCAGGATCTCATCGAAGTTCCTCCCGGTGGTGGCTGGGTAGAGGATGGAGAGTTTCAGCTTCTTATCCGGGCCGAAAACAAACACCTGAGCACAGGGGAGACAGGGTCAGGGGCTGGGCAGAAGATACTAGTCCAACTGCCCTCCTGGACCTGCTCAGCCCTCTGCTTCTCCCTTTCCTGGAAGGTGGCCTGCTTGATTGAAGGTGTTGGGACAATGGAAATGTGGTGGGGACATTCTAGAGCAACAAGTAACGCCCAGGACCAGGGAACATGATGTTTGCTCTAGGAGCTCTTGTTTCCAGTGCTAGTTTCTTTTGAAATGTTTCCTCCCCTTGAGCCACAAGCATGCACTTCTATTGCAATCATGAGAGGGGAGAGGGAAAGTCCAGCAGAAGAAGCTTTTGTCCTCTCTGTTAGGAGAGGCACAACCAGGATGAGGTGGTAGTGAAAGCAAGATGGAGCTGTTGCCAGCAGTCCAGCATTGCACCAGCATCTTCCTGCAGCATAACCTAACTTTAGCTAGCTAGAGCTAGCTCAAGGAAGTCAACCCAGCTCTTAAAGACGGTCACATCCAGCCAGGCAAGCTGTTCCCATCTTCAAGCCCAGACCTACAGGCACAGGGCAGGATGGCAGCTGGTGCCTAGTGTCACAAAGGCTGCCTTGCAGCAGTGCCCCAGGGCCAGGTACTCACCACGCGAGCAGTCAAGGGTATGCCGTCCTTGTCCCTCTCATCCGGGTCCAGCATGCCCAGCTTGACAGCCAGCTCCCGCTTGGAGTCGGCAATGATGGGGAACGGCAGCTTCTCCTCGGGCTGCTCCCCGTTGTAGGCATTGATGTCCTACAGAGACAGAACCATTGCCATGCTCATGCTGCCTATTGTGGGCACCACCACAGGAGACACAGGTCAGGCAGGGAAAGCTCCGTTCAGGCTTTGCATGTGTGGAGCAAGCTCCCACAGAGTGGTCATGTAGAAACACATTCAGCATAGAATCACAGAATTGTTTCAGTTGGAAAAGACCTCCAAGATCATCAAATGCAACTGTTGACCTAACATCACCATGGCCATTAAACCATGTGCCAGATCTACATGGTTTTTCCAACATCTCCAGGGATAGGGACTCCAACATGTTCCTCAGCAGCCTGCTCCAGTGCCTGTCCACTCAGTAAAAAATTTCTCCCAACATCCAATCTAAACCTCTTCGGCACAGTTTCAGGCCACTTCCTCTCATTTTGTCACGTGCTACTAGGGAGAAGAGTATGATCCCCACATCACTCTGACCTCCTCTCAGGTAGTTGTGGTCTTCCCTCAGTCTCCTCCAAACTAAACAATCCCAGTTCCCTCAGATGCTCCTCATAAGACTTGTTCTCCAGACTCTTCACCAGCTTCATTGCTCTTCTCTGGACACTCCCCAGCACCCCAATGTCTTCCTTCTAGTGAGTGCCCTAAAACTGAACCTGGTATTCAAGGCGCAGCCTCACCAGCACCAAGCACAGACCAGGATGCTGTTTGCCTTCTTGGCCACCTGAGCACACTGCTGGCTCATGTTCAGCAGGCTGTCAACCAGCACACCTAGGTCCTTTCTGCGAAGCAGCTTTCCTGGTGCTCTACCAGAGCTTGTGACTTGCTTGACCCCAAAGTCTCAGGCTGGGACATCATGGCCACAGAATCACAGAAACATTCAGGTTGGAAAAGCCCCTCAGGATCACAAAGTCCAACCCATATCCCTACTCTACAAGGTTGACCCTAAACCATATTCCCAAGCACCACATCCAAATGATTTTCAAACACATCCAGGGTTGGTGACTCAACCACCTCCCTAGGCAGCCCATTCCAATGCCTGAACACTCTTTCCTCTAATTTTTTTTCCCTAGTACCTAGTCTAAACCTACCCAGTGGCAGCTTGAGGCCATTCCCTCTTGTTCAATCACCAATTACCTGTGAGAAGAGACCAGCACCAACCTCTCCACAACCTCCTTTCAGGTAGCTGCAGACAGTGATGAAGTCTCCCCTCAGCCTCCTCCTTTTCAAACTAACCAGCCCCAGCTCCTTCAGTCACTCTTCATCAGATTCATAAGGCCAGAGTCTCCTGGCTTTCTACAAAGTTCCTCTGATTACAGAAACCTGATGACAAACCAGAAACCTGTGTGTCAGGCTGGACTCTGCCTCATTCTGAGATGTTAGCTGCTAGGCTGTCTATGCTCACAACCTGTCGCTTGTGGCTTTGCCTGGCAGTGGGTATGAAGTGGGAAAGTCCTGCCTGCGCTTGTGACACATGGAGATTTAGTCACCTTTCTCTGAGAACAGAGGTGCTTCTCTTTCAACCCTCTCCCAGTAAGAGGACAGGGAAACTGTATTTTGAGTGTCTCCAAATTTAGCCTGGATTCGGTCAAAGCATTCAAGTTCTTGTAGATTATGATACCACCCACATCAGTCATGCTGAGCCACAGCAGGGCTGGGAGGAGCCTGCTCAAGGCAGAAGTGGTGGAGCAGCTGCCAGCAGTAAAGTAAGTTTAATTCAAGGTTTCTGTGCCAGAACAGAGCTGCCTGCTCCTTTCACCCTCTTTATACTACAAAGGGACAAAATTCCACCACTAATGCAAGGCTCCCACACACCACAGTGGTGTGTTATCAGCTGAGTTGATAACATCAATGCAAAACTCTCTCAGCTTTCCTTGGGCTTTGAATGTGGGAGGAAAGGCTGGGTCCTGCTCAAGAGGAACTGGAGAAGGACAGGGTTTTGAAGTGCTGCCCCTTGGCACTGCCCACTGCTGCTCAGAGCGTGCCAAAGGCAGCGGGAGCAGCAGGCTCTGCACCACTCCTCAGCCCTCCTAGGCTGCTGGCAGTGATGAAAAGGGCTGTAACCCTGCTCTGGATGCTCAGGATGCTGCAAGCAGGTCAAGTAGGGCACATGTGGCAAGATGTTTCCTTTCTAGCTTTTCTTGTTGCTTGTTCTCTCCTAAGTCAGCACTGCACTGCAGAAAGGGGCTCTATACCTCAGCCTGTTGTAGTCAGGCTTGCTTTGGAAGGAAGGAATCAGTTCTGTTATCCTGCAGACCTGTCTTGTCAAAGCACATCAGAGAAGGAAAGCACAGACAGGGGCCAGTCCAGGCAAAATGCTTCTGAATGCCCTACAGAGCTACAGGAGGCTGTAGCAGGTGGCCCCATAGTCATACCCCACTCATGCTTTCAGAGTTGGGGGTTGCAGGATGAAGAGAGCTGAGAAGCAGTATCTGAATCCTATGGACTGTAGCTCGTTCTAAAATGCACGTAATTTTATGACCAGGGGATGTCTGTATGAAACAGCCTCACAAACCCCACCCTATTTTGTAATGAGACACCCAAGACTTACTGCTTGAACTACCTTTCTTTCCAGAGTCCAAGCTGAAACCAGACAGCACTGGAGTGATTTATACACTCTTGACTCATCAAAGGGAAGACATCAGCGGCCAAAGAGAACGTTGAAATCTGTCAGATGCACAGCACATGCCAGTCATCCCTGCTTCATCAGCTCATGCATTCAGCCAACCCTTGGGGAAGCAGTGCATGGACTGGGACCAGTGCATGACTGAGCTACAGGTTTGTTCTGAGCCCTGGAGCAAGCCTCTGGGTCTTGGCTAGGGATGACTAAGAACAGCAGTGACATGTTTGGCTAGGAAAGCAGAGCTGAGCAAAGTGATATGAGAAATACTTGCTATGCTTTAGTCCCACCTCTCCAGGCTCCCCCTGCCCACTAAAATTCGGAGCAAAGCAAGCAGAAGTTTCTTTGCTGTTTCATGCAGAATTTCACCCATCCTTCCTGCCCACTTGCTTCCTCACAGGCTGTGTTCCAGATGAAAACAGCCTCATCTTCTCATTCTACTGCTAAAGAGAAAGCACAGGTATGCAAAGCAGCATCATACAGAGATGACTGCTCAAACATTTGCTCTCTCCAAGGACTTTGGAGTTAGTATCTGGTGAAGGACACTGCGGTTTCTAGATCTCAGTGTAGCATTTATTGAAAACCACTTTTGCCCAGATAAGCAGCTTCTATCAAGCTGCTTATCTGGGCAAAATCTGGTATCTTAAAGTTCTGGGCAGAAGAACCTCTGGGGCACTGCCTGTGGTCTCAGACTTGTGGCAGGCCCTAACACTTGCCTTCCTAATTCAGCTATTTAGCTCTCTGTATTATCTTAAGTTCTTCGGTTTTGTCATGGACAGAGGAAAAGGATCAGACACATAGGCAACGTCTAAGAGCAGAGAAATCACATCCCTGTCCTCTAATGTTCTCCACTATGCTCTATTCATTGCTTCTCCATGCTCCCCACACTGCTCACAGCGTAGCAGCCTGACATATACTCCCATTCCCAGGCTAAAGAGGCCCAGTTGCTCTGCACTGAAACAATCTTCTCCAGATCTGCAGGCAGCTTTGTTCTCCCTCTCTGCACCCTTTCTTCTTCCCCTGCAGCTTGTGAGATGGGCAATTTCCAACACAGGCTGCATGGAAGACTCCAGTCTGTGATGGATTTGTCCCCACTGACTGATCTTTGGTTCTGGAGCACTTTCAGAGTTTTCTCTGTGGCAGGTGCTGAACTGACAATTCCAAGCCACTATCTGCAGCCTCTCCCAGCCTGACAGAAAGCTCACCACAGCTTGGACCATTTCCCCGTGCCTTTCTTCACGTCTGCTCTGGAAGGTTTCTCAAACGTGCTACTCCACCTCCCACGAGTCAGCATCGAGGAGGCTGTTCTGCAATTTTTCCCGATTTTGCCTGAGGTTGTGCTGAGTAATTGCAGTAGCAAAGGCAGCTCATTGTTCACCTCTTTTCCAGATCACTTGAGCACGCTGAAGCCCGTGCACCCCTGCACACCCTTGAGAGAGAGCTCACTGCTTCCCTCCCTTGACACAATTTACCACTTCCTCCTGCACCCCTGCAGAACGCAGTCTGCCCTTCACAAAGCTGATTTCATTGAAAAGCCTCTCAGAAATCCAAGGAGTTTGTTAGTCAGCAATACCCTACAGTTATTCAAAGGGTTTTAGTCAGCCAGGAGATGAGATTCCCTGACAAAAGCACAGCCCAAGCTTTGTTACATCTAATGGTATCTTATCTGCTAGCCTGACTGGTGGTTTTAGCCAATGTGACCAGCACAGAAATCCCATTTACTGGTGAGGGATTTTCCAGGCCCTTCTAAGGCTTACTGGGACATAGACCTTTTCATGCCTGAGTGGTGCAGGGCTTATTTAGGAAATAAGGCAGTTAGGTAATTTCTAAAGCCAGCTGATCATGATACAGTGTTTTGGAGTGGAAATTTCACCCCTGGAAAACACATGAGAACATCCCCAATTTTAAGAGCAAAGAAGCAGGTAAATCACCCAGGGATTTTAACAGTCTGGCCATATCTGAAACACTGATTTTGCATCTCTGCCACCTATGAGCCTGGAGTCATGGTTCCCTGGTAGCACACCTTTGCTGAAGCTGTGTTTGAAGTTGTTTATTAGCTCCTTTCATCTGCATTCACCAAGCTATTTAAGTCCCATCTTTTTTTTTGTACTCTCTCATGATGGGTTTATATTTAACATTCTCATATTTGTGGTTTATGTTCAACTTGCCCCTACTTGTTCTGTTTTCTTTTCCCTGCCTGGGCATGAACTGCACCCTTTGAAGACTGCCTGCTCACTTCTGATGCCTCCTTTAATTTTCTGCTTTATTACAGAACTTCTTGTGGATAAATTGCCTTCCTCTGAGCTTTTGGCAGCACCTTCACATCTGTTTTTACCCTTTCAGGTATCAGTAGGATACTTGTTTCAAAATGTCAGTGCATAGTGCCCTGACTTTTGCAGCATATCTTCCTGTTCCTGCTCTGAAATTGAGCATACGCAGATCTGAGCCTGTGCTCTGTTCTGTGTGGCCTTTTCCTCCAGCCTTCAGAGCAAGGCAACAGTGCAGGTTCCTCCTGTGCCTCCCCACACTCCCTACCTTGCACCAGGAGAGGTGGTCTTGGACACTGTCAATGGAGAGGGCAATCATCTTCACATTGCGCTTCTGGAACTCAGGTGCCAGCTTTGCTGCCCGGCCGAGCTCTGTGGTGCAGACGGGTGTGAAGTCCCGTGGGTGGGAGAAGAGGATGCCCCATCTGAAAGAAGAGAGCAGGAGATGGTGTTAGGGCAAGATGTTATTTCAGTCTGTACTGCAGACAAAAAGCTGTACAGACTGCACTGCATGGCGACTTGTGTGGGAACAGCTCATCCCTCTGCTAAGTAGAAAACCTGTCCTGGGAAGTCGTCTTTCCCTATTGCTGGAAGCTTTTGTGACACAAGGCCCATTCACCATACTCTGAGAAAGATCCCTGTGTCTTGCTTTCTCCCTCTTCCCAAAGGACCTCACATGGGATGCTGAAATAGTGTGTGGTTCTTGAAATGAAGGCAGACCATGCCACATGAGGAAGCTTGGGGAGCCACATGTACACTCTGTACCCTAGAAACCACACGTGTGAGGGGAGGTAGATGCCCACCTGCCAGCCACATTATTGCAGAGATCACTACTGATTTGCTGTTCGGTATACCTCATCAAACACAAGGAGAAACACCCATGTACATCACAACACCTAAAGAAATGGGATAGAATCAAACCTTAACCTAGCTGCTGGCATAAGCTGCCAAACTCATGGGGAAAATAAGACTTAATTAGCTAACAGGGGAGGCCAGAAGTTACCATCGCATTATGGCTAAAGTTAAAACAGTACAGCCATCTAATTTCTGCCCACTGCTTCCCATCAGTGCTTTTCCCAGTCTTTAGAGCAGACAAATAGCAGTCACCCCACTTTACAGATAAGGCAGCCAGTGCACAAAGAACGACAGCAATGCAGTCCATCGGTGAGATGGGCTTATGGCAAAATGGCTCCCAGCCCTCAGTTTACAGAAGCTAACACAAACCCTGACTCTAACATTCCCTACCAGGGACCTGTTGCACCATTGTTCAGCTCAGCGCTCACGGAGCTTACTGCACTGCCCTTTGCCTGGCCTCCAGAGCTCAGTGATTACAGCTGCATACCACAGCAGTTGGGGAAAGTCCTATCTTAGAGATCTGAGACCAAAACTGGTGGGATCAAGTGAGGCACCCTGCAGCTCTGCCAGACCCATGCAATTGCCACAGCTCACTGTGAAGCTATAGGACAGGGACCTGGCCACTGGTGCTACAAGTCCCTTTATACAATAAGTATGCTACTTGAGAAAAAGGCAGCCACCAACTGGGTAGAATCCAGCCAAGAAAGCTCTCATATGGGTGATCAGGTTGGAACAGCCAGTTTTTGGAAGTCCTGTAACTCATTTTCTCACTACAAGGGTTCTTTTTTCCGCATCTGCCCAAGCTCCCAGCCCTGTCAGACGAGGACTCAAACGCTGATTCAAGCCTGCCAAGCGCTGCCGAGAGCGAGTCCTGAGCATGCTGTGCCAGCAGCCTCCTGCTTGTGACAGAAATGGAGCAACAGGGCATGGTGCCCGAAGGCCTGTGGCTTTGCACCTCGGGCTCCAAAGGAACCAGAACCATTTTCCACTGCTCGATTACCTTCGGGCCCACTCACAAAGGACCAGCGTGACACATCAGTTGATCTCTGGGACTGGCCCGGACTAAGCGCTGCTCTGGCAACCCCGACTTTGCCCTTCCCTGGGCTCTGCCGTTTTTTGAGGGGTCTTCCTTCTCCAACTCCAGGGCTCGGCTTGCTCTCTTGCCGTTCAGCCCGAAGGAGAGGAAGAAGGACGACGGGGAGAGGTGGCTCTGCCTGTTCGGAGGGGCCTGTATGCGCTTCGCCACTGCGCTCCCCTGGAAAATCGCAGTGCAGGGCTGCCCGAGCCTGGAACAAGCCCATGCCACGGACTAGGCCAGCCCTACCTGCCCAGGCCGGTCACAAACCCGCGGGAGCGACACGGCCTGTAGGGCTCCCACCACGGGTCTAGCCAGGCTCGCACACGTCGTTCGCCCCCACGTTACTTGGAAGGAAGCCCCTCAACCTGTACCCGCGATCCAGGCTCGGTCCGCCGCTGTGGGAGGACAACCAGCCCGCGAGGACCGTTCCCGGTGGGCGACTCCTTCCCCTTGAGACCGGCTCTAGGGTCACCCTTTGCCCTAACTCCCCGCGCCGAGCTTCTGCTGCTCTCCACGTACCACCAGCTTCAGTAAACACCGAGAGCTCCCCGCCCTCCAGATGCCGGTACTCACGAGTCTCCCAGGAAGTCGTGGAAGCGGATGCGTCCCTGCGTGGTCTCCGCCTCGAAGTTGGGCGCCTCGTCGCCCAGCAGCAGGCCCGGCATGGCTGCAGTTCCCGCTCGCACTGGGCTCTGTCCCGGGGCCAGGCGGGACCTCTGCGCATGCGCAAGGCTACGCCCCCGTCGAGCGGCGGGGTCGGGCGGGTTGTGCCGTGCCGTGCCGCGCCGCACGGCCGATGCGCTTTACGGCTGCCGCCGGGCTTTGCGGCCATCCCGCCGCCCGTGGCGCAGGTGGCGGCGATGGCGACGGCGACCTACGTGAGCGAGCTGGAGGCGGCTAAGAAGAGCCTGAGCGAGGCGCTGGGCGAGAACGTGAAGCAGTGAGTGCGGGGAAGGGTTAGGGGTCCGCAGAGGTAGGGGGTAGCCTGGGCCTAGCCCGGCCGGGCTCGTGTGCTGTGCTGTCTGTTCGTCTTCTCCCGGCCTTCAAAGGGCCGCGCGTTTGCACCGTTGTCTGCGCGAAGCCTCAGGTCCGCCTATGAACTGGTGGAGGAAAGTAGTGGGATTAGGAACAAAGCTTTTCGTTCGGTGTCAGCACTTTCCCCGTTCTTCACTAGGTACTGGGCCAACCTGAAGCTCTGGTTCAAGCAAAAGATTAGTAAGGAGGAGTTTGACCTGGAAGCGCGCAGGCTTCTCACGCAAGACAATGGTAAAAAGCCAACTTGTGTTTGTTTTCTTGCCGGCTTTAATGCTACCTTGCCCCTGCCAGGCCTGGGGGACCTTCTCCCTGCTGCGCGTTGCCTTTTGAATGGGTAAGTTGCTGTGAGGGAAGTAAGAATGGCTGAGGATCCGGTAGCAAGAAGAGTTAAAAAGGTGGGAGGTGCCTTGGCCTGTAGGAGGAGGCCTCTGTGGCCCCGACACTGACAGGCAATCCGATCTTCTGTAAATATACGAAAACATAAAATATGTTGTTCTGGGAGCCAAAAAGCCTTGTTTTTTTTTTTTCCTTTTACATCACAGGGAAGATGCAGTCCTTTCTATGCTGCACTGTCCCTTTGTTTTGGACTGAACAGGTGTAGCTGAAACAGCTAGGTGACCTTGCAGTAGGCAGGTTCCCTTCCTAGTCTTTGGGGATGGCACGTTGGAGTGCTGAAGGGTGAGATCCGTTCATCCTCACCTCTGTATGGGCCTGCAAAAGTTGGCTGGCATTGCTGAGAGCATTGTGAGAAATCCTGGCAGCAAGTTTGGTTTTGTTTGAGGTTTATGAGGATCCTGAAACCCTCTGACCCTCCTTGGGAAGTTCATCTTTGCTCTTTCTAATGTGTGATTACTCACACTATGTTCCAGTAATGCTCTTGGGAGGAAGCTGTATTTTATGTAGATGCTGTTGACTTTGACTTAACAGGGGCTGGCTCCTACGGGTCCATTTCTAGCAAACCCAGAACGCCTGCTAACAGAAGTTGGTGTGGCAGGGGGAGCAACTGATCCTTCTCTGGCTGGCTGAATACGCTAAATGTTTCACATTATATTGGATCTGTGAGTGGCACATTAAGAAGTGACCTAGCTTGTTTCCATGCCCTGTGTCGTATCGTTTTTGTTATTATGGTAGTAGCAGATTCTGGGTCCAGTAGGAGAAAACAAAAAGACTTCAATTGAGAGCTGTAGCTAAGCATGGGGGGGGAAAGCACAGTTGTGGAAAGGCATAGTGAGCTGCTCTAAGATGACTTTGAGGGGATATCTCTGAGTGCTGATGTGTTGCTAACGAGATGTCTGTCTTTATGCAGTCCACTCTCACAACGATTTCCTCCTGGCTATTCTTACCCGATGCCAGATCTTGGTTTCTGCACCAGGTGAGTTCTGAGAAGCCTCATTGGAAACAGCGATGCTTTCCCACGTGTGTGTTTGGTTTTTTACTAAGCACTCTAATTTTCTGAGTCTTAATACTCGTGTTCTTTTTGCCATGCAGGCAGAAGGGTAGCAGTGTAGTGATGCAGCTGATTTCAGCAGTGAAGCTTTATTGAATAAGCTGTGTCTGCTTGATTAATGACTATGACCAGACTGCTGTGTGCTGTGTGTGAGCTGACTTGTAAAAGGAGATGCTGCTTTGTGTTTGATATGCTTTGCTTATGTGTCCCCTTTCTTCTTGATTTGGTATTCTTGTGTTTTCTCTGGCGGGGATATCATTGTGGGGAGCGGGATGTTCCTGACTGGTTTTGAAATCAGGTACATTTCTGGTAGAAAAATGTTGAGAATGCTTACAGTGAGTCTTTACTCAGTTATGGCAAATTAACCCAACCTTCTGCAGATAGTTAACCTTTTAACTTTGTAAGCATTTAGATTGGCAGTCATCAGGTTGTTTGGTCTTCAGAACTCCCCTTCCAGATACCTGATAGGAAGGGCAGTTGAGCTGCAATTCAAGATAGGAAACTCTTGTGTAGTAAGGAAGAGCAAGTGGCTAGAGCTCTAGACTGAGAGCTGAGAGGTGATTTTTTTTTTTTTTTTGAGAGGAGAAAATACCTGTAGTTAGTTGGGGTACCTCACATAGCTTGAGGAAAGAAGAAATGCAAAAGTTATGGATATTTAGAACTTTTTTGTGTTGTAGCTGGTCCTTAACAATAGCAGCTGTGCTAATTAAGTGGTGACCTCCTCGATCTCCAAACTGGCTTTGTTTGCTCTTGAGCTTTACTAACACCTGCTGAGCCCCAGACTTGTCCTCTTTAGAGGCCAATACTCAGCATAATTCAGGAGATTTATGTTTAAGTCTTGCTGCTCCTTGCTGTTGACTTGGAGTACTTACAGCTAGGTTATAAAAAACTGTTAACTGTGACTGTTATCCGAAATAGCTCTTCTTTGTAGTGCTTCACAGATTGGTCAACTAGCATTCCATTACACTGTCACTAGTGACTTCACCAAGCCCAGATAATGGGTTTGTGCTCTGTAGTTAACACTACATGCTGTCAGTGCCTTCTAGAGTCTGTTTTGTTCACCTTGGATCACTGCAGAGTCTTCCAATAATTTTGAAGCTAATATGTGCTGAGATATAGTGCTGCAGAGGGTAGATCTTGCCAGTCAGCTGCATTTGCTGTTGTAGATTATACATGCAAACCCAGGAAAGTGCAGTGCGAGTTGAATGGTAAATGTTATGTGTAGATTTCATTTTCTCCCTCTAGGTGCCAGTCTGACACCTGCTGGTTTTTTGTTGGTTTTGGTGTTTTTTCTGTTTCCCCACATAAGAATGGAAAGCTAATAGGCTTTTGTCTCTGCCACTGTCTTTTCGGTAGAAGGTTTTCCTCATGATTCATGGAAACAAGTAACTGTAAAGAAGTGTCTTTGATGCCCTTAGCACACCATCACAAGAGTAACTGATGCACAAACTTTCCACTTTCATGTGAGAGGCACAAATGGGAAGGAGCAGTCTTCAAAATGCTGTTTCTTACTGAAAACAGTAACATCACTGAAACATGGTGGGACAGCTCCCACAACTGGAATGTTGTCGTGAATGTCTATTATTCAGTAAGGATAGACCAGCAAGATGAGGTGGGGAACTTGCTCTCTATGTCCGAGAGCAACTGAAATGTACTGAGTTCTATTCAAAGGGGGAGGCAGAACACGTTTAAAGCTAGTGGGTAAGAATTAAGGAATGTGGGAAAGGAGGTGAAATTGTTGTAGGTGTCTACTGTAGACCACCAAACCAAGAGGAAGATGTTGATGAGGCCATCTACAGTCACCTGGAGTTAGCCCATAGTGCTAATTCCTTGGTACTCATGGGTGACTTCAATCACCCTGACATTTGCTGGGAAACACACCCAGCCAGGGACAGTCAGTCCAAAAGGCTCTTGCAGTGTATCAGTGCAGGCAGTGGAGAAAACAGCAAGAAGAGATGCACTACAGGACCTTGTATTAACTAATAATGAGAGACAGGTTGAGGACATTAAGTTTGGGAACAGTGATCATGGCATAGTGGAGTTCAGTGTTATACAGGGTAGAACCAGACCAACAAGTAGAATTACAATGCTGGACCTAAGATGAGTACAAAGTTAGCTCTGCAGAGACACGCTTGCAGAAATCCTGTGGGCTGAGAGTAAAGGAGCCCAAGAAGGTTGGTTCATTTTTAAAGACCACTTCCTCCAAGCCTAAGCTAGGTGTGTTCCCCTGAGTAAAAAATTAGGTAGACATGCTAGGAGATCTGCGTGGTTGAACAAGGAGCTCCTGAAGGAAATCTCAGGGAAGAAGGAAGCTTACAATTCTCGGAAGAAGGGATTCGTCACTTGGGAGAACTGTAGAGAAGTTGTCAGGGCAGGTAGGAAAGCAACAAGAAAGGCCAAAGCCCTCTTGGAACTGAAACTGGCAAAAGAAGTTAAGAGAACAAAGAGAGCTTCTTCAAATAATAGGAAAAGGAAGAATAGGGAAGGCGTGGGGCCACTGCTGAAGGAGGAGGCAGCTGTGATAACTGAGGATGCAGAGAAGGCAGAGTTGTTGAATGCCTTCTTTGCTTCAGTCTTTACACCTAAGACCCTGGATGAAGGAGAGGAAGACTGGAGGGGGGAATGCTCCCCACTAGTCAGTGAAGACTGGGTTAGGGATAAGTTATGCAAATTGAACATTCA
Organism: Psilopogon haemacephalus; assembly: GCA_013396835.1. NCBI lineage: Eukaryota > Metazoa > Chordata > Aves > Piciformes > Megalaimidae > Psilopogon > Psilopogon haemacephalus. The sequence continues at coordinate 323,863 of VWZI01019547.1, forward strand.
CAAGTCCATAGGTCCTGATGAGATGCACCCAAGGGTGCTGAGAGAACTGCCTGATGTTATTGCTCTGCCACTCCCTATCATTTTGGCCAAATGGTGGCAGACAGGAGAGTTACCTGGGGACTGGGGGAGACCTGAGGTCACTCCAGTCTCCAGGGCAAGAAAGATTCCAGGGAACTGTTGACCAGTCAGCCTCACCTCCATCCCTGGAAAAATGATGGAGTGGCTCCTTCTAGAGGGCATCTCAAGGCACTTGGAAGAGAAGAAGGTTATCAGTAGTCAGCATGGATTCACCAAGGGGAAGTCACACTTGACAAACCTGATAGCACTCTATGATGCCATAACTGAATGGGTAGATTGAGTGAGACCAGTGGATATAGTCTACCTTGACCTTAACAAGGCCTTTGACACTGTCTCCTTTGGCATCCTAGTGAGCAAGCTCAGGTGTGGAATGGAAGAGCAGACAGTGAGGTGGATTGGGAACTGGTTACAAGATAGAGTTCGGAGAGTGGTGATCAATGGTGCCAGGTCCAGCTGGAGAGCTGTAACCAGTGGAGTCCCCCAGGGATCAGTGCTGGGTCCAGTGCTGTTCAACATCTTCATCAATGACATTGACGAGGCCACAGAGGTCTGCTCAGCAAGTTTGCTGATGACACCACACTGGGAGGTTTGGCTGATACAGCTGAAGGCTGTGAGGCCATTCAGTGAGAGCTGGGCACAGAGGAACCAAATGAGGTTCAACAAGGACAAGTGCATCTGGGGAGGAATAATAAACTGCACCAGTACAGGTTGGGAGGTGATCTTCTAGAGAGCAGCCCTGTGGAAAGGGACCTGGGAGTCCTGGTGAATATCAAGTTATCCACGGAACAGCAGTGTTCCAAGAAGGCTGATGGGATCCTGGGGTGTATTAGGAAGAGTGTGTCTAGCAGATCAAGGGAGGTTCTCTTTCCTCTCTGCCCTGCTGAGACCTCATCTTGAGTACTGCATTCAGTTTTGGGCTCCCCAGTTTAAGAGGGACAGGGATCTGCTGGAGAGGGTCCTGTAGAGGACTATGAGGATGACTGGGGTACTCGAGCACTGCTTTATGAGGAGAGGCTGAGGAACCTGGGGCTTTTTAGTTTGGAGAAGAGTGAGAGGAGATTTAATCAATGTTTGTAAATATCTGAGAGCTGGGAGACGGGCTCTTCTTTACCTAAATTTGGGGAAAGACATAGGCCTTGCACGAGGAGGCACAAGCCACGTGCTTACCACAGGATACAAACAGGAGCAAAACAAGTTAGAGCAAGCCGTGGTCTCTCAGGCTCTGGCTCCAGGTTCTTTTGTCCTCTTTCCTGTAGTTGCTTCTCCCCAAAACAGAGGGAAGGAGAGCAGAGAAATGTCACTGGGCAAGCCAGGGCATGTTCAGGCCTATTTTGGCCTATGAGGCTTACCACAACAAGCTTCTTTACTGGAAGGGTCACACAGCACTGGAACGAGCTCCCCAGAGAGCCTCTGTCTCTGGAGACTTTCAAGGCACATCTGGATGCGTTCCTCTGCAACCTGAGCTAGATCATGGTCCTACTCTGGCATGGGGGTTGGACTTGATGATCACTTTGGGTCCCTTCCAACCCCTGACATCCTGTGATCCTGTGGGGGGGGGGAATCCTGTGGCCAGCGTGATAACCTATTAATCTGATACAGTGTCAGGTGGAAGGGTGATATTTGCTGTTCTTGTCTCTTCATTCCACTTCCTCTGTCTCTGCTGCCTGGTGACACAGTTGGCTGGGGGAACTTGTGGAAGGGAGGCTGCAGAGGAGCTGTGTGGGGCTTTGGACAAGGAGGAAGGGTTTGGGATGGGGTGATGTTGCAAGCTAGAGATGTACTTTTATTGAAAGCTTTAAAATGGGCCAAGTAACTTTTGTGTCTGTCCTTAATACACCTAATATCCTCCTGCTTAGAATGGGTCTGACTTGCTATGAAGGAGAGGAGGAGGAAGAAAGATCTTATCTGTAAAGAGCAAAGCGTCTTGAGAGAAGCAGCAGTGTTTTGATATGTGCTAAGGTGTAAGTCCAGAGACCTTGATGAAGGGTAAGAGTGGTTCTTGAGATGATTGTCCATGGTACTTTCCCACATCCCCTTGTTAGGACCTCTGCTACAATGTTGTAGTGGTGACCGACTTCAGCTTTAGGATTTTTGAAGAGGGTTTATTTGTTACCTTTTCATTTCTTCTAATTGACTGGTGGAGTTTGACAACAGGGGAGGATGTAACTAAACCTCTTAGGAAACTTTTTTTTTTTTTTTTAGTAGGGAGATTGTGCCATCTGTGTGTATAAGTTGTTTCTAACTGCTTCTTAATCATCTGACTATTCCAAAGCTTCATCTGAATCCTGTGGTTTAACCTGAACCTTAATGTCATGTGTTACAAGTTACTTTATTTTTCATGGCAAATAACACTGCTTGTGCTCCAGTCATGCCTGTGGGAAGCTCCACATGTTCAAGGACTTCCAGGAAACCCTTCTCCCTACAAACAGGGCTGTAGTATATATAACTTATGAACAATAATATGAATTGCTCATTTCAGCAAATTAGACATAGTTGGGAGAGCTGGAGGTGAGCATGGAACTGATGCTGAGCTGTGGCAACTTGTGATAATTAGGGAACCATAACTGATTGCTTGTGATACTTGGTGAATGTGCCTGCGGATGGACAACTAGAGTATGGTGAACTGTGTGTTGGCTTGTGTCACCTCTTGCCCATGTCCAGAGGAAGTGGCAAGTGCTGGCTTCACTGTAGCTGGGGAATATCTGGGGCCTCACGGTGCTGTCAGCACCACATGGCAGCAGAGCTTCAGCCTCTGCCTTGGAGTAACTGAACTACCTTCAGAACTGAGTTGTCCAAGCTCTGCCTTGAAGGGAAAAAAGTATTCACTTGCTGTACAAAACCAAGGGAGGAGGATACTGGTGACACGAAGCAGAGGGTGCTGCTGTAGCCACGAGAGGGCTGTCCAGCCTTCGAGTTCACTATCAGCAAGTGTGTGCACATCCATTGGCTTGACCTTCAGTGTGTCTGTAGAAGCTGTGAATGGATTCTGTAAATTCATTGGCAGGAAATCTGTTAGGCTGGCCTTGCCAAGAGCTGTGTGATTATCAGGATGTGGTTCTGCAGTTCTTTCCCCCTGTGGTGGTTCAGCCATGGAGAAAGAGCCATGCAAAAGCAGCCGCAGCCCAAAGCGGTCTGACTTACCTATATTTGGGTTACAAATCTTAAACAATTATTTTTTTCTTTCTCAGTAAAACTATGAGTGAAGTAGCATCATCAGCATGTTCCTCTCTCAGCCTATAGTATAATTTCTCATTCAGATGCTCCAATTAGTTCAAACCAGCACACCCCTCTCATCTCAGTAAGAGGAATGATGAACTGTGATGTTTGACAAGGGTTCAGGACAAAGTTTGCAGAAGATGGTGAGGTTTTAATTGACAAGCAGTTGGATATGAGCAAGCAGTGTGCCCAGGTGGCCAAGAAAGCCAATGGCATCCTGGCTTGTATTAGAAATGCTGTGTCCAGTAGGAGTAGGGAGGTGCTTGTCCCCTTGTACTCAGCTCTGGTGAGGCCACACCTTGATTATTGTGTTCAGTTTTGGGCACCTGAATACATGAGGGATGTGTAGGTGCTGGAGCCAGTGCAGAGGAGGGCAGTGAAGCTGGGGAAGGGCCTGGAGAATTATAAGGAGCAACTGAAGGAGCTGGGGATGGCTAGTGTTAAAAAGAGGAGGCTGAGGGGAGACCTCATTGTTGTCTTACAGCTACCTGAAAGGGGGTTGTGGAGAGGCTGGTGCTGCTCTCTTCTCAGAGGTAATTAGTGATAGAACAAGAGGGAATGGCCTCAAGCTGTGACTGGGCAGGTTTAGACTGCATACTAGGAAAAATTTTCATGTAAAGAGTGTTCAGGCACTGGAATGGGCTGTCCAGGGAGGTGGTTGAGTCACCAACCCTGGATGTGTTTAAAAGTTGTTTGGATGTGGTGCTTGAGGATATGGTTTAGGGTGAACCTTTTTGGGTGGAGTTATTGATTGGACTTTGTGATCCTGAGGGGCTTTTCCAACCTGAATGTTTCTGTGATATTGTGGACAGTAAAGGCAGATGAAATAAGTCAGACTGCTTGAACCTGCTGGTTAGCATCTCACCTAATCAGGAGTTTGTAGGAGTGGAATGTTTATCTGGACAAACTCCTGTCGTCTTTTGAATGGAACAAGTGGCATGCTCCTTCCTTGTCCCTTTCCTTGGAGGCCATGCTCCTCTCTCTCCTTCTGCCATGGGGTTTCGTTTGGCATGTGGACAGAAATATCTATTAAAATAGTGGAGTCTTGAGTGAGCCAAGCTAGCAAGGGGCTAACAATGGAAGGGAAGAACTGCCAAGAGGGATCTGCCTGATGAGTCCTTCCTCTGGACCATGGCTGTTAATACTGGGTTAAGGCTTAGGTGGGTGCCAAATATGAAAGTTTTTGCTGTGTGAATCTGTTCATATTGGCTCTAAATCAGCAACACCTGTTGAGAAGGGTTTGTTCTTTTCCATTTGTAGAAGGTGCTGGATCTCTGCCATGGCCAGGTGGCTCTGCAACTAAGCCTGGAAAACCCAAAGGAAAGAAGAAGATTTCTTCAGTTCGACAGAAGTTTGATGTAAGTGTACATGGGGAAGTGGTCTTGTTTCTGATGTCCTGTTGAGGGTGAAGAGCTTTGCACAGCATGAACCTTTTGTTATGACCAGGGATGATGAATGCTCAGTGATGCATGTCATACTTGAGTTCCAGACTGGGGCAAAAGCTTGAGGTTAGTGGCTGCTGCCTCCTTTGTGGAAGGCTTTTGGAGACAGGCTACAGTGTGACATAGCTTTGTTAGACACTAGAGAATCCATGGAAGACTACCTAAATGTCAAATTTTCAAAAGCTTGTATTCCAGGGACTGATGAGAGGTAGCTTTAGCTGTGTGGCTGCTGAGTAACACTGGAGCAGGTCTTTTGTAGTCTCTTTCATCTTCCACATTCTTGGCTGCTTCACACACATCATCAATTCTTGAAGAAAAAGAATTCTCTGTGTATGATCCCCTTCCTGGACTCTCTAAGGTATTCCTTGGGTGGAATGTTTTTAGAGGGTCAAGTTGTTTCAGAATTGAAGAAGCTTTTTAAAGATTATCTTCTGGTAGCTGTCAGAGAAACATGCCAAGATCCAGTTTGCTCTGCACATTCACTGGCACTGTCACAGTTTGTTCAACAGGTGTTTCTGTGCTGCCAGACCAATGTGGATGGGGTCTGGTGTGACAGAGGATCAGGCTGGGACACTGTGTTCTATGGATGAGATATGCTAAGATGGTTCAGCCTGAATTAGCACTTTCTTGAGAGTGTCTGTCTCTTACAGATAGATTTACCGGATATCTGAAGACATTGTGATCAAGTTCAGGCTTCTGCCAAGGTAGAAAACTAACCAACAGAAGACTCTAAACCCAAGGTTTTTCTTGGTGTCTTATTCAGCTATGTTGGTATTCCTTGAGGTTGAATGAATGCCAAAGTCAGTGCAGGGGAAGAAGGGGCTGGGAAAGGTGGGCATGTGAAATCTGTTCCTATGCCGCGAGAGGTTACCTTGATTTGGCCAGAGTGCTTACAGCTCTTGTAGGGACTCCAATTAGGCAGAACACATGTGCTCCAGAGGGACAGAGTCCAGCTGAAGGCTCATTGTATTCAGCAACTGCTGCAATGCTTTGCAGTGTTCCTAACTGCAGCCTGCATTGTGATGGCAGTCTGATGTCCTTTTGTTTTAAAATTCACTGGAATTACTGGTAGTAAATACAGTATGAAGTGTATATTATGATTAGCAGGCTTGTCTGTTACTGGTGGAATTCCTAAGTAGTGTGAACTTGAGCTGCCTTGGTATTTTCATGATTCTTTCTAAGAGCTATGAATAACTGCAGATTCATTGCAACTGACTTCTGCTCTTCCAAACCACATTTGTGTTAGGACAGCTGCTTATGTTTTGAAGGTCTTTTCTTTCCAAGCATACAGGCTGCAATGAAAAAATAAGCCTTCAGAATTTTAGGCTTTACTCCCTATATAGTCATTGTTTATATTTAAGGCGTGTGATTGCTTTCATGTCCCATGAGACTCTTACAGCTGTCATCATTCCAGAACCACTGGATCTGTGGCTTGGAGAGTTGAGGGGTAGGAGCTGTGGGGCTATCTGGTGAGCCAGGGCCATGTCATTTGCTTGTGAGTTGGGGCTGGGCCAAGCGCATGTCTGAATTTATGAATCAGCCATTTTCATCCGCCATTTTCCTCCCTTTACCTGGAGATTGAGACCTCCTGGTAGCCACCACAAGCTTGAGACGCCAGCACAGCAAGGGAATTGTGCTGGAATATACATGGGCTGGGAAGCGAGGTTGGCCGCCTTCTAATATGGATTCTTGTTCTGTGATGTTTGGGTTTTGTTGTTTTTTGTTTATTTTTTTTCTCCTAAATAACTGTGTCTGTTCTGAAAAATAGCCATAATTCATCCTGGAATCGGTGGCTGCTCAGTAATACAGGGGAAACTAGAGTAGTAAATTCAGAACTGGAATTTAAGTTGTTGCATTTAAAGAAGCATAAGGATCACTTATTCACACAAGCTTAGGATCATGGCTTTCAATCTCAATGGAAGCTGTTGTGTTCGTAGGTAAAAATACAACCTTCTGTACAAGGCATGACTGAATAAATGAGAACTTTTCAGCAGGAGGAGGTGACTGAGAAATTAAAGTCTGTGAAGTCATCCAGGAAGTCCTTGTAGCAGCCTTCCAATTCCTGAAGGACCCTACAAGAAAGTTGGGAAGGGATTTTTTTTTACAAGAGCTTGTAGTGTTAGGATGAGAGGGAATGGATTGAAGTTTGAGGAAGTTAGATTTAGGCTAGAGATCAGGAAGAAATTCTTCACAGTGAGGGTGGTGAGACACTGAACAGGTGGTTCAGAGAGGCAGTCAATGCCCCTGCTCTGGAGGTGTTCAGGGTCAGATTGGATGAGGTCTTGAGCAACGTGGTCTAGTGGAAGGTGTCCCTGCCTGTGACAGGCAATTGGAACTAGATGATCTTCAAGGTCCATTCCAACTCAACCATTCAGTGATTCTGTTCTAGGAATCGCTAGCCTGGATAGTGTTAACTGGAGAGAAAAGGGACATTGACTGACATTTGACACTTAGAGAAGTATTGTGAATCTAGCAGAGGGGAAGTACAGAGCAAACCAAAGGAGATGACTCTTCATGCAGTGCAGAATTCCTTGCTGCAGGATGTTGTTGATACCCAAAGTTTAGGTGGTTTGTGGTGCTCCTGGACAAGTTTGTGGGCTCTTTAATAAGAGGGCTACAGCCTTGTCCTGGAAATTTATTCAGCCATAAATCATTGGTGTATTGGGAGAGTGTCCTGGTGAGGAATATCACTGCTTATCCTACTGTGATAAGTTTTTATAGGTGTTTGCTTTCTTGACTAGAGAAGGAATTTGGCTTGATGAACCTAAGTGTCTGACCAAGGATTTAATCTTCTTATGCTCTAATGTTGTGCATATAACAGCACCGATTCCAGCCTCAGAATCCACTATCTGGAGCCCAGCAGTTTGTGGCAAAGGATCCTCAGGAAGATGATGATTTGAAGCTGTGTTCCCACACCATGATGCTTCCTACACGTGGCCAGTTAGAAGGAAGGATGATCGTAACCGCTTATGAGCATGGGCTGGACAATGTCACAGAGGAGGCCGTGACTGCAGTCATCTATGCTGTGGAGGTGAGACTGGGCTGGGTAGTAGTGGTCTGTGTGCATCATCCCTCAGTGAGGAGGGGAAACCTGCTTCTCTTATTGCCCAGTTGTCTTGGGAGGAGTAAGAGGAGAACCAAAGGGCTTCCACATTTGTGGCATTACAGATGTAATGTCTTGGATTTCTGCCTTGCAAGTGTTAATTCTGAAGTGCTTGCCTATGAAGAATTCCTGGCATGCTTAAGTGACTGTTTTGGAAAATGCTGTTCCTGTCACTTAAAGACAGGGTCAGAACAGGAGCTCCAGTTTGAACAGGTCTATAAAGAAAAATCTGTTACAGGCACAACTGTCTGGCATGGAAGTGAAGTGACAGAACTGGGTTGTACCGGCAGGTGAAGTGCTTGCTGCTGTTGCTTTCGGCCATCAGCAGTGCCTTGCCTGTCATATCCTAGGAATGGTACAGCTATTACTTGGAGTGTTGATATGTGAAGGGTTTTCTGGAGTTATGATGCGGAGGTCAGCCTGGGAGTGAGGCCAAATTAAGAAGCTGTTGTCTGCTGCTTTTTATTTTTTTCCTTCAGACAGTTGCTTCTCCAGCACTTTCCAGGCAATTCATCAGTCTGAAAAAGCAATGAGTGGCTTTTCACTGCAGTTTCAGGACCAGTGTAACATCTACTGCTAGCTGTGAGATCTGTTAACTCACTATCAAAGAGAGCCGAGGTTGGGAATTTCCTAGCATTTAAGAAATGCCTTTGACATTTGAGCTAGGCTGATGCACACAGCGCTCGCACAGTGCCACATTCTCTGTATCCAGCTGCTGTAGCTTGTCCTTTTCTTGGTCCCTTTGCATGTTTAGATCTTTGTAGTCACAGAAGCTGCTGGATGAGGCACTTCTCATGGCCATGGCTTTTTAGAGTGATTAAATCAGCATGTGTAGTGAGACTTTTTTTTTTTTTTTAGAACCATCTGAAGGACATCCTGAGCTCTGTGATCTCCAGGAGGAAAGCCTATCGGCTGCGAGACGGCCACTTCAAGTATGCCTTTGGGAGCAATATCAACCCTCAGCCCTACCTGAAGAACAGTGTTGTTGCTTATAACAACTTAATTGAGTGGTAAGGAGCTCTTGGCACACTACTAATTTCAGATGCCTTTTGCTATTCCCAGAGTTGCTCCATGGTTGAGTTTGCCTTTTTTTTTTTTTTTTTTTTTTTTTTTTTAACCCAGTAGAATCTGTTTGTGCTGGTGTTTAACTTTCAACACTCAGAACTGTAGAGCTAAACAGGGAGGGAGAACATGAGGATTTCTCAGCAGTGGGGTTCAGGACCGTGTTAAGTCTCTCTCCCCTGCTGTGCTTATCTGTCAGTTTATGCAGGTGACCTCTAGGCCTCTGAATGTCCTTAGTAATTGCTGGTGTTTGGAAGCTGTAGTGAGTGACACAAGAACTCGGCTGCTCTCCAGGCTCTGCTGCTGGGCAGAAGAGCCCTGCCTTTGTTGGGACACTGCTGTTGTGTTATAGGAGTGAAATGTCAGTGAGGACCTGCAGGACACTGCCATCCTGTTGTTTCTTGCATACAGATGTATTTGTGGTTCCTTGACATGCCTTTCCAGTCAGCAGAGCTTCAAGGTCATCTTGTTTTCCGGTGTCTCAATGTCAAAACAGCTTGGGCTGTGCATCTGGCAGAGAGTGTGTATGAGAAAACAGTGGTGTTTGTCTGTAGCAGCGTCTAACCGTTGACAGGAGGTTGTGGGTGTTTTAAGATTTGATTGTAGCACTGCCAATGCAATCCACGCCCAACAGCTCTGCCTAACATCTCATGTCTTTCCATTTAATGTTGTGGGTGCCTTCACTTAAAACAAAAAAATGTTGGATAGAAATTACTGCCTGTAAGTAACTGAAGTTGCCCAATCGAGTTCAGCTGAGCAGGTTGAGGACTGCTTCATGCTATTTTTATTAAAGAAATTTTAAAGCATTTATAATTACAACCAAAATAATTTTATGTATATATGGGCAAAGTCAGCCAATACAGAAAAGCAAATCCCGTAGCCAAGCTCCTGCTGTGTGCCTTGCAGAGCTGGTGCTGTTTTCTTGACTAGAAAGTTTCACAGCCTGCTCTATTCTATAGCCCTCCAACCTGTGTGACACCTTCTGCCAGCCAGAGTCTTGCTCCTCAGCCTGCGCCTGATGATGCTGAGCAGCAGGCAGCTCTGCTCCTGGCATGCTCCGGAGACACCTTACCGGCATCCCTCCCACCAGTGAACATGTATGACCTTTTTGAGGCCTTGCAGGTAAGTTGGTCAGGTTTTGCTGTCAGGTCACAGGCAATGTTGTCCTGGGTATCAGTGTCAGATTTGGTTTGTGTGGAGGGGGATTTTGATTTCTCCTCATACGTTCTGTGTCATTCTTTTCCTGTCATTGACGGTTCTTTGGCTCTGTTGGGTAGTGGCTAACGTACAGTCAGCTTGTGTTTAGTACCTCTTCTGCTCCTCTTGGCCAGGGGAGGAAATACATGTCTCTTACAGCTATATAAGAAGTGTGAACTCTTCCTCTGTAGCAAGACTGCAGTGATATATCAGAACTGAGCATAGCTGATATTAACAGTGATGCAGCAAAATGACTTGCCTGGCATGTGTCCTCTTAAGCTTTGTGTTGTGCCTGGGCCTTTAAAGATCCTGATATACAGGCTCACACATTGGGTTAGCTGTGGTTGCCCCAGCTAAGGGGTGTTTGAGGTAAGCTCTATGAGCTTACCAGAGGTATACATCCCATGGAAATGTATGCCTGTGGTCCTCTCCCTCTCTGGCAGCTCTGGGGATACCCAGACTACTTTGAACGTATGAAATTAGCTGCAAGAAATTCTTGCCGATCTCTGCTGTTGCCAACAGGCCTTGGGACTTTGTCTCAAGGTTGTGGAGACAGACGCTTTGTTGTAACAGCTGCAATCAAACACTCATCTTGTGTTTAGTCATACTTGTTTTTAAGATCTTGACAAATCAGTCTTTGTCACTGTGAGAGCAAAATGACCATTCCTTTACTGTGCCACTCCCTTACACAATGATGTAAGAAGTTTGTTGTGGGCTGGCTGCTGTGGCAGTGCTGGCCAGTTGCAGCTCTCCTATTGTGTTCCTGCTCTGCAGGTATGACTTTCTTTGGCTATCCCATAGTAGAGGGAAGTTCTTCAGTGGGCAATATGAGAAAATGAATTTGAAAGAATGAAAGTTGTTTTCTAACATGTATCTCCAGGTGCACAAGGAAATTATTCCTGCTCACACTGTCTATGCACTAAACATTGAGAGGATTGTCATGAAACTCTGGCATCCAAACCACGAAGAGCTACAGCAAGATAAAATCCACCGCCAGCATCTGGCAGCAAAGGAGGGCCTGCTGCTCTGCTAGAGCTACTCAACTGTTCAGGCCTCAGGTGTCTTTGGTGCTGCTCCTTGGAGTTGACACTCAGGTGCTTCTTACAAACCTGTGTCAGTATTTCAAGGGTGATGTAAGTTATAAGCCAGCTTTTCCTATGGAAATATGACTGAGTTGTGGTACAATTCTCTGCTTCCCCAGAGGCAAGTGCCATGGAGTGTTTGCAGCTATCCCACTGAACTAACTGCAAAGGAGAAACGATATTTGTTTGCAAAGACTTGGGGTTTGGGGGCTTGGTGGTTTTTTTTTTGTTTGTTTTTGTTTGTTTGTTTGTTTTTTAAAGAAAAAATAAATGTGAGAGTGGAAAGAGATGGTTTTAAATGAGGTGTATTTGTGTTTTCTTTTGTGAGCGTGAGGAATCTGCCTCTCTGCCTCTCCTCAGTCACACCTCTCCACATGGTGGGCCATGCAGATCACTATGAAAGAGGTAATACCACTGCTCTGTTTTGCATACTCTGCTTTCTTCCTTAGTCAGCTGTGTGTTCCTCAGATGCTGAAGGGAACAGGCTGCTTTATAACATGAGAATTCTATTAAAATGTCTTAATTACTAATTACCTGGTTTTAGTCACACCTATGGAGGTACCTTCTGAAGGATGACTTGCTTTACTGTGCCTCCAGAGAGCAGAAGTGGAACTGCTTCCTCCGGGGGAATAGGAAAGGGGAAGTTCATGGTTCCCCTCCACTCTAGTTTTCCTTCTGGGAAATATTTGGATAGGAGAAAAGTCATCTTTCCAATTTCCCGTGCAGTTTCTTCTCTGCTGCATCCCCAGGACTGAAGAGGGTGAAGATTGTTTCATTTCAGTTACCTTTTTTTGTAACCCCTAGGAGTGCTCATACTGGACCAGAGCTGTAGCAAGAGACAGTGCAGCTATCAACTGCATTCCTGGTTTTCCTGCATCCCCAAATGGGGTGTGCTGTAGAGTTGGGCATAGCAAGACATAATGCCTGTGCCATGTGACTCTGTGTGAGAAACCCTTTTTATCATGATGAAAAAGCTGGGAAAGGCAGCAGCAGAGAACTACATCAGGGCCTGGCAGGATGAGAGCAGCTGTACACTTGCTGGGTCATGTCTCTTAGGGTATGGCAGTGTGTAGTTACTAGGGGAGTGGGAGAGGAGATGGAAGCTTTGTTTTGGTCCCTTTCTGTCAACTGCTGTTTTCAGCAGTGATGTGTTCAGAGTGAGCCTCGGCTTAAAAGTTGACTTTGGTGGCTTTTCCATGACAGTTTTTAAAGCCACATTGAACCTGAGTATGTGGCAAAGATCATCGAGTTGCCCAAAGTACAGACTGAGGTGTGGGAGGGGGATTTCCCAGGTAATTGTTGTGCTTCTGGTGTAAAATGAAAGCATTAAGTTTGTTTGCTAGAAACTCTGTTGCGGCTGTGTAGCATGCAGCCTCTGACAGCATCAGAAGTGACTTCTGAAACAACATGAAGTATGGCAGGAGAAAGGCCTCTCTCTTCTCTTTGCCTGTGCTGGGGGAGGGTTCTGCAGACACTCTCATGGTCTGAAGAGCTGAGTCGTCTATTCCACATTAAAAAAAAAAAACATGATGTTTGGGACAGGCAACAAAGGCTTGAGTAAGGAAATCCCATCAGGCCCATTTCACAGGTTGGAAAACTGGAAGGCAGGTGTTCTCAAGGTGCTTTCCCACAAAGCAGGAGGTCTCGAGGCTGCTTTGTCCACTCCCTGCTGAAAGAAGGGCTAAGTTCAAAGTTCACAGGATGTTAGGGGTTGGAAGGGACCTCTGGAGATAGTCCAACCCTGCTGCTGGAGCAGGACCCTAGTTAGAGCAGGCTGTCCATCTTGAGATGAGACCAGGTGGCATTTCCTACACCAGTGCATGACCGTGCTGATGGTGAAGGTTTTCCTTGCATCTCATCAGAACTTCTCATGTTGTGCCTGTTGCTTTTCAGCTTTTTCTGTGTGTTGCTTTGTGGCTCCCCTGCCGAGAGTATCAGGTAGTAGCAGGATTTCCCTTTTGCCTTCTCTCCAGGTTCAACATATCTGGCTCTTTCAGTTTTGTGTACATTGCGTGCTCCAGCCCAAACCATCTTGATGATCTCCACTGAACTTCCTGTGGTACATCACTGTCCTTGTGTTGGGGAACCTGAAATGGATACAGCTCCCAGATGGAGACCCATGCTGATGTGCTGCAGCTAGCAGTTTGCCTTTGCTGTGTGGGAGCACTGCTGACTGCAGAATTGCTTGTCTGCCTGATCACTTCCAAGTCCTTCCCTGCAAAGCTGCTTTCTTGTGTTCTACCTGCAGCCTGTACTGCAGGAGGTTACTCCATCCTTGTGGCGGTGCTGTGCATTTGCCATTAAACTTCTCAAGGTTCTTCTTGTTATGTTTCTCCAGCCTGTCTAGGTCCCTTTGAATAGCAGCTCTGCCCTTCTGAGGTGACACCAACTTGATGCCATCTGCAGACTTGCTGCCCATATGCTCCCTCCCATTGCCTGGGTCAGAAGCAAAGATATTAAAGCATAAAAAGCCCCAGTATTGACTCCTAAGTGTTGATCCCAGTCTTGAGTGCCACTAGTAACCAGCATCCAGTTGGGCTCTGAAGCACTGGCCACTGGTCTTGGAGAGCTGCCCCGAGGTTGGTACCGGTGTGTATCCCTGTTGGGCTGATGGCTTTCACTGTAACATGACCCAGGTCTTCACTATGGTGTTCAGCCCTCTAAAATGCATGAGATCACTGAATTTCAAAACAGCAGCTCAAGCTGGCACTGAAATTAGTTGCAAGGGTCTGTCTCCTGCCCCAGGATCCACCAAGAACACAGCAGCAAACAGTTAAAGTGTACAGAGCCAGGGCACTAATACTGGTGTCTGCCTTCCTCAGGTGTACAGAGACCTCTGCTCATGCTGCCATCAGGGCACCTCTACTGCCTCTAAGAGTTTGCATCTTCTGAGGAGTCTTCCTTAAGTGTCCTGGGCATCCTCATGCAGACAGCTCTGGGTGGGGTTGTATAGCAATGACAGCATCATGGTGCAGATTTCTTCTGGGTGAAGGGCTGCTGCTGTAACCTGCCTCTTGCCCTGACTGATTATGGCCCAAGGTGCTGATTTGAGTGTTTCGTGGTGGTTTTGTTTTTTTAATCACAAAAGGCAAAGGCAGCAGCAAGTTATAACTGGACAGAAAAATTGTGTAAGGCTGTTTCTCTGCCAAGAAGTGCGCCCAAGTGAAGGGGGTTTTGTAGCATTTTTTATTCACTTCTTGCCAGGAAGTGAGTTTGTCTCCAGATAACATCAGTCCAATGGGGGCTCTATGACTGCAGACCATCCTCAGTCTGAGGATGCTCAGGTGGAGTGGTGGAGGCCTGCACTTGGACTCTTATTTCTCCTAGAGGGCCATTTAAGTGAGGACAAAAAGCTCCTGCATTTAAGCGGTAGGAGCAGCAGCTGGCTCTGCTTGGAGCTTTGACCTCCCTGCAATGGATACAGTGTTGATGGCCTTCTTGCCAGCTCGTGTGCCTAGTGGAGGCTTTCCTATGTTACAGCCTTGTGGCATGCAGGCCCTTTGCCACACGTCTAGCCTTACCCTTTCCCACTGGGGCCCTGTAAACTGGGAGTAGGGCAGGTTGCTGGGTGGGAGGACACTTGGCAGCTTCTTCTGATCCATCTGCATCTGGTACTCAGGTAGGCCCTGGAGGAATTGTCTCTGAATAGACCTCCCTCAGAAAGATGGCAGTCATCAGCTTAGTGACTGCCTTGTTGGGGCTGTATTGTTGATTATCATTAAAAAAAACACTGTTTCCATTTGAATTTCTGAAACCAGTTTCCCATCAGTGGGTTTTGTTAACGCCTTTGTTAAACATAAAAGCTCCCACAATCAGATATCTGCTTCTGTGCAATGACAGCTGTTTCTGAAACTCCACTTTCATGATAAGAAAGAGAAGGAGCTGGGGTTGCTTTTGTCTCAGAAAGGGCTGCTTGGCTTTGCCACAGATCAGCCCTTTTAATCTCTCAGGTTTAAACTTTTAAATCTAAGTAATCCCTTTATACTCTTTGAAGGTTTCTAGACCTCATTGTGGAGTGCAGAGGTAGTGCTGCTGTCTGAGTCCAGGCAGAGGTGTGTGTGTGGACAAAAGCCTGTTACTCTTTTTCCTCCCTGTACACAGTGACCAGCTTGCTCTCACCCCTGGAGGTTGGCCATGGCTGACCAGTCTTTCCTGGCAGTTCTTGGAGTTGTCATCCTGCTGCAGGTAATTGCAGAAAAGCCTCCTTTGGATCTTCCCATTTCAGTGTAGACTGGGCTGCAGTGTAGATTGAGCAGGGTTTTATTTGTATCTTGGAAGCAGGTACTCCAGATGGGTTCTGGCAGAGTCATCATCAGGGGCTTATCTGTGTACTGTAAGAGGTGGACACAAAGGGCCTTCTGTGAGTGGTAGAGTTGATTTTTCAGATACTAATGTTTTGTTACTAGACACCATGAAAGGGCAGTCACAGCGGGAACTCTGTTGCTCTCGGGAAGAGCAAAGATTTCAGGCGTTTTTCCACTGAAACTTTCATTTCTCACCAGTGCTATTTTCCCACCAGAAAGAAATCATAAGGCTTTATTTTAGCCTCTATGTCAACTCCTGCCAAAATATTCACCATAAGGTTGTTCCAAGTTGTCAAATCTGCTTTTAACTCTTATCACAAAGCTAATAAATAACTCCATCGTGAATGGCTACAGAGTAATGCTTATCCCTGTCTCCTGATCCATTCTCTGTTCCTTAAAGGCAGGAAAAGTGGGAGTGAGAGCATGAGTTGTCTGTTGGCTTTGCTCCCACGCTTATGATGGGGGTGTAGCCCTGCTCTTTGGCAGATGGCCTATGGCTCCTACCAGGAGATTGGTACAGCAGTGGCCTTGGCACATTTTCTCCTCGTATGTTGGAGACTCATCTCTATGAATCCCTTCTGTCCTCTGCAAACTGTCTCAGCTGGCTTCCTCTGGAGCCTGCCACCAAGGGAAGCATGAGAGGAGGGCTGGACCTCCTGCAGATTCCATGCTGTGTGTTGTTCTGCAAGGACTATACAGCAGGAGAGGAGGAATGCAGAATCGCTGTCTGGCCCTGAATTAGGGACATGGAGTACAGAATCACAGAATGTTAGAGGCTGGAAGGGACCTCAAAAGATCATCCAGTCCAACCCTCCTGCCAGAGCAGGATCACCTATACCAGCCCCAGACACACAACAGCAGCTGTCAGAGCCACAGCTACCTGCAGGAACTCCTCTGGCAGGCCAGAGAGAGCCCAAACCCTGACAAGGTAACCCTGGGATGGAGAGAGCAGAGTCTGTGTGGGGTGCTGCTTCTGCCTCTGAAATCTACAGGGCTGCCTCTCCTTCAGCCATTTGTCCTGAAAGAGGGGCTGGGGTTTGTGGGGCTACTTGAGAGGTCGGTGCAGGACAGGAACTTTCACAGAATGTCAAGGGCTGGAAGGAACTTTGAAAGCTCATCCAGTTCAATCCCCCTGCCAGAGCAGGATCACCTGTACCAGATCACACAGGAATGCATCCAGGCATGTCTTGAATAACTCTAGAGAGGGAGACTCCACAACCCCCCTGGGCAGCCTGTTCAGAGTTCTGTCACCCTCACCATAAAAAAAAATTCCTCATGTTTCTATGGAACTTCCTCTGCCTCATCTCCCACCCACTGCCCCTTGCCCTGTCATCAGGCATCACCAAACAGAGCCTGGCTCGATCCTCCTGGCACTCACTCTTTACATATTTATAGAGATTGATGAGGTCACCTCTCAGTCTCCTCCTCTCCAAGCCGAAGAACCTCAGCTCCCTCTGTCTCTCCTCATAAAGATGTTCCACTCCCTGAGTAATTTTTATGGCTCTGCACTGGGCTCTTTCAAGCAGTTCCCTGAGGCCCTTCTTGAACTGTATGCAATACTCAAGATGTTCCTTATCAGGATGGAGTAGAGGGGGAGGAGAACTTCTTTCAAGCTACCACAGCCCTTCTAATCCACCCCAGAATGGCATTGGTTTTCTTGGCCACCAGAGCACGTTGCTGGCTCGTGGTCAACCTTCCATCCACTAGGGTGCCCAGGTCCTTTTCCTCTTTGCTGCTGTCTAACAGATCAATCCTCATTCTCTGTTGATGCCTGGGGTTGTACTTTCCTAGGCACAGTTCTCTCCCCTTGCCCTTGTTGAATTTCATTCAATTCCTCCCCATCCAACTTTTCAGCTTGTCTAAGTCTCACTGAATAACAGCACAGCCCTCAGGTGTGTCAGCCACTCCTCACAGCATTGCATCATCAGCAAACTTGCTGACAGTGCACTCTGTGCTCTCATCCAGGTTGTTGATGAATATATTGAATAGTACTGGCCCTAGTACTGACCCCTAAAAGTCTCCACTAGATACAGGCCTCTAGCTTAACTGTCTTGTTGACCACACCTCTGACTTCTTTCCTACAACCGGTTCACACCCACCTCACTATCCAATCACCCAGACCACATTTCCTCAGTTTAGGTGCAAGGCTGCTGTGGGAGACAGTGTCACATGCTTTACAGAAATCAAGATAAACCATATCCACTGCTGTTGCCATCATCTATCCACCTGGTTATGTCCTCATAAGAGGCTATCAGGTTGGCCAAACATGATTTCCCTCTCCCCTCCTTTATTTATTAAAAAAAAAAATGTTGAAGAACCCTTTTTTGGGCTTTTTGGCAGCTTTTGCTGAGCCATCTGGGTGTATGGCTCTCCAGCAGTTACTGTTGTTTCCTGGCAGTGTGAGGCCACCTGAAGGGTATGGGGATGACCAGGAAGCACATCACTATCACTAACGCTTTACTCACACACACCCACCAGAACAGCTCTCTTGTCTTTCACAGGACCTTCCTGGCAGAACAAGTTGAAGGGCTGGATTTAGACTTTCTTTCTGGTCCCATCTCATACAGCAGGTGGAGGCTTTGCCAGCCGGTGCCAGGGGGACTTGTCTGGCCATGCATACTCCTTGAGGTTTTGAGGACTCCAGCTTCCATCATCCCACTCAGACAGTGATGGGGCGATTTGCATTATCTGAGTCTTCAGGACACCCACAGGTGGAAAAACAAACCAAACCACAAGAGAGGCAAAGACAGGACCCAGCAGAATACACACAGAGACAGAGAAAATCCACCTGAACCCAGCCCAGCTGCTGCTGGCAAGGACTGGCCACTCTGCTGTGCTTTGCAGGCTGCTGCTGAGCCTGGCTGCTCTCTGCTGTGTGGTGCCTTGCTGTGACTCACCCAGGTCATGTATTCCCAGCTCCTGAGGACTTGATGTGTGAGCAGTGAATGTATGTGCAGCTTCAATACTGTAGAGAATGAGTTCATGTCCTGGGTCAGCAAACAGCTGATCCTGTTAAAACTAAACCTCTGCATCTGCAGCCAAAACCAGTAAGCAAGCCAGCCAAAGCTGAACAGCACCACTGGGTTCTGGTTGGACTCAATGACCTTAAAGGTTTTTTCCAACTTTTGTGATTCTATGATTAATACAGAGCAGCCACAACCAGCTGGAAAGCACTCCTTTAAATACCAGTGAACAGCCAGTGAGGCTGGCTTGCACCTAACGGCACCTGCAGTAACCCCCCAGGGGACAAACCCCTAGGGTCTGTTTGGGGCCCATCAAGGTCAGATCTGCCTCTCGCTCCACGGAGGTGCCAGCATCACTGGTATAAAGCCCCTTGGACCTGCTTTACTCTTTTGCTGTGGTCACCTGAGGAGCCCCATGGCTAGTGGCTGCTTCTTCACCCTGTGTTCCATCAGGTCTGAGCAGCCCAAGCCCACCTTGCCATGATGCAGGGCAAGATCCAAAGGACACCTTTTGAATGCTTGCCACCTTTGATGGTAAAAGGTTGCTGAGAGGTGGCAGTGGCCGTGTAGAACACGGAGACATGTCCCATCTTGCAAAAACAATGCAAAGGCATAAAACAAGGAAGGAGCAGCCTGCCTGGTGCCTGTAGAGGTGCAGGCACCCTCCCAACCTGTAGCCCACTCCAAGCCCTCACTGGCTCCTCAGTAGGCACCGATGGGCAATTGAGGCCAGATCCCCTGGGTTCCATGCTGCTGCAGGCTCAGCTGGCTGTGGCATGGACAGAGAAGGAGCAGGTAGGAGCCTGCAGTGAACCAGACTGCCTGGATGGTGGTGATGATGTTCACCAGAGATTAGCACGAGCATACCTGTCCTTGGGTAAATAGGAGCTCCAAGCACCCGGGGCACCACAGCCTCACATGTGACATCAAAGCAGCTGAGGTAAGCAAATGAGCAATACCTCAGAGATGGTGCTTAACCACAGATCTCCTTCTGCATATGTTGTGGCAATAAACAGATGGTTCCCCTTTCTGCAGCTTCAGAGCTGCTCGTGGTCTACCTCAGGGCTTTGGCACCACCATCGGTGCTGGGGGTGTCAGGTCAGGCATGAACTTAGCACTGTGGAACATGTCCTCAGGCACTGTTGGAGACCAGGACAGAAATAGGCAGAGCACAGCATCCATTAACACCTTTGTGGGCATTGTGGCAAGGGCATGCCACGGTCTCCTGGTGCCCCTAACACTTCTGCTCCTCTAGGCACTTAATGGCTATGATTTTGCTATAGTACGAGGGAGGATGCAAAAACCAGAAAGCCTGAGCCTGCCTGTCCCAATGCCAGATTGTCCTGGTGGTGCAGGAGCAGCTTGGCACTGCCAGCCACTTCCTACCTAGTCTGATTTGTGTTCCTGTAGCTGTACCAGCATTGCTCTGGTATTACAGAATCACAGAACCTTGGAGCTTGGAAAGGAGCTCTAGAGATCATCAAGTCCATGCCCCGTGCCAAGGCAGGATCACCCAGGGTAGTCTGCACAGAAACGCATCCAGGCAGGTTTTGAAAGTCTCCAGAGGAGACTCCATAACCTCTCTGGGCAGCCTGTCCCAGGGCTCCGTTACCCTCACTGTAAAGGTTTCGTCTCATGCTGAGGTGAAAACTTCATTGTTCCAGTTTGTAGACCTGAAAACTTGTAGACTTGTAGACTATGGCTTAAAGCCATAGTCATGGCTTCCATTTTCTGGGCCGTTGATAGTTTATTGATTAATTTTTCCACAGGGAAAGTAGTGGTCCCTAGGCAGAGGCTGAGCTGAAGGAGCTGCATGATTGTGACCATCGCAGTTTGGTACAAGAACAAAATTTTCGGTTGCTGCAGAAACATAGCCTCAGCCTTGTGATCCCCTCTTTGTTGGAGCACTGCCAGCACCACGGGGCCCAGGTCACCCCATGGCTGGGCAGTGAGGGCACCACATGCCCTGTGCCACACTCGTGTAGTGTGCCCAGGCCATGGGGCTGTGTTTCCTGTTGGTGTCAGAGGAGAGGAGCTGCAGTTTCTTTTCAAAATGAAACTGGGGAGGGAGAGAAGCGCTAAGAATTTCTTTCAAAGAGCAGAGCCTGGAGGCATGTCCGGGCTGTATCTGGGGCATGTCTCAGTCTCAGGCACATTGGCTCCCTCGGGCCAGGGTAATGGTGCTGCCTGCTACAATGGGTCAGGAGCATGCTGCTGCTCTGACTTGTCTGAAGTCTGGAGAAACCCAGTGCTACTGTGTGGCTGGGAAGAGGCTGGCCGAGTAGAAAGATCTGCACTCACTGACAAAGGCTGCCACCAGTCTCTATGCCTTTCAGGGGCTCACAGGTTGCTGGGACTGGAGAACAGTGGCTGTCCTCAAGTGGCCTTCTTTTGCTGTTCTGCCTTGCCCAGCCAGATGACAGGACCCAGCCTGTTCCTCTGGAGTCTCAGCCAGGCCAGCACTGCCCTTGCTCATAGCTGTGGTCCAGAGGTCTGAGCAGTGCTTCACATCTGCATTGGCCAAAAAGAAATCTGGAAAAAGGCTTAGCAGCTCCATTTGGCATCACTGCTAATGTGAGAGTTGCAGGTGCCAGAGAAGCTGCAATGAGCCCATCCTGAGCCAAGCACAGTTCACATCTGGCTGTAATGGGAGATGGGGGGACCTGTCACCTTCCCTGACCAGCTGGGGAAATACTGGCTGTGCAAGCTGCACAGGACTGCCAAGAAGCAGCCACCTGGGTGCTGTCACCATGTTGCATCTCCTCCCAGCCCCCGTGGGTGCCAGCATATGGGTAGCAGTCGTGGCTTGCTGGGTGGGCACTGTGCACAAACAAATGGCCGCGATGCCACGGGCCCGTGGGGCACTGCTGATGGAGGCTCTCTGTGTTCCTGCACTGCTTTGGGTCTGCCAGAAATCCCCTGCTGCCTCGGGCTGAGCTGTGGTGGCTGCGTGGGACCAGTGGAGGCTGGGGGACAACGAGCACATCAATGAGGGCTGAGGCTGCTGCCATGGCTCAGTCCATTAGGGGAATTCCTTAGCAGTTTAGCCACATCTTTGTGCCATCCTTATCTGTGGTTTCTGCTCACTTCAGAAGTGAGTTTTCTATTTGAAGCACATCACCTAAAGTCTACTTCTTTCCCAGGATCGCCAGACAGAAGCTCATTGTTCTCACAAGCACAAAGGCTGAGACATGTCCTTGATGTGTCCTGGTTCCCTGCTGGTCCCCAGCTCTCCTGGGGAGGGGATCAGGGCTCTTGCTTGGTATCAGAATGCTGTTTTCTCATTGTGGACTGGGCCCAGTGAATTGCATGTCCACAAAAAGACAGAGAGGGCTCAGTGGTGTCTGGGTAAATGGGATCTTGATCATTGTGTGCTTCCTCTTGGAGTGTTTTTGAGACTGGATTTGTTCAGACTCATCTTGGTGAGTGGTAGAACTATGGAGCCGAGGAGATTCATCACTACAGCCCCTGGACAGTCTGACTGGGACTACAATGAGCCCCTTACAGTGCCTGTGCAGTCCCTGGGTAGCCACATGTTGTGGGAAAAACTTCTCCTAAGTCTTATAAAGCCATAATGTAAACACCAGCAGGATAAGAGAAGGATTCCTCCTGGCCTGCTCTCACAGCTAATTTCTGGAGGACAGGGTTATATGCAGCCCACCAGGACTTTACTGCTTCTGTGTGTAGGTGGAGAGCTGGAAGTGACAGTGGGGATGCCTGTGGGGAAATGGGCTGAAAAGCAGATGCTACATGCAGCTGAAGGCTGACCTGAGCACCCTGCTGGAGCCCTGGGCTGGCACCATTCTGGGCAGCACACTGCTGAGGAGGGGAGATGAGGGCGAGACCAGCCCATGTCCCCATGTCGCAGCTTGAGAGCACCGCTTGCCCCAAGGCACAGCACATTGCAGCTGATGTGGTTGAAGATTATGTTCTTTGAAGAAAAACAAACCTGAACCCCGCTTGTAAAGGCTCTTGACCATTTTCTTGACTCCCAAAGGCAGTTGCAATGGCAAGATGAACTTTATGCTGGGGAGGATCTTGTGAAATGGGAAGAGAAACCTGTGGAAAAGGCTGACGAGAGACACAATTTTGGCACAGCAGTACAGCAGTGTACCCAGGCCCTCCCAAATAGCCACTGCTGATATGGAAGCATGATGCTGCTTCCAGGAATGCAAGATGTGTGTGGGAAGGGCTATTTACTTCAGGCTGCACTCAGAGCATCTTCACTCACCTGCATGGATATGGTCCATACCAAATCTCATCTACAGTAGATGTTATCCCACCACTGCCTCTCCATGTGCTCATTTCCTCTGTTTTATCCTCTCTTGCTAAACACATGCTGTAAAATCAGAGCAGGATTCTCAGAGACACTTTGCATCCAGGACCTTAAAGGAATTAATGCTGCAGAAACCACAGGAAATCTGAGAAATGTAAACTTGAGTCTCTTGAAGTCAGGATCAAATGGGCATGTGGCCTAGCATCAAGAGGTGGTGTACACAACTGCCAGATGGTGATGCAAAGCTGCTGTCTTAGGGGCTTAAATCATTACTCACCACAAGCATCTGCTGTCAGTGAGCTGGCCTCCTAAATGGCAGTTCCTACTCATTGGCTTCTGTGTCCCAGTGGTCTGAAATCCAACTTAGTAACTTTATTCTCTCCATTTCTTTCACACGACCTCTTGAGGCAAATCACATCTCGTGGGTGAGGCAGCCACTGCAGGATGAATTAAGCTGGATCCCAACATGTAGCAGCTTGTGCTCGGGAATCTCATTCTGAGCCAGGGCAAAGACTTGGGAGCAGGGAGATAGCTGTGCAAGCCACCCAGCCCTCCCGTGGCCAAGTTTGCCCAGAGATGGGTGATGCCTTGTGACATTTATCAGTGATTAAGGTTGCTTAAAGTGATCATCCACTGGATTATCAGTTAAACTGATTACCCACATGGCCAGCAGACTGCTGAGAGATTTTTTTTTTTGAGCTTAGAAGGCATCAGCTTGAAAAGAGCTCTAAAAGAAGCATGAAAATCTGTATGGCTGAGGAGGTGGAGCTGGGGTGCAGTTGCAGTGGCCTTGGCACTGGTGCACTGTCAGCTCACAGTGATATAGATGTGATGCACCTTGCAGGGCTCAGTCCAGGCCTTTCCCTGCCACAGCTATCTCTGTTTTACTCTTGGGGCATCACTGGGTTATGGCTTCAGGGAAGTTCCCCTCTCCTTCCTATCAGCACAGCAAAACTGCTTGGTGAGGAAATCAGCTTGTTTTCCTTCCCTTGGCTCTCAGAGACAGAGGAACCAGCATTCCCTGCACAGACAAAGACTGCTTGAGAGTAAGATCTGCCCAAGCAGTTTGCCATTTAGGGAACACCAGCTGTCCCTGGTGCCAGAGAGCTGTGGCTTGGGTGGTCTCAGCTCTCTGACCCTCTGAAAAAGCTCTGGCTGCTCGTGGGCATAAAATCATAGAATCACAGAATTGTCAGGGCTGGTAGGACCTTGAGGATCATCAAGTTCCAACTCCCCTGACATGGGCAGGGACACCTCACACTAGGTCAGGTTGCTCAAAGCCACATTCAGCCTGGCCTTAAAAACTTCCAGGGATGGGGCTTCCACCACTTCCCTGGGCAACCTGTTCCACTGTTTCACCACCCTCATGGTGAAGAACTTCCTAACATCCAATCTGAATCTACCCACTTCTAGTTTTGCTCCACTCCCCCTAGTCCTAACACTACCTGACATCCTAACGTCCCTCACCATTGCAGCTCTCAGCAACTCAGCTCCTTTCTGGGGCCTCAGGGCACTACTGGGATCTCTACTCAAACTTCAGGGATGCCTTTGAGGGGCTTCTGCAGAGAGGACAGGCTGGAGAACGGCACCTTGTGGACAAAGTTGTGTCCCTGTTCTGCATTCAGTCCTTCTTTCAAGGACTTCATCAATGAGGGAAACTCTGCCCTGTGAGTCTGTCTGTGCCTGACAGTTGGGGTTTTGGTTTTCCTTCTTTAAAGATGTCTAGGAGAGTTACAAAAGTCTTGGGGATGCAAGTGTTGGATTGCTTTGGCACTGGCACAACCACAGCCTTCGGCAGTGCATTTTTACCCCATAGTTTACTATGTACAAACCCTATCATTAAATGCTTAGACATGACTCTGCATGAGGTGGAGAACTGCCATCAGTTCACAACACCTGGTGTCAAACATCTCTTCACAGCTTGATATCCTGTGCCAACATGACAGGGACCAGCTGGTACCTACTATCTCCCTCTCTGGAGATATTCAAGACCTACCTGGCTGTGTTCCTGTGTGATCCTGCTCTGCAGGGGGCTTGGACTGGATGAGCTTTTGAGCTCGCTTCCAGCCCCTGACATTGTGTGATTCTGTCATTTTATGATTCCATGTTACTAGCTCTGGGGTGTTAGCCTTTAGAGAACAGTGCTGCCCCAGGCTTGGGACATCGGGCATCAGGACTCTCAGGCTCCCACAATGTGTGTAAGTCAGCCTGGGTCAGTAATTTCAGTGAGAATGTACAGAGAGCTCTGCACAGTGTTTTTCAGTTTGCTGTCTGCAACTAGAGCTAGCCAGAGCTGGACAAAGCTGGAACATCTCTCTTATGAGGAGAGGCCGAGGGAGCTGAGGCTCTTTAGCTTGGAGAGGAGGAGGCTGAGAGGTGACCTCATTGATGTTTATAAATATACAAAGGATGGGTGCCAGAAAGATGGAGCCAGGCTGTGCTCGGTGATTCCCAGTGACAAAGGGCTATGGGCGGAAGCTGAGACATAGGAAGTTCCATGGAAACATGAGGAGGAATTTTTTCACAGTGAGGGTAACAAAACACTGGAACAGGCTGCCCAAGGAGGGTTGTGGAGTCTCTTTCACTGGAGATATTCAAGACCTGCCTGGATGCATTCCTGTGTCATCTGGTACAGGTGATCCTGCTCTGGCAGGGAGATTGGACTGGATGAGCTTTCAAAGTTCCTTTCAGCCCCTGACATTCTGTGATTCTGTGAAAGTTCCTGTCCTGCACCTGCCTCTCAGGCAGCCCCACAAACCCCAGCCCCTCTTTCAGCAGGACAGGTGGCTGAAGGAGAGGCAGCCCTCTCGGTTTCAGAGGCAGAAGCAACACCCTCACCCCTCTCACCCCGCCTCTGCTCTCTCCATCCCAGGGTTGCCTTGTCAGGGTTTGGGCTCTCTCTGGCCTGCCAGAGGAGTTCCTGCAGCTGGCTGTGGCTCTGACAGCTGCTGTTGTGTGCCTGGGGCTGGTGGTTGTGGTGGGCTCCCGGGAGCCAGCAGTGCTTCCTGCAGACACATACGGCCCCTGAGCATTTCTGGCTTGAGTACTTTTGGTTTTTCCCATCTCGCATTGCACAAGTCATAGCAGGATTGATGATATCGTCGGGTGGGGAGACATGACTGCGTCCGCTCCTGGCACTACGCAGATGACTCCACCATGCTAGCAGCTAACTTCCATGGCTTTGGGTTTTTGTTTTTTTTTTTTTTAATTTTGCCACCAAATATCAGAAGATTTTTCTCAGCAAAATTTCCTATTTCTTTGCAGCTAAAACTGCAACAAACCCCTATTAAGCAAATGCAAATTGGGTCAATGGGCAGCCCTTCGACTGCTTCTGCTGGCTTTGATAGAAGGTCACGGGGACAGTGACTTGAAAAAGCTTCCCTTTCACTCCAGCATTGCTGCAGGACAAGGAGGACTCACCAGGCAGGGTTAGTATGCCACAGCTTTGAGAGAAGTGTGGGTGCTACATAAAAGCATGGGGGCTTAATTTTCCAGCACTAGCCAGCATCTGTACCCTGATATACACTGATTTTGTAGCCAGTGATGATGCACCTGATGAGTCATAACCACAGATATAATTTCTCCATTAGCACAGTTACAGTGATGAGCCTGCCAACAGAAACACAACCACAGAGAAATTATCAGAGGAAGCAGAAATATGACTAGGAGAAACTTTGCCTGAAAAATGGGTAAGTGAGGATGAAACCTGCCAAAGCACAGCACAACCCGGTTGAGATTTGATGGTACCTCACAGCTAGGTCTATTACCAGTACCTGTATACTCCACTATCAATGCAGGAGGGGTCACCAGGTTGGAGGTACTAACCCACTTCTCCCTCTGTCCCAGCTCACCCAGACAAGCACCCAGCCTGGCAAGCCAGTGGGCTTTCTCCCACCAGGGCTCATGTGTGTTTCAGCACCCCTGGGGAGCTGCCAAGTGTGGAACTAACTGAAGACAGATTTCCCATCACTTCTGCCTTCCCCTCAAGGCTAGAAAATGTCCCAAACTGATGAGACCCTGTGGTATTAAGAGAAAACCCTGCTTGCATCACGGCTGCCTCCCTGCTCGCTCGCTGCCTACCTTCGGTTGACCTAGTTGAGTCACGGGTGAGAGACATCCTGCGCTGTGGTTGGTGCTGACGCTGCCCGGGGAGAAGAAGGTGCTTCTCCTGAGGGTCAGTCCCTGCCCCACGTAGGTGGGGGGGATCAGCAGCAAAGGCCAGTGCCCCAAAGTGGGAATGGTGCGAACAGGGCACTGCTGCCAGCCTGGCCCTGTTCCCCATGCTAAAATGCAAAGGACAGAGCAAGGAACGTTGGTGGTGGCTCTCTCCTAGCTGAGGTGTGTGAGGGACGACACATGCTGAAGCCATAGGTTGGGTGGTGGCAAAGGAGCTGATCACTGGGTAAGCTCCCGCAGGGCCCTGGCTGGGTGCTAGCCCTCTGCTCAGATGCATTAAGCATGTTCAGACATGTTTGGTGCTTGCAGGTGCTTTTCTGGCCTGAGGCTGAAAGGAAATACATCTGTGTGTGCGCCTTGTGCATCTTGGTGTGCCCTGTTTGATCGCTATCCCTCTATCAGACCCATCCCAGGCAGCTCTGCAGGGGCAGGGCATGTCTTTAAACCTCCTCCCGGGGTGCCAACCCAGGGCAGTGATAGGCAGGCAGTCTTGTCACCATTTGTGGCTCTCTCTGTGCCCACAGCTGGGCTGTGGCACAGAAAGCCTTTTCCAGGAAAAAAATACCGATTTATTATCATTTTTGGCACCAAAGATTACACAGAATTGAGTCAGAAAGGCAGAGCCAGGCTTTCTTTTCTATTTTTAAAATTTTCTGTTCTGTTCCCCACCCCCCCTCCCCCCCCCTTTTCTTTTACTTTATTTTATTTTCCTTTTTTCTTTTATATTTT
>VWZI01019547.1:351551-433656 GCA_013396835.1 Psilopogon haemacephalus
TCCCCACATGAGAGAACTGGACTTGGTTTTGCTGTGTCATTGTCTGGGAAGCAGCATTAGGAGCTGAACCTGCAGGGAAGGGCTGCAGATGCTGGAGCCAAGTTCAGCCAATTACTCATTAGGGAACAATCCTGAGGCCAGCTGAAGCCTGTTCAGCAATAAAAGGAGCAGGACTGGAACTAGGGTCCTTTTGCTAGGATGTTTGCCCCAAGCAGAGTTGGTACAGTGAGTCTTTTCTCCACCTCTCGAAGTGTTGCAGGTGGGATGCAGGTGACCTCTGGCAGCAAGGCCCTGACACTGTGGTGGGTTTTCATGTGAGCTGGTGGATGTGACCACTGCAACAACTTTGCCACCCAGGGCAGACACTGTGAAATGAGAAGGAATGCCATCAAAACCAAGGTAATCTGAGTTCTTTCTCCCATCCCCAGTCTTGAATTGGAACTCAGCTTGTTAGCAGAGTAAAGTACTCACAGTGCAATAAATGTTCGTCCTTGCTCAGATCTGAGTTATCTGTTGCATCTCTACTGAAGATGCAACTGAAAGAAGTCTTTTAAAGTTCTAAAATAAGAAAAGAATCCCTAAACACTGGATGAGGAAGAGATGATTTAACAAGAGAAATATGTCACCAAATTTCTGAGCTATAACTTACCGGTGTTGCAGTGTAAGTGTTTAACAGCTGTTCATGTCAGCATGGGAGTCTGTCCAGAGGCTTGGAGCTCTCAGAAATAAAGCTACAAAAGATAACAAATGGCCCAAGTATCTCTTGAATATGTGAGCTCTAGTGGCACTGGTGAGGACAGGACACTGCTGGGAAAGCAGGTGGTCATACCATGCTGAATTTATGCCTTGGTGGGGAACCAGGAAACTCTGCCCAGCAAAGAGGCTGATTTCTCAAAGGCACATGGGGTTCATTGCAGGGTGCTGGGAAGAGTCTTCTGAGACTGTACAGGACTTGCTGTGGGATGTTAGGTGGAAAGAGCAAACAGGGAAAGGGAGAGACTAAGGTTGATTTGAGTAGCAACAAGTGTGGGGAAAACAGGACAAAAGGGACTGTTGAGATTCCTGTCTGGCCATGAACTGCTCCTGATCACTGCAGCATGTCCTGTCTGCTTATTAAACTCTCTTTAGCAGTTTCCTGGTGGAGGCCTCTGCTCAATGTGCACACCTATGCACGGTGTGTTGTTGTGGTGGTTTGAACTCATTGGAGGATTTGAATGAGAAATTAGAATATAGGCTGAAAGAGGAAAATGCTGATGATGCTACTTCACTCATAGCTTCACTGAGAAAGGGAAAAGAAAATGTTTAAGAGCTGTAACCCAAACATAGATAAGTGAGACTACTTCAGACCACTTTGAGCTGTGGCTCTTGCATGGCTCTTTCTCCCTGCCTCTCCTAGCTGAATCTGAATAATTTCACTAACTTCTTTCCTGCTGCTAATCTCCCTGGCCCATCTACCTTTGCTTATCTGCTGCATAAAACAGATGGTGAGATAAGACTGGGGAAAGAGGGAAGGTGGTAGGGGTGGTTGGTTACCCCTCTTTGACCTCTGGGAGAGGTGTGGTGTTTCTGTATTACCTTTTTACTGTATGTATCTGTAAATATCTGTTATACATAGTAAATATCTGCTTGTATATTGTGCATTGCTGTAAATATAAAGCTTCATTTATTTAACTTCCAGCCGACTGAGTCCTAGCCTGGGTTATTTCAAAGTGGGGGGGGAGGGGGACAGAGAACTGCCAAACCACCACAGCTGTGGTGGTATGTATGATGGCTAGCAAACAGCTAGGCAGCCCAGATAGAAATTAGGTTTAAAGGCTCAGGAGGATGGACTGGAGAGACTGTAAGTGTAAGACCTGCAGCCGATAGAATCTATATTGTATGTGTCCAACTGTGTTTTCTGCTAATGTGCTGTCATCCTGATTAGCCAGAGAGGGCAGCAGGATGAGGCCACTGGTGCTGTTTGCATACTGACTGTGCATTTTCTACCTGTGCAGATCTGCATGGCTGACTCTGTGTGTGTGTGTGTACAGACTGTGTGCGTACTCACTCCTGGCTAGACCCAGGGAGTCAGAGCTGCAGCTGCCTTGCCTCTACTGGGCTGCCAGATATGTTGAAGCCTAACACAAACCAACCACAGTGCAGGCTTCCCCAGTGGGACACTGCTATGAACCCCCACCTGCTTGCCTGCCTGCAGAAAAGTGACCCTTCTCAAGCTCCCTTCCAGGGAGGTCAGGGTGTGTGGGATCACAGATACATTCAGGTTAGAAAAGACTCTCAAGATCACCAAGTGAAACCAACTCTACAAGGTATACCTACTCTACAAGGTATAACCTAAACTATATCCCCAAACACCACATCCAAACGACTTCTAAACACATCCAGGGTTGGTGACTCAACCACCTCCCTGGGCAGCCCATTCCAATGCCTGACCACTCTTGATGGGAAGGAACTTTCCCTAATATGCAGTCTAAACCTACCCAGTTGCAGCTTGAGGCCATTCCCTCTTGTTCTATCACTATTCACCTATGAGAAAAGACCAGCACCAACCTCTTCACAATGTCCTTTTGGGTAGCTGTAGACAGCAATGAGGTCAGCCTCCTCTTTTCCAAACTAACCATCTGCAGCTCCTTCAGTTGCTCCTCATAAGATTTATTCTCCAGGCTCTTCCCCAGCTTCACTGCCCTCCTCTGCACTGGCTCCAGCACCTCCACATCCCTCCTGTAATGAGGTGCCCAAAACTGAACACAATATTCGAGGTGTGGCCTCACCAGAGCTGAGTACAAGGGGACAAGCACCTCCCTACCCCTGCTGGACACAGCATTTCTAATACAAGCCAGGATGCCATTGGCTTTCTTGGCCACCTGGGCACACTGCTTGCTCATACTGAGTTGCTTGTCGATTACAACCCCCAGGTCCTTTGCAGCTAGGACGCCTGGGAAAGGCAAGGGAGCCCTGAAGCTCAGCTATGCTCTTTCTACCAGAGAAACTAGTCAGGCTGCTTGTATTTCACCTAAGGATTGGTGGAAGTTGCAAGTGAAGAAGACAAACACAGTTCAACTGCAAATATGGGTGGTGAGGAGCTGACTCCTCAGCCCCTCTGGATTTTGTGTTGCTGCACCCCTTGTACTTCTCTCTGCACCCCTCGGGGCTGGCAGTGTGATGGCTGTGAGAAGGGCCGGGGGCTGTGAGACGTCCCTGGCGGCTCTGGTTGTGGTCACAGCCTCGGTGCGGTCCCCCGCTTACGAGCCCGCTGGGGCACGGGTGTTGCTGAGGGTAATGGGGAACCTCCAGCGGGGGTTAGTCATTTGAGGCTCTCGGTGCTGCCTCGCAGCCCTCTGAACTGGCACTGCGGAGGGGCCAGGCGGTGCCTGCACCTGCCCTATTCACAGCACCCGTGGGCTGCTCCCGCAAGTGCCTGTGGTCTCCTGTCCCCTCCCACAGGCAGCCCTGGGTGAACGGGACTTGTCCACTTGTTTTACAGCTATAGGAGAATTATACAGGAGCTGGGAAAGACTTCCTGCCCCTGCTGTGTCACAGGCTAATGTCGTGAAGATGGTGCAGTTGGTAGTAAACGAGCCTGAAAGCATCAAGGGCTGTCTGCTAGGGCCATCCTGGGAGGAGGGACCAAAAAACAGTCACATTTTGGAGTGCAGGGTTTTTGTTTTTTTTTTTTTTTAAATCTCACCCAAAAGCGGAAGCTTAAACCTATGGAAAATCTGCTTGTAATAAATTTTTTAATCATTGGTTCAGATAGTATCTGGACAATTGTTTTGCAAATATGAGGTATAAAGAATAAAGAGAAAACTGAGAGCAAGTTGTTTGTTTGCCATGTTAAAGCAGAAATTCACCCTAGGTCCCAACAGCCTCCCTTCTGTGGGATGTGGAGAAGGAAAGAGTGATGCTGTGGGGAAAATCTCTACTGGGACTTGCACATGACTAGGGTGAGCGACAGGAGAGTTTCCAAAGATTAAAGGGGATGAAGGTGCTCTATTTAGTGCTTTTTAGAGTGAGTAAAGATGATTTTACTGCTGAAGAAGTTGGTCAGCTCTTAAGGAGTAGTAAGCATGATCTGCTGGCAGTTTGTACGAGCAGAGAGCAGCCCCAGGCTGGATGTTTGAGACAGCCGCTGGGTGTTTGAAAAGAGATAAGATAAATCAAGGGAAATGATGAGCAAAAGTGACCAGGTGGAAAAAAACCCAGCAACTAAATGACTGTGAATGCAAAGCTGAAGAGCTCTTTAAGAAATGTTTAAAAAACAGTGAAGGAAACAATTTAGCCAGAATTTCAGCCTGTTAAAAAATAAGAAAACAATATTCAGGAAACAAAAGGAAAGAGTTAATATTGCTCACAAGGAAGATGCTATGAAGCATCATGCTGGCCAACCTGTTTTTGTTGACACCAGATCTTGATTTAGTCTGTGGAGGTCCATAATCAATGGATAGCTACTGATGGAGCTGATGTTGAAGCTGTCTTGCATGTATTGTAATTAGAGAAGAATGGGCATATCATCTCAATACAAGACCTGCAGATGGATGAAGTGTCTCATCTCATGAAGTAGGAACTGGGACTGCATGTGGATCTTTCCTGCTGAGCTTGGCCAGGGTGGGTCTGTTGTCTTACCTTTCTCCACCTTTCTAATGCAACAGATTGAAGCAACCGTAAAGCTATCACCACTGCTTAAAAAGCACAAATCGCACCAAAAGAGAGGGACGTAGGGGCTGGGATTTGCAGATAGAGCTGTTGCAATCTTGAGACTGTCTCTGTCCTAGAAATGTCACCAGCTCTTAACCTTTCCTCTCTTTACTGCAGTCTCTGTTGACCACCACCCTTCTGCTCATGCTTCACTCCAGGTATTTAAAACAGCTAATAAGAGGTGGTAGCTCTGCCTGCAAACCATCCTCAAAACACTACTCGAAAATCCTGTCATGTTTGAAAGAATTGAACAGGTTAGAGACCCACAGGAAGAATCAAGAGCTGCAATAAGCCCTAATTTTCAGGAGGGATGACTTTAGAGGCATCTTTCTTGGCCAAAAAACTCCCATGGGAGTGATGAGGGGAAACAAGCAGACAATAACAATGCCAGACAGGCAAAAGAAACCACTTTCTTAACCCAGAGCAGAGCTTCATCTGGAGCATCACGGTCTTCACATCCCTCCCAGCGGTTTCTACCACCACAGGAATGACTGGGAACAGTTGGCTGAGCCAGGGAGCTATACAAGACCACATGTATTTCTGAATGTTTCTTCTCTTTACCAGAAAAATGGCAAAGGATGTATTTTCTCTCCTGATATCTTGTGGTATGATAATATGGTATGATCTGGTTTCTGACTGAAGCAGCTACTAAGAAAAAGAAAGGGAGATTGGTATGACTAAGTTCACTTCATCTTTCAAAGGTGTCACTGTGAACACTCAGCCCCTACCCACTCAGCTGATATTGTGGTGAAGCCTACTCTGAGGAACAGAAGAGCACGGGTAGTATAGGTTCACTAGAAGGAGATAATACTCAGGACAAAGGTCACCACCAACAATAGAAAATCTCCCGTCACATCATAAGGAGGCAGCAGCTGACCTTTAGCAATCTGCCAGCTCTGGTGTGAAATGTGGTGGTTGCCAGCTGTGGAAACACCAGCTTTGTCTTTCTGGGAGGTCTGCACAGCTGCCTATCAGGGGCTGTGCTGAACACCATGATGCTGCTGCTAAAAACTGCCATTAAACTCACAGCTCTTACTTGCTTATAGATGCCACCTAGCTTGTCCTGGTGTGCTGGGCACACTGCAGTCCTTAAGCACAAAGAAGAGCTGCTAGCACTGTCAGAGGGGCAGGTCTTAATCCTGCCTGGCTTTGCAGTGCATAGTGCAGATGAAGCTCAGCATCTATGTCCTCTCGGAAAAAAAGGCTCTGTCAGCCTGTGGACTGTGACAGCCTGGGAAAATGACTCTGCACAGTAGTGAGGAACCTGCTGCTGCTGAGGGTGTGCTGCAGGGAACCATCTGCCACTCACGCCTCTGCTCCCATAAAGCAGCTTGCCTGGAAAAATCCCAGTATGGCACTGTGAGATGAGGCACAGCAGGATTTACCTCTATGTCAGCAGTCTCTTTTGGGCTATCTTGTAATGACAGGGCGAGGGGTAATGGATTTAAACTGGAAGAGGGGTAATTTAAACTAGATGTTATAAAGAAGAAGTTCTTTACAGTGAGGGTGGTGAAACACTGGAACAGGTTGCCCAGGGAGGCTGTGGCTGCTCCCTCCCTGGAGGTGTTCAAAGCTAGGTTAGATGAGGCCTTACGTGACCTAATCTAGTGGGAGGTGTCCCTGCCTATGGTGGGGGGTTGGAACTAGATGATCTTTGAGGTCCCTTTCAACCTAAACCATTCTATGATATCCCCACAAAATCCTGTCTCCGCCTAGATGTCAATATTTTTAGTTGTGATTTCAGAGCATTTTCACAACTTCCCTCTCTATTTCACTTTGCCAAAATATTCTGACTAACATACCTCCTTCCTTCTGGCCCAGGGCTTCTGCCTCAACAGGCATGAGCCAACGATGATCTATAAGCAAGGAACAAGAAAAAGCCACATGGAAGTGAATCACAGAATCTCAAAATTTCTTAGATTGGAAAAGACCTTCAAGATCATTGAGTCAAATTGTTAGTTTCATACTGACAAGTCCTTGACTAAACCAAATCCCTCAGCACAACATCTAATCACTATGAATTGCTATGGTTGGAAAGGACCACCAGGATCATCCAGTCCAACCTTCATCCCAGCATAGACCATAGCCTCAAGCGCCACATCCACTCTTCTCTTAAACACCTCTAGGGATGGTGACTCCACCACCAACCTAGGCAGCTCCTTCCAGTGCCTGACCACCCACTCAGTAAAGAACTTCCTCCAAACACCCAATCTAAAACTCCCCTGCCGCAAATGGAAGCCATTTCCTCTTGTCCTGCTGCTCCTCATAGGTCATATTTTCCAGACCTCTCACCAGCCTCATCACCCTCTCTGCACCTGCTGCAGCACCTCCATGTCCCTCCTAAACTGTGGTGAGCAAAACTGGACACAGTACTTGAGGTGTGGTCTCAGGAGTGCTGACACAGGGGCATCACCACCTCCCCGTGAGAGATAGTTCACAATGTTGAGATGCTAGAGCAGGAGTCTACAAATTTTTTTAATGCAGAATCCCTTGACTTTGATAAGTGAAGCTTGTTTAGAGACAAAGACAAAAGCATTAAATGGCAATAGCTGGGGCACGTGTGGAGCAGCAGGACCCAGATGAAAATCTTGCCTTTCTAACACTTTGTTTTTTCCCCCCTCCTAGACAACTGTGAGGTTTCCTTCACTATTTCCCACTGTTTTATTAAATCAAACCACACAACCTTTCGTTCTTGAGGTAAACACAACCAAGGATGGAAAATTGAAAACAACCCAACTCTGGACATAAGTTGTGTTACTGGACCGCAGCAATGAGACCATCAGCACTGCTCTCCTAGTAATTTACTCCAAGTGGAGACCAAACTTTTAAAATTATAAGCAAAGACTGCTGGCAAGGGCTGAGAGGCCAGAGGGAAGTGGTGGAGTCACCATTCCTGGAGGTGTTTGGATGAGGTGCGTAGGGACATGGCCAAACAGTTGTGTACAGGGAGATGTTAGGCTATGGTTTGACTCTATGACCTTAAGGGTCTTTTCCAGCTGGGCAATTCTATGATTCCTGTGATGGGACCAGTCTTGTTCAACATCTTTGTGGGCGACATGGACAAAGGCATTGAGTGCACCCTCAGCAAGTTTGCTGATGACACCAGGCTGTGTGGCACAGCAGACACCCTGGAGGGCAGGGATAACATCCAGAGGGACCTGTACAGGCCGGACAGGTGGGCACAAGCCAACCTCAGGAGGTTCAACAAGACCAAGTGCAAGATCTTGCATCTGGGTTGAGGCAATCCCAAGCACAAATACAGGTTGGGCAGTGACCGTCTGAAGAGCAGCCCTGAGAAGAGGGACCTGGGGGTGCTGGTGGATGAGAAGCTCAACATGTGCACTTGCAGCCCAGAAAGCCAAAAAGATTGTGGGCTGCATCAGGAGAAGTGTGGCCAGCAGGTCGAGGGAGGTGATTCTCCTCCTCTACTCTGCTCTGGTCAGACCCCACCTGGAGTACTGTGTCCAGTTTTGGAGCCCCGATTACAAGAAGGGTGTGGACATGCTGGAACATGTCTATAGTAGGGCCACGAGGATGATCAGAGGGCTGGAGCACCTCTGCTATGAGGACAGACTGGAAGAGTTGGGGCTGTTCAGTCTGGAGAAGAGGAGGCTCTGAGGTGACCTTATTGTGGCCTTCCAGTATCTGAATGGGGCCTACAGAAAAGCTGGGAGGGACTTTTTAGGCTATCAGGTAGTGACAGGACTAGGGGGAATGGAGCAAAACTGGAGGTGGGGAGATTCAGACTGGATGTGAAGAGGATGTTCTTCACCATGAGAGTGGTGAGAGCCTGGAATGGGTTGCCCAGGGAGGTGGTTGCGGCCACATCCCTGGAGGTGTTTAAGGCCAGGCTGGATGAGGGTAGGGTGTCCCTGCCCATGGCAGGGGTGTTGAAACTAGATGATCCTTGTGGTGTCTTCCAACCCTGACTGATTCTATGATTCTATGTCCCCATTCCTGCTTGGATCGCCAGAGGGGCCAGAGGATCCCAAGATGAAGGGCACATTGCAGAAGGGCAGGCCCCAGGAGGACAAGGTATGTCCTTCCATTTTGATAACAAACTATCAGTAATCACTCAATCACTTTTGTTTCTGCTGAGCAGCAGTTTTATACAGACCACACTTTGAAAATATTATGGGAAAAGAGAGTCAAGACTGTAACTGAGGGTACAGTGAATATTCATGGCTGCTTCTCTGCCCAAGAGGCTTCCTTTCCACACAAAACAGTATTAGGCTTTTTTCTTGGAAAACCACACTTTTTTGCTGCTCCTTTCCTTTCACCCACTAGATTTTTACAAACAACTCAATTGGTTATTCCATTCTTCTTTTCTGAGAAGTAAATTTAAACTCTCCTATATAATTCCCCAACTCTTCCTTTTTGGGGCAGTGAGAGCACTTCTTCAGGAAATGGGAACTAAATTGAGGAGGATGCCAGCAAGGACCCCCACTAGCATGGTTCTTTGCATGAGCCAGAGGCTGTGGTTCCCGGTGAGGCTGCTCTTTTCCTTGTCTCACTGGCTGGAGCACAGGGACACTGTCAGGCTGGGGCTCTGAGCTGCATCTGAGACCTGGTACAGCAATGACACTGCAGGACTCAGCCTTGACTGTAAACAACACCGTTTGGCCAAGACTTCAAGACGCTCATCTCCTCACATCATAGCCTAAGGTAAGAGATGTTGGATTGTTGTCAGAAGCCCCCCAGCAAGCCACATTGCCAACTAGCTCTGCTTTCCTTTTGCCTTTGTTGTAATAACGTAGCAGTACGTGCTGCTGAGAGGCACACTTTTGGAAAACTCCAGAGACACCCAAGTAATCAGATTCTGCTGCAGAGTGCCCACAGGCTCATGGAACCTACAGCCACCTCAGCCTGCCTGCTCGCCCCATCTCTAGAGTGGCATGATCACTAGAAAGGGTTGAGGAAAAACTCCAAGAAATTCCAACTGTAAGGTCCCTGTGGAAGAGAGACCAAATCAATTTTGACCAGAGTAACCAATTTTGTCTGTTGCCAGGGCGTGTGGCAAGCCTGCAGCGCATCGGAGTGCCAAAGATCTGGAAGGAGGGAGAGCAGGGTCCCTGACAGCACATGTCTAAAGCCACCAAATTTACATGCGCTTGGGTTTTTCAGATGCAAAGGCAGGAGGACAAGCTGAGGCCGATTAATACTGCGAAAGATGGTCTGTGCATAGGTGTTTGTGATGCCTCTGAATGAGCTGTCCTCTTTCCTGTGTTGGACATGGCACCAGATACATTACTTGAAATGTCGCTTTCGATCTGCAGCGCTGCCAGTGTTGTTAACCCTGCCTAAGTGACACTTGCACTCGGGAAGTACAGAAATGACAGGGCAATTTCAGAAACACATATGCACAGCCTCCACCCATGTATGGATTTAATTTTTTAAATTTTATATATATATATATATTTTTTTTTTTAAAGGTTTTAGGAACAAAACCAGTGTAAAAGCCAGAGTCAGGGATGAAGGAGATGGAGATGGGTGAGGGCTTGTAACTAGTTTGAAGGCATGTACTCAAAAATGTGAGAGTTATGGGATTATGGAACATCCTGGCTCAGTACTATGGTGTTTTTGCAGGAGCTAAACAGCAAATGGCAGATTTTCTATGTTCTCTTTCTTGCAGGGAGCACAGAGCTCAATAGCCCAGGCTGCCTGTGCTTGACACCAATGCCTCCTCTCTCACGAAGGGAGCAGCAGCATGATGACAATCACACTCTTCTCTGGCTCTGCATTCGGATGTTTTTGCAGGAGCTAAGCAGCAAACAGCAAATTTCCCTCGTTTTGCTTCCTGCAGGGAGCATGGAGCTCAACAGCCCAGGCTGCCTGTGCTTGACGCAATGCCTGCTTTCCCAGGAGTAGCTGCAGTGTGATGACCTGATGATCACACTCTTCTGCTCTGCGCTTCCCCACTGAATCACTGACACACTCACTGGTGGGTTGTGCAAGACCACAGCTGGCTGCTTTTGCAGCCACTTGCCGCTGACTCTCACTACAGGTAGGAACATATCTACGGCACAGCCCTGGCCCCACAGCTCTCCTCCGTGCCTGCCTGCTTCAGCTGCAACTTAAGCCAGGGTGACTACAAGTGATGGGCTCTTGGGACTGTCCTTAGACATTCCCATGGCAGGGACTTCCAGGCATGAGAAGGCACTTGCTCAGTTATTGTCCAGCTTGGATTGCACACACCCACACCCCCCCCACAAGCTTGTTTTACCTTTCTTGTGGGACTGGATTCCCAGACACCACTGCTGTTCATTTGCACTGCAGACAGCTGAGACCCTCACCCATGAGGGAAGGACCCAGAGCTGGATTTATTCCCCACAAGGAAGCTGCTCTAAAGCCATATTTGAGAATTCTTCATTTCCAGAGTGTGGGCTCACCCACACCACCAAAACATTTATGGATGGACACCAGGGCTATAAGTAGGGTGAATGTTTTTTATGAGGACCTCTTAAGCAAACTTCTAGGCATGGCAGGATGTTGCAGGTCCACAGGGGCAATCACCTCCTCTACATTCCCCCACCCTTTCATCAAGCAGGAGCTCACCTGGGGCTCCAGCATGCCTTTGTGAGTGGCCAATAGAGAAAGTGGGTCAAGAATTTCCATGCTCTCAAGAGCCAATGGCAAAGAGGAAGCTGAACGTCTTTCTTTAATTTCCATGAAATTTTGATTAACCTTGAGACCAAAACCAGTGTATTCTTGGCTCAGACCACAAACTACTGGCAATCTGAGGTTATTTTTCAAGACCAAGGTGGCAAAGGTTGGGCATTCTTGTAGCAGGTTGCTTACCCAGCTGGTGTACTCCCCTCTTAATTTGATTTACATTTATAGGAAAAATCTTTGCCTAGATGGAAAAACACACGAAAGAACTCTACACTTGCTTCCTCTGCATGCAGAGTTCATTTGTCAGGACATGTGCCTTGTGACAGGTCAAGAGAACACATTTTGGGGAAGGGAAACTTTCTGACAACTCATTCCTGAAAGAAAGACAGATGATGACACTCCCAATGGGCTCAACCATGGCTGGGAGGAGGTAGCACCTGACTTCAGTCATGATATGCTGATTTAAAAGAGAAAATATTCAGGCTAAAAATGTAGTAGAAAGAGTAGTGCTGGACTTCCCATCCAAAAAAGGATGGAAAGCCTGTCACCCAAATAAGCACAGGAGGTGGTCCCTGCTGCAGGCAGCTCTGTGCATCACAAGCAGATGTCACAAGGAAACCAAATGAAGGGGAGGCATTGATTTCCCAAGAGACTTGCAATCTTCTTCCAAGAGGAAAAACTGGATGGCCTTCTGAGTTCATCACCTGGACTCTAGATTTCAATGTGTGAAAAAAGGATGTTCTGAGGGCTTCTCCACTTTCTCCCTTGTAGTCATCATGCAGCATCCCATGGTTTTAAGAAGAGAAATGGAATGTGCCTCTTTTTCTCTCCAGTTATGCAGAGAGTTATGCACCTGTCCTACATTGCTTCTTTACAGAGAAGGGACTTCAGCAGCACTATATGATGCTAACAAGAGAGGGAGCCAGCCCCTCTCCTGAGGCTGAACAGAAAGATGAGTGCTTTAACTGACAAAAGATTGCGTGAAGACAAGCACTGTCCACCCAGCTCTGAGCTATTGCTGGAAACATCACATATCAAGGCATCCATAGCTGAAGTTATGAAAGACAAACACATCTACTTTCAAAGGCCCTTACTCAAAACTGAACTGGAATGCAACAAATCCGCCCCCACACTCACACACACATATACACATACAAAAAAAACCAACCCAAAAACCAAAAAACAGACACCAAAAAAAAAAAAAAAAAAAAAAAAAAAAAAAAAAAAAAGAAAAAAAGAAAAGAAAAGAAAGGAAGGAAGGGGAAATTCAGATTAGTCACAAAGAAGTTCCCCCGCCTGCTCCTCTGTGCACATAAAGCAGTCCCCTCAAGATGCAGTCTTCACTTCTCTGCTCCAGATGAGCTAGGCACTCCTGGCTCATCTACCTCCTGCTCTTTCAGGATCCTGCTGTGCTCCTGGCTCCTTCCCCAGCAGTTGCTGGCATCATAGTAGAGATGGAAGGACAGCAAGATGAAAAGCCAAGAACTCGAGACCAGATGGATCATGAAAGGGAACCTGCAGAGGATGAGTGGAAGAGCTGGCAAAGAGGACAGGTTAGGAACACGCTGCACCTCATATCTGCAGCTGCTCAGTGGATATTACTGCTTGCCTGCTTGATTTACCTTGGTATAGATTCTCTGCAACCCTCAATGGTAAGAGCTTATGTTCAACCCTATCTACTGGCCCATAAAGCTTTTCATATGCTTTGCTTGTTTGTTTTAGGAAAAAAATATTTAGGTTAATCCATAATCAAACAACAGGTTCTTAATATTTTCCTTAATGATTGTCAGTCTTTTTACTTTACATTGCCTGTCTTCAAAACAACATCCAGAGTTGCCCAGAGCAGGGTTTGGGGACAGGTTGTCTGGAAGGTAGGTTGTTCCAAGAATGCTCTTCACACAGAGGAAGACACATTTACTTTTTGCTGCTCCCTCCCCTACTTTCAGTGACTTCTGCATATTTCCATTTAATCAGACGGGATCGTATAGGAGATGTTTGCTTTCAGCAAGTGCATGTGGAAGAATCTGAACCCAGGATGCTTTCTAAAATGAGCTACATACGCAGGCAGGAATGTGAGAAAGCAAGGTAGCTTGTGCCAGCTCTATCAAGACTGCTGAAACACTTCAGCACTCTCAGCCTGCACATATGCTGGACTTTAAGAGTGAAACGCTGATGCATTTAGGTGACTAGAGACAGAGTAAGTCTAATACTCAAGCTCCCGAGGCAATGGATAAGATCAGTCGGGGGGAATCAGTGCCTCACCAGAGCAGCTGCACAATAAAACTTGTAGTTGAATCCAGCCTTGCCAGTGGAGCAAGCGCCGAAACATCAGCACTAGAGGGTGCCAGGGCAGACCTTTCCCACCACCAGCACACAGTACCCACCTCACCCTCCGAAACAGACTGCGTGGGGCAGCCTGGCTTCAGCCTCCTTCCCCTGCCACCTGCCTTTACCAGAGTACAGCAGTGAACCTGCAGATTTGCAGGTCCGTGCTCATTCTCCACTCCATTCCAACGTGTTCCCTGTGCTCAGAGTGAAGGGGCTGTCATGTTCTTGTAAAGCAAGAGGCCAAACAGATGAAACTCAGCCCAACACACACCTTACCAACCCACCTTCTCCCTTACGAAAGCTGGCACAGATAAGGAGAAGAACACGGAGCGGCGAGGCTGATCTTTTGCTCTTTATTCAGGCAAGATGCTGAAGAGTTGTGGTTGTGAAGAGACTGCAGATTTGGTCCTCCTGTGTTTTAAACGAGAGATGGGTCTGAGATGTAAAGTTCAGTTTTAAAAATCGAATGGAGAAGCTTGGTGCAGCTGATCAGTAAGATACTACACACTTTGGTATTTGCAGTCTCCTTTTCAGCTATACTCCTGAAATGTGCATCAGTTTAAAACAGTTTAATGCACTTCTCAGGGAACCGCTGAGAGACATGCATCCAGTAACAGCCTGACCCAGAGTGCAGGTACCACAAAGCCCTCCCTCACCTTCTAGTGGTCTGCAGGAGGAGAAGGGGGAGGCAGTGGGGGCACACTTATAGCCCAGGTCTGCAACTAAGCCCTGATGGCTGCAAGT
Source organism: Psilopogon haemacephalus (assembly GCA_013396835.1). Lineage (NCBI taxonomy): Eukaryota > Metazoa > Chordata > Aves > Piciformes > Megalaimidae > Psilopogon > Psilopogon haemacephalus. The sequence continues at coordinate 365,928 of VWZI01019547.1, forward strand.
CAAAGGGCTGATGTCCAAGACTCTTCGTGCTCCGAGTTCCTGCTTTGCTGGTTACCAGGATGTTTTCCTAAAGAGAACTGGTGCGAGCTGGTGTGCTCAGGGGGGCTGGAAGTGGGACTGGCCAGGCACCTCTCTAAAATCGTGCTTCATATCCATGATAGCGAAGCAAGTAACGCGGACAGGCAGCGAGCGACGGCTGTGCCAATGGAGGCTGCCGGCGCTGTGCTCGCAGGCGCGGTCCCGGCCCCGGTTCCGACTGGGAAGCGAAAGCTGTAGCGGCAGAAGCGAAAGGCCTGGCCGGGACGCTGCCGGGGCGCTAACGAGCATTTATCTTCTTTTTTTCCAGTCTCAGATGGAGAAAGTGCCGTGGACGTACATCCGCTACACAGGTAGGTAGCCGTCGGGCAGCGGGCATCTCGGGGAGGGCGCCCGGCGAGTGCCGTTAGACACGGAGCGCTGTCCCCGCACGGCAGTCGCTGTCGCGCAGCGTTCCCCGGCATCTGGGGAGGGCTCCCGGTGCGTCGGTATCGGATGACTCCCGGCTTCCCGCAGCGTTCCTTGCGCGGGGCTCCCGGAACACAGGTGTCCGCGGAAGGCGCCGTCCGGCTAGCGGCTTCTCTGGCTTGCGACTCCCCACTGCTAGAGTGCCGCCGGAGGGCTCCTCTTGGTACCCGGGAAGACTCCCGGTGTCCCCGCTCTGCCGCGGAGGCGCATAAAATGCCAGAGGTTGTTAAGCGTTTGGTGTCACAGTGATGGCTGATTCTTGTGATGGAGAAAGGTGTCAGGAGGGCAGTCTGGGGGAGAGGGGTTAGACCTGTGAGATGCCAAAATCAAGCAAAAGGGTGTTCCGGGAGCGGAAGAAAACAACGTTGAAAATCTGCCTGAATGTCTGCAATCCTTTATCTACCCACTGCAACAAGCTTTCGTTCTCTAAAGAACGAGCACTGCGGTGCACTTGGGGTATTTCTGCAACAAGTCGATGGAACAGGCTGCCCAGAGGGGTTGTGGAGTCTCCTCTAGAGATACTCAAAACCTGCCTGGACACGTTTCTGTGTGATCTGGTATAGGTGATCCTGCTCTGGCAGTGGGGTTGGACTGGATGACCTTTCGAGGTCCCTTCCAGCCCCTGTCATTCTGTGATTCTGTGATTTAAGGAGAACGTAAATGATTGCCTGGGGCAGGGTGAGTGCGTGCACGCAGAGTGGCAGAGGCAGCAATGCCACGCTGACTGTTCCGTCTGGTGACATAACCTCAGCCATAGAAGCGAAAGCAAAGATTAAAATTATAAATCGTACTAAAAATATTGTCGATTGTTTTACTTCAGTATTGTCAGCTGGCAATGAGCCTAACCTCATAAATACCCATGCTCTTTAGAGAAAAAGGCACAGAAATTTGTCCTCAGCCTGGAAGTGCTGTGCTGCCTGCCAGGAAACCTTCTGGGTCTTCTGGTCCCACATGTTGCAGCTTGGGAACAGCTGGCGTGGAAACACTTCCAGCATAGCCCTGGGAACTATTACTGCTCATTCCTAAAGAAAAGCTTTCATGTGAAGCTCTGGTTTAATTTCTCCTGACTCTGCTCTGTATTGATTTTTTTTTGTTGTTCCATTTCTGTCTCTATGTTGCTCTTTTATCCTGTATTCTGTTAAAAAAAACAAAAACCAAACAACAAACAACAAACAACAAAAAACCAAAGCCACATCACACAAAAAATCAACCAGACAAAAAACCAAACCCAAAGGACTTATGCTACCAGCATCTCCACAGAAAGCACCTTTTCCTTTTCCTCACAGCTCTTAACATGTATTTTCTTTTCTCAACTACTGTTTGTTTGTTTGTTTGTTTTTTAAAGAAGCTTGTGCTTCCTAAACTCACTTGGTGGAATGATTCATATAAACTGGAGTTGTAATCCTAAGGGCACATCTTTCCTAGGAGTGAGAACCTGGAAATATCCACTGTAGCTGGTGCCTGTCTAGAGTAAATGATATTGTAACTCTGTTCTACTATATTCTCCAGTTTATTCCTTTCCCGTATTTTTCTACCTTTCCTGCAGTCAGTTCACATAAAGTAACCCATTTCCAAGAAGACATTTGTCATCATTTAGACCAGATATAAAGGAGAAATATTTTACACTGAGGGTGGTGAAACACTGGCACAGGTTGCCCAGAGAGGCAATAAATGTCCTATCCCTGGAAACATTCAAGGTCAGGTTGGACACGGCTCTGAGTAACCTGCTCCAGTTGATATGAGTGTTCCAGCTCACTGCAGGGGGTTAGAGTAGATGGCCTTTATGGTCCCTTCCAAGCCAAAGCATTCAATGATTCTAGATCACAGGATCACCTTTGCTTTCTTCTGTTCTAGGTAAATGCTTCAAAGGAGCAGCCGTGAATCTCACTGCTGAAGCAGGCTCTATTCAGATCAGAAATGGTTCCATCACGATGCCCTGTGATGGCCTCTACCTAGTGTCCTTGGAGGGACATTTGATTGCCCAGGACTTGCTAAGGCTGACGTTGTTGAAGACAGAAAAGAGGACTGTCATCTTCTGGGAGCAAACTGTCAACAGCAGTGGTGCGATAAATCTCACCACAGTGCTCTTTTTGTTTCAGGAAGATACCATCACCCTGTTGACCAGCTCTGAAGCTATCATCAGCAATTTGTCCTTTAGCCTTGTGTTACTAAGCTCCACAGATGGCGATGTGAGATGTCACATGTAAAGCACAGCCTTCCCCACCCATCCGCCTGCGTTTGGGAGGCTTGTTCACACAGGCTGCACTTGCAGACTGCTCTGGCCTCTCCCCTCCCTGTGGCTGTGGAAAGCCTCAGCTGGAGTGCAGATAAACCACAGTGCAAGAGGGCTTTGTGTGAGTGTACACCACTCTCCAGAGCTCTGTGCAGCTGTTTTGCTACCTAGAATGGATCTTTCTAATGCTGGGGAAAGTGTGGAGCCCCTGAGGATAAGCAAGAACCAAAGAAAGTCACCTAAGCTTAGCTCACATTCAGAGAAACTCTTGAGTTTCTCTGTGTACTTGACAGTGTCTGTATATAGGACAAATGTGCTGTATATTTGCTAAAGTAAAAGTCTGGTAAATTGAGAAGATAACTCACATTGTCTCGAAGCCATTTGGAGGAGGAGAACACATGTACTCAACAGCCCTTTGCCTGGTAAGGCAGAAGACAGGGAAGAGGCAGCAAGATTCAGACAAATGCTCACTGAGAGGTAAAGGCCAGTAAAGGAAGGTGGTATTTTGAAATGAGCCAAGAAGACTGCACTGGACAGCAGAAACACAGATCCTGCGGTAACTGTGAGGTATTTAGGAGCAGCCTTTAAGACAGGAGGTCCATTGACTGTTCCAGCTACCTGCAGACTGTTGACCTGAGGCCAGGGAGTGTCTGATGAACATTCAAATCCTGACAGCAGCTCTTGGAGTTCAGTTGAAGGAGAATCTCCTTCAAGCACATGCACACAAACTGGCTTGACCAGTCACATAAAACTTTGGAAAAAAACATGAAGACTGGATTTAGTGGGCTCTTTCTAATGGACTGAGTGAAACCTGCAGGTCTGCATATCCTTGTCCTCTGGGAGTACTCAGATGGTTCCCAGGAGGCTCACAGCAGGCCTTGACATACAGGTATGCACTGCAAAGAGATTCAGAGGCACAACCCCCACAACGTGCTTGTGCACCCATGCAGACCTTCCCTGGCTTCTGCTGGAGTTAGAGTGCTCTTGGTGGTGCTGGGCTGCACATCCCTCTTCTGGAGGACAAGTCCTACCCTGCCCATGCTGCAGGCAGCATGTGAGCTGAGCACAGCCGCTGACTGTTGCATTTTTAATTGAAGTGAGGCAAGGGCAAGTCGACTACCTGGCTTCAATGATGTGGTGGTTTTGCAGTTACCTGCCCCCCCACCTTTTGGTATAAACCCCGGCTAGGACTCAGGAACCCTGGAAGTTGATAAATGAAGCTTTATATTTACAGCAATGCACAATATACAAGCAGATATTTACAAGGTATAACAGATATTTACAGATATATACAGTGAAAAGGTAATAGAGAAACACCACAGCCCTCCCAGAGACCAAAATCCCCAAGAGGGGTAACCAACCACCCTTACCACCTTTCCTCCCCTTCCCCAATCTTATCTCACCACCTGTTGATGCTGCAGATAAGCTGAGGTGGATCAGCCAGGGGGATTAGAAGTAGGAAAGAAGTTAGTAGAATTACTGAGAATTAGCTACCAAGGCAGAGACAAAAGGGACCATGCAAGAGAAGCAGCCGCAGCCCAGAGCAGTCTGCCTTTTCTATGTTTGGGTTACACTTTTAGAACATTTTTTTTTTTTTCTTTCTCATTCAAGCTTTGGGTGAAGTGACATACTGTGTTTTCCTCTCTCAGCCAACAGTCTAATTTCTCACTCAAATTCTCCAATTAGTTCAAACCAGTACAAATGAACCCCAGCAAAATTTCAGCATCTGGCTGCTGGCTTTAACAAAGACTTTAGTTAGAAGTATTTATGTATTTATATCACAGGCATAAGAATGTTACATCAGATGTCTTATAAACACTGGAGAGGGCTGGGCTTTGGATTGCCAGTGGTAAGCTTCTCTTAGCAGAAGCTCTGAGTGCCCCAGAGTGTTCCTGCTACACAGGCACTCTCTATCCCCAGCTGATGCACTCCTGGCTGAGCACTCCTTCAGGTTTAGGTGCTGATGGCAGCTAAGGAAATCTTCTAGGCTTTGGTGAGCTTTCCCATATGTTTTACTCTGTTGTATACAGGTTTTATGAACTTCCCTACCCTGGACCAAGGCATAACCCCAGGGGAAACCTCTGTGGCAGAGGGAGTTGTTCATGCAGTGCCATGAAGAAGCTTTTTCTCACCTTGCTTCCAAGCTGAGCGTTTGTCACACTCCCTGGCTGAAGCGAGAATGTGTTTCCTTTCCTAAAAGCCAATAAAAGTTTTTTTTGGAACCTTTGGGCTTACAGTGTCACTTGCAGGGGATGTGGATGGTGAATGGTTCACTGTTTGAGCAGGCATTTTCACTAGTATTAAAAATACAGGAAAATTTCACATGCTTTCCTTTATTTACTGTTTGGCTTCAGTTGCAGTTCTCCCCAAGGGTATGCAGGGCTGGTGCTACCCAGCGTGCTGTGGACAGATGTGCATGGGACAGCAAGAAAGATTATGCTTAAACAACACAAATGGATTTGTACCTCAGAAAGCTGCACCCTTTCTTCTTGTTTAGAGCAGGAGAGGGCATTTCACACACTGATTCCTTTGCACTTTCAGGCTGAACTAGGCTTATCTATGTATACACAGGTACATGCACCTGTCTGGAAATAAAGGTTGAGATGACTGCTATTAATTACTTAAGAGAGTGACTAACCTCACCAGCAAATTTTCACGACATCTGTTTGTATGTGGAAACCCACGAGGTTAGGTGTCTCTTTGATATGAGAATCACACGTTGCTGAGCTTGTTAAGACCTTGCAGGAGTTTGTAGATGGTGCTAAAGTCACATCTTAGAGCTCTGGTCAACCAGGTCAGTGCATTGAGGTTTCAGGTCGTCCCTCAAAGCTTATCACAGCTGCAGGCGTTGAAGTGCAGAGCTGCATTAGTCAGTTTCTGGGGACAATCCCTAAGTCTGGAAGGACAACATCTTCCCCTTCTATGCTTACCACCACCCAAATAGGATCTCATGGTCTGCTGCTTGCAGGGCTTTTAATGGGACCCATTTCACAGGATACAGTCATCAGGTGGGTATTACTGACTTCACAACTTTACAGCAGTCTCCACCTCTGCTGTCCCTGGTATCTAGCAGAAGCTACTGCATAAACTACAGAGGTGGCCACTGTATATTCCTTTCCCTTCTGAAACTCTCTTCTTTCCTACCTAAAGGCAAAGCAAAGGACAGCATGGCAAAGCTGATATAAGAGCCACGGTCACTCCCGGCACCTCACTGAGCCAAACTCCTCAAGGTGATGCAGCTAGGTCCAGGGCAGGGAAGTTCACAAAACATGTATACAACAGAGTAAAGCATGTGGGAAAGTTCATCAAGGCCTGTAATATGTGTGTGTGTGTGTGAGGGACAGGGGGTGGAGAAGGGTGTCCTTCACACAGGTACAGAAGCAGACAATGGGAAACCTTTAATTTAAATTCGGTTTACACTGCTTCAAAAGTCATCTCCTTTTCTACCACAAATAGTTACTAGTAATGGTGGATGATGAGGCTGTGGTTTTCAGAAACCATTTATATTTCATCATCTTGCATGAATCACATCTGCTGCCTGTCTGCTCCACCGGTGAGAGCGAGCAGGAACGCTGGCATGTGCTGGGTGCTGCTGCTGCTGCAAAGTCAGCACTGTTCAGCTCTGACAGCAGAAAGCACAGGAATTTAGTTTTTGTATCCAGGTATCAAGATAGGCAAGTACGATCTGAAACACAACACCCTCCTGCAGTATCTGGTAGGGAAGGTTTAACATAGTGGGCTTTTCTCAGCAACATCCATGACTTCAGCCAGTAGTGCTGGTCTCTGAGCTGATGATGACTTTTGTTTCCCAAGAGACACAGAGCTGCCCCAGGGATGCTTCCAGCAATGTGGTAGTCTGCCAAGTAAAGCTGACTATGTAATGCATACTGAAGACTGGGAGAAGGTGTCGCTGGCGCCAGGCCAGGAAAGGATGCAATGGCAAGAAATCTGCAGAGGGATTTGTCATTTGCCATTTGCAGCATTGCATGCCCTAAGGCCAGGGAGGTTGAAAACCTTATTTGGCCGGTTCTCTAAGATGATGAGGAAGGCTGAAAAGAGCTATCAAACTGAGAAAGAAGAGCAAGACTGTAGAATTCTCTTCATTAAGGTGCCAAGATTTGAGTTCTCTTGCTGGTGGCAGCGTCTCAGCATCTCAGGGCAGAACATAATCCTGGTAGCACCCCACGTGCTGTGCCAGCAGAGTATGACTGCTCTCACCTCACCAGGAAGCAGGAGCCTGGGGACTAGAAACCTCACAGGCCAAGGCAGGAGATGGCAGTGGGTCTGGCTGACTGGTCACAAGGATGCTGAGCACACAGAGGTACCACTGGGCAGAAATCACAGGCAAGCCCAGGGAAGGAGAACTCGGGAGAGATGTGATGTAGGTAGCAGGTCCATGGATTGTGCTTAGGACTTTGGGACCATGGAGCAGGACAAAGGGAAGGAGAATTTCTCCTATGAGCCCACACTCAGTGAACCAGTTCTCTGCAAACACCTAAACAAAACTGCTGCCCCCTCTAAGACCCATTTCCTCTCCCAATGTAAAGCTTTGCACAATTGCCTTTTAAATGTGACAGCTGGCACCAGCTGTTCTGTAATATTGCTCACCTTTTAACAAGTCAAGACTGTCCCAAGGGGACAAGCCAGAGCTGCTCACAAGCACAAACACATTCCTGTTCCTGAGCTTGCACTTTCTCCTGCCTTTGCAGTTAGCCCATGCTGCTCTTTCATGGCCAGCCAGGACACCAGGGTGTGGAGCTGAGCCTCTGGCTCAGGTGATCCATCAGTGTTCAGAGAGTAAACAGGACAAGGTTTGGGGCAAGACAAAACTTGATGCGAGCAAGAAATGTACTTTCTTAGTAATGGCTTTCATTGCTGGTTTTAAGGCAAAATTCACACCAATTTACTGGCAATCCGGAGACTTGTTCGATTTATTTATAAAGAAAAAAAAAAAAAAGTTATTTAGCACACTTCGAAGAATAAACAAATATTTAACCAGCACAGGATCTGTGCTGGTGCAACCTCATCACTTCATTAGCAAGTAGGTCCCTGAAACAAGGTATCACTGGCACTATGGAGTTCAAAGGCCTTACTTTCCTTTGCCTTGTTTCGCTTATTTCAAATTGCCAGTGGCTGCTTATTTGCCTTACTGTCACCATTAAAAGAAAGTTATCAGGATGCAATATTCAACGAGGACTAACAGATGAGATTTGAGTCCAGGAATTTTTTTTTTTTTTTTGGGGGGCTATGTGCAGTACTTTGAAACATTGGTTTAGCTGCTTCTCCTTCATCACTTTTTATCAGACCTGGAGCACATAAAAAAACCCACAACCCTACCAACAGGAAACTTATTTAATATTTCATGTGTTCCACTCTTGAGGATGTGAAGGACTAATTCTAGTGGCTGCTTGCCAGCTCTCTGAAGGTTTTCCTCCAGATCAGACCATGCATTGTCTCCAGCAGTATTCATCCCTTACAAGAAACGATTTGCTGCATCTTGTGTGAGAAAAAATAATCTCACTGCATCCGTTTTGGCTGCTGCAGTAACTGAAGCCATCTCCCAGATCTGCTTAGAATTATGCTTGATTCTTTTTACAGGAAGCAAAAAGGCACTACCAGTGCTTCGTGGCCCATGTGTTAAGTCCTGACAGTTGTGATGCTGGGCACAGTCAGAGACCTTAGCTGCTCTGTAACAGAAAGCAGCCAGGATTCTCTTCCCTGCTGCTGTGGGTACAGTCACACACACATTTTTCTTGCCTGAGTTTGTAAGAATAACTGCAAAAAGAGGTAATAGCAGATGGAAAGAGATGACCATCCACTGACCCTTCAGAATTCTCCAGGCATCTGCATGAAATTTGGACCAGAGAAACTGTAGCCATCATCAAGGACTGTGCTGCAGGAGTGGATGGCCTGATCTGCACACCAGAGTCACTGGTCTGGAGAAGCATGCTAAAAATAGTCCAAGATTTTAGGTCAGTGCAATGGTGACGTGTAAAGAAAGCTGAGTCAGAAGCAGGAAGAGGATAAGCAAAACCCTGACCTTAGTGGGAACAACCTCTTGTGCTTAATTAACATCTGGCATGCTTCACTTTGTAAACAAAAGATAAAAGATAGATAAAAATAATCAAAACCAACTCTGTGGCTGCAGTCAGGTGCAGAGGTAGACAAAGTGACAGAAGGCAGGACAGCTGCTGGTGGCTAAGCCCATTTGCAAACAGCTCAAAGGAGGCAGCTTGCCAGCAGCAACACCACCAAAGGATACCTAGCAGGGAAAGGTCTGAGGGGCTTTCCAAGCAGATGCTGAAGATGGCTTTGCTAATAGACAAGCAACTCCTCTGCCTGTGTCAGGATACAAGGTCTTGACCTGTAGATGTGTGTTCCCATCTGTGACTGGGAGCATCCTGGAAGCTGCTGGCCGGCATTGCTCCTACACACAAACTCCTGAGGAGAACGAGTTTTGGAACCCAGTAACACCACAAACACAGACCATGCACAGGAAAGTTACTGAGTGCTGCAATTAGCAGGATGGTGCCATGGCAGGGCATGCAGACAGATCTTCAACCCTTATTAGAAATGGATTCAGAAGGTTGTTTCTTCCTAGTCCTGAATGAAATGCTGTTACAGAAGCTGCTTGCTCACAAGGTGAACATGCAGCAGGAAGCAGAAGACAGCTCTGTCCAACCCAAACCTCCCCTGGTGCAGCTTCAGATCATGTCCTGTTGTCCTGTCACTAGTTGTCTGGGAGACATGACTTGATATGACGTGTAGTGATTTGTAATACAGTCACTCCTGGGACTGTCTGAATTATCACTTGGCCCAGAAATTAGCACTTCCTCACAGAAAGGGTGATTAGGCACTGGAATGGACTGCCCAGGAAGGTGATGGAGTCACCATCCTTGGAGATCTTTAAGAAAAGATTGGATGTGGTGCTTGGTGGCACGGTTTAGCTGATGTCATGGTGGTAGGTCACAGGCTGGGCTTGGTGTTCTGAGGTATTTTCCAGCCTCAATGATTCTGAGGCTGTAAAATCACACTGTACACATTGTACAATCACAGTAAAGATTGTTGTGGTTACAAACCAGATTGAAATAGTCAAAGGAAAATGGTCCTAAGTCATAGTCACAAAGAAAGAACACAATTCTCTCTCAAGTAACACAAGATGCCCTCTGTTGAGGGTCACCTGCATAAGCACCTTGATTAATGTGGTTTGCTCATCAGTGCTGTGCACCAGATGTCTCACTTCATGTGTCCCTTATCACAGAATCACAGAATTAACCAGGTTGGAAAAGACCTTTGAGATCATCAAGTCCAACCGATCATCAAGTCCAAGCTATCACCCAACGCTTTCTAATTAACTAAGCCATGGCACTAAGTGCCTCATCCAGTCCTTAGGCCTAGGGCTGTGCTATAATCTCACTCTGAGGGAAATGTTTTCTGGCTTTTATAGTTCTGTAGCGTAACTCTGTGTGAGCGGCTCTGTTTATGTCAGCTTTCTCCTCCAGAGACCAGGACTCCCTGGTCACCAGGGCTGCAATGGCACATGTGAGCAAGGGGGTTTTGTTCCTTGCCCTGCATTGCAGGCTCTGTCTCAGACTGAGCACAGTGAGTCAGACCTTGGAGGCTGAAGCCGTTATTCCCCCTTTTCTTTCTGACCATGATCATTGTCAGCATAGATATGCCAAAACACTTCCAATACCTGTTGATGAGTACAACAAAATGCTGCAAATGCACTGTACTCAGTATCGTCCTTGCAATGCTTGCTTGTTCTCCAGTCCCAGGAAACTGCAGCAACTAAATTAGACAGATTAAGCAGAGACTGCAGTAGTGGGCATTCTGCCATGATAATTTGAGTTATTTTTTTTGTATTTAGGATGGTACACCTCAGCTTAGCTATGGCTAAGCCTATTTTGCAATGCTTGCACATACATGGATATGCCAAGTGTATCAGCTGTTCCTCACAGCTCCTGCCATACCAACTGCAGCAAACAGCAAGGCACATAAATTCAGGATCATGGTGGGAAAATGAACCTCAGGCCTCATCTCCCAGTTTTGTTTGAAATGGACCTGAATTGCTGTGGTGACTTGCCACAAACTGAAATGTGAGACTGGCCAGTGGAGGCTTGCAGAAAACACTGACACTGTTCAAGTGACAGAGAATTTACAGAATCACAGAATCAGCCAGGTTGGAAAAGACCTTCCAGATCATCAAGTCCAACCTATTACCCAACACCATATAATCAACTAAACCATGGCACTAAGCACCACATTTAGTCTCCTTTTAAACACCTCCAGGGATGGGGACTCCACCACTGCCCTGAGCAGACCATTCCAGTGTTTGAGAACCCTTTTGTAGTGGTTTAAGCAGTTACCTGCCCCCCCACCTTTTGATATAAACTCCGGCTAGGACTCAGGAACACTGGAAGTTGATAAATGAAGCTTTATATTTACAGCAATGCACAATATACAAGCAAATATTTACAAGGTATAACAGATATTTACAGATATATACAGTGAAAAGGTAATAGAGAAACACCACAGCCTTCTCAGAGACCAAAATCCCCAAGAGGAGTAACCAACCATCCCCTACCACCTTTCCCCCCTTCCCCAATCTTATCTCACCACCTGTTGATGCTGCAGATAAGCTGAGGTGGATCAGCCAGGGGGATTAGAAGTAGGAAAGAAGTTAGTAGAATTACTGAGAATTAGCTACCAAGGCAGAGACAAAAGGGACCATGCAAGAGAAGCAGCCACAGACAGAGCAGTCTGAAACTGTCTGATATCTAATGTTTTGGTTACACTACTTAAAAACCTTCTTTTTTTCTTTCTCATTCAAGCTGTGGGTGAAGTGTCATACTGTGTTTTCCTCTCTCAGCCAATAGTCTAATTTCTCACTCAATTTCTCCAATTAGATCAAACCAGCACACCTTTCAGTGAAGAAATATTTCTTAGCATCCAGCCTGAACCTCCTCTGGTGCCGCTTGTAACCATCTCCTCTAGTCCCGTAGCTTGACACCATGGAGAAGAGGCTGACCCCTCCTTGCTCCAACCACCCTTCAGGTAGCTGTAGATAGCAATGAGGCCTCTCCTCAGCCTCCTCCAGGCTGAACAACCCCAGCTCCCTCAGACATTCCTTGTAGGTCCTGTGCTCCAGGCCCTCCACGAATGTAGCAAGAGGTGACACAAAAAGCCAGTGTGCCAAAGTCATCCTTGGACAGGCAGTTATGGGAGGTCTCCATCAACTGTACAGCTCAGACAGCAGCTGTGGAAGCAAGACAGGCACTCAGAGCTTCAGAAATCTATATTTGCACCACTGCTCCTGAGCAGCGTGCTGGGAGAGCCATGGTGCTCCATGGGGTACTTGTGTTTCAGAACACCTTTTGTCCTCTCCCTGTAAAGTCCACTCTCAGCCAGGTGTACACGGTCTCAGCTGGAAATGTCCCTTCCTGCTGAGCTTTGTGACAGTATAGATGTGCCCACAAAGCATGGTTCTGCCTGACAAAGTGACTTCCTACAGAAGCCACTGCTTTGCTGCCTCTGCAGAATTGAATGCACCTCTGTCATCTGTTGTGAATGTAACTACTTGCTGTGGAAGGATGAGTTGGACTTCTGCCTAACTTGGGCTGCCCCAACAGAGCTGGAGCCCAGGCTTTTCTCAATGCCCATCCTGGGCCCTCAAAGCCTACAGCCCTGGCCCCAAGAGGGCAACCTCCTCTTCCTCTGAGTGATGGAGAGGTAGGTGCCTGTGAAGCCCTGCAGAGGGCAATCTAGGCTACCTTGCTCCCACATCTTCTCTTCCTCTTTCTCTCCCCAGACAGCTCCCAAGATCCCCACTGGCCATATGGGCTTCAGGGTGCCTGTCCTTTGTGTGCCAGCACCATTGGAGACCAGTGCTTGGGTCCTGCTAATGTGGAGGCCAGTCATCTCCAACCAGTAGGCCATGGGATACTGCAGGCAAAGCCATGTTGAAGCCTTCCTGTTGCTACCTGTAATGTCATTGTTGGTGTAAGTCAAGAGGAAGAAGTAAGGACAGGTTAGGGTTGAAGTGCTGATCTCTGCTCCCAGGTCTGATTTTGGTGCTTATCCTAAAGAGAGTCTAAATCAGAATTTGGGAAGGATGTGGCGTGTGTTTTGGGGGGCTCCCTGGCTCATTCTCCTCCCTGTCCTGCCACCTTTGTGTGGTGAACAGAAGCTCAACAGAAAGGTTAGAGCTGGCTGCCATGAAGTAAGTTTTCTCTTAGGCTGAATGAACCTGCTGCCTGTCTTTCACGTGGGTGCAAGCCACTACACAAAAGCAGGCCAACACCAGCAGCTGAATTCTCATCTTTGCCTGATTTTTCAAGCTCCCCTGGGGATGGAGGGTTAGGTGATTTTCTGCCTCCTTTGCATTGCAACAGAACTTGATCAGAGTAAGAAGAAACATAAGTTTCCTGAGAAAAGGCACGCTGAGTCAGGTCAGGATGAGAAAACTATCTGTCCAGGGAGCTCCAGGCTGTGTAGAGAGGCTCCTAACTACAACACATTCCAGTGATCATGGGCAGTGATGGGGAAAGAAAATGCACAGGATACCCCTGCAGCTGTAAGGACCTGATACCACCTGCTATGCTGGCAGGGGTTGTAAACACAGTGACCGGCAACTCATACGTGTGGAGTTTTTGTAAGCAGAATAAGCCTTACATGGATGCTCCCAAGGGACTGCTTCACAGCAAGAATGAGAGAGCATGTCAGCAGCCTGGCAAGGCTGCTCTGTCATGACATAGTTTTTCTGGGATGCCCTGAAGTCAGAACGTTTGCAAACAAAAGTACACCCCCTGCCTGCTCCTCCTCTCCTTGCCCTTGCCTGTACCACATGAGATCATCCTGCCAGGTGTCGGGTGGGCAGCTGGGATCTGTCAGCAACCTGCCCACTCTGCAAGCTCATAAATGACATCTCCTTTAGCCAAGAAAAGCAGGAAAAGAGGTTTCCCTCTGTCCTGTTGCCAGGGGATATTGATGGGAGAGGTTTCTGAAGGAGGTTAATAATTAAACAGGGACATAACAGGTGCCAACTGGCAATGCCAGATCATCAGTTTCTGGGCTGGGCAGAAATCGTCACTATGACTACAGAACTAAAGTCTTAATTTTCCTTCAGGCTGCAACGCAATCATCTTTCCTGTTTTGAAAGTACATAGAGAGGGCAGATGAGTACATCGAGAGGCTGAGTTTTCACTTTCAACCCTCCACACACCTGTGGGATGTGAAACACCATGTAAGCTGCGGTCAGCTTCTGGCTGTATTTTCCTGTGTGCTGCACTTGGGGAAACTCAATTCTTTTCCCACCTCTCTACCAACACAAAATCACTTGTGCTTATGTCAGGGTAGGGACAAGCAGATGCCAAGCATTGAATGCTGTGACAGGGAAAAGAGATTCTTAACGTACCAATTTGGCACTCCAGAATCATAGAATGCTTTAGATTGGAAGGGCCATCCTGTCCAAACCACTCTGCAGTCAGCAGGGACATCCTCAACTAGATCAGGTTTACCAGAGCCCTGTTGAGCCCCTTCTTGAATATCTCCAGGGATGGAGCCCCAACCACCTCCCTGGAAAACCTGTTCCAGTGTTCCACCACCCTCATAGTAAAGAACCTGCTCCTAACATCCAGTCTAAAGCTGATCTTCTTCAGTTTGAAGCCACAGCCCCTTTGCAAACAGTCTCTTTCCATCCTTCTCCTAGGCTCCCTTCAGGTACTGGAAGGCTGCTATGAGGTCTCCCTGGAGCCTCCTCTTCTCCAGGCTGGACAACCCCATCTCCCCCAGCCTGTCCTTGTAGCAGAGGTGCTCCAACTCCGTGATAATTTTTGTGACCCTCCTCTGGACTTGCTTCTTCAGGTCCATGTCCTTCCTATATTGAGGGTTTCATAGCTGGATGCAGTACTCCAGGTGAGGTCTCACCAGAGCAGAGCAAAGTGGCAGAACTACTTCTCTGGATCCACTGGCAATGGTTCTTATGATGCAGCCCAGGATGCCATTGGCTTTATGGGCTGCAGGCTCACACTGTCTGCTCATGTCCAGCTTCTCCTCTACCGAGAACCCCAAGTTCTTTTCCACAGGGCTGCTTTCTATCACCCTTCTCTCCCACCAACAAAACACTGCAAGCTAAACCTTGCCAAATAAAAGCCTGCAGGAAACACGCAGCGCTTTTTTTTTTGTTTTTTTGAAGGTGGTGTTGAGGGGGTGGACAGAGAGGGAAGTTCATGAGAAAGCTGTTATTGCTGCTGCCCACCCACCTGCACTGGAGCTCAGCAATGCTATCACTGCCAGCATGCCAGTCTTCAGATGCCCATGTCCTGCACAGCAGCTTCCAGCACATGCGAGCAACACACAATGCAAACTTTTAAATCCCAGCTGGACTCCTGACACACTGAGCTGGATTGCTGAGGAGCAAGGGTGACTAATGATAGATCAAGAGAGGCTGAGGTTCCCAGGACTTTTTGGTCTGGTAAAGAGAAGACTTAGAGGGGATCTAATGAATGTTTATAAATATCTGAGGGCTGGGAGTCAAGAGTGAGGGGACAAACTCTTCTCAGTTGCACCCTGTGATAGGACAAGGGGCAACGGGTATAAACTACAGCACAGGAAGTTCCACCTCAACATGAGGAAGGACTTCTTTACTGTAAGGTTGACAGCACTGGAACAGGCTGCCCAGAGAGATTGTGGAGTCTCCTTCTCTGGAGACTTTCAAGCCCTTTATGGATGCGTTCCTGTGAAACCTGCTCTGGCAGGGAGGGGTTGGACTCTATGATCTCTGGAGGTCTCTTCCAACCCCTAACATTCTGTGATCCTGTGAAATGCAGGCGGTGATGATGAGAAGGGCCTGGGACTTGGCAAGCAGAGGGAGATGAGCTCAGTGACAGAGAGATTTTCAGTATCTTGGGCTGTTAGCATGGGGTTAAATAGAGAAAGTAATGGCTCTGACAGCAGTGTCTCAAGCATCATGCATTTGGAAGGTCCACTCATGGTGCAGATTTTAGGAAAAGCTTTGCGACTGTTCTTAATCTGAGCAAATTTACTTGATTTGGGTGGAAATCTGTCAAAACCACAAACCTCTTTCCCCCAAATGCAATCCGGCATTTAGCTGAGGGGTTGGAATGATTTACATGGACCTAATTTGGATTCATATTAGAGCAGGCATTTCCCCACAGGCAGTAACTTTCTGTGAATCCTTTTCAAGAGGAAATGTTTCCATTTTTCTTGTCAAAATAAGGCTTATTTTTAAAACTAACAGTGGTTGTTTCGAAGCCAAACAAATAAAGGCAGTAAGACCAAAGCATTTCATGTGGAAATGACAAACCCAAACAAATAAAGACCATAAAAGCAAAGTGCTTCATAGTGGGGGTGACAAAGCCAACCAAATAAAGACTGTAAGAACAAAGCATCTGACACGAGGATGACTGAACTTCATATATTTTGTCTGCAAAGAATAGCAAGGGAAGATGCTTTCTCTTCTGGATCTTCACAAGTTTCCAGTCAACCAGTAAAGCAGGCATCCACACATTATGAGGGAACCTGCCACTGCTTTTTTCAAGCGAGATATTGGGCACCATGAGGTTTGCATGAGGAAGCACAAACCCAAGGAGCTTAGTAGTGATAATGCATGAGGGAGTTGGATGGGTGGATGTTTCCCTGAAGGAGTTTTATGGCTGGATGCTGCTCTTGCTTCTGGCTGGGCTGAAGATGACACGTTTTTCTAAACCCTGTTGGAGACAGCAGTAACAGAAGCTTGGCTCTTGGAAGGCAAAATGTGAAAGAGTGGAGATGGTAGACAGCAACCCAACTCCGTGGGTAGGCTGAGTGGTATTGAAAGGCAGAGCCATCTCCTGACTGAGCCCCAGACCAGCACTTGGCTTGCTTCTCAGCAAGCCCAGCGTGAAAGGAAAAGGCCTTGGGTGTGTGATGGGGATCCCCTGTCTGCTTTTCTTCATGGCATTTCCGCCCTTCTTGCCTGCAGAAACCATCTGCTAAGTAAATGTGGGAAGGAAACTCCTGTAAAGGAGCATTTGACACAGAGCTGCAGGGTTTCCAGCACCACAGTGGATTCACAGACTGCCAAGTAGAAACAATTCCTAGGAGGAGAGTCTTCTGCAGGTCCCAGCCCATTAGTGGGGCCAGCCAAGGGCGGGTCACAGTATCTGAGGCGTTGGCCATACACACCGCATCATGTCTGCAGGGAGCAGAGGCAGGTCCAGGGGTGGATGCCTGACACATGCCCACTTAGTCCTGCAGTCTTGGGGAGTGTGGATGCGTGGGCTGCAGTGCAGCACAGAGCTGTTGCAGCAGGCATTTACAATTTGGCTTGCTCGCCACAAACCGCGTGGAAGCAGCTCGGGTTTTTTCTGAGCGGTACAGTGCTAGGAACTCAACAAAAAGCCCTGCACTGGGATATCCTCATAAGCAGTCTAGGGGGTTTGACAGCTCCTGCCTTTGAAGGTTTTTCTGCACCATATCCCTGCCACATCCTGGGATCACAGATGGTCAGAGGAGAAAGGGGGCATCCTGAGCTGCTCCAGAAAGAGCAGAGAGCCCTGCAGCTGCAAGACCTGGCACAAACCCTTGGAGCCATGAGAGGCAGGAGTAATGCTTGCTACTGCATACAAAGCAAGATCAGGTAGAGGTGAGCATCTCATGAAATCACAGAATCACAGAATTAACCAAGTTGGAAAAGACCTTCAAGATCATTGAGTCCAACCTACTACCTAACACTTTCTAAATAACTAAACTATGGAATCAAGTGCCTCATCCAGCCTTCTTTTAAACACCTCCAGGGATGGTGATTCCATCACCTCCCCCAGGCAGCCCATTCCAATGCCAATCACTCTTTCTGTGAAGGTCTTCTTCTTAACATCCAGCCTAAACCTGCCCTGGCACAGCTTGAGACTGTGCCCTCTTGTTCTGTCAATGATTGCCTGGGAGAAGAGACCAACCCCCATCTGGCTCTGGAAAGAGCAGAGAGCCCTGCATCTCCAAGACCTTGGAGTCACGAGAGGCAGGAGTGATGCTTGCTAGTCCATAAAAAGCAAGCTCAGGTAGATGTGAGCATCATGAAATCACCAGACAGCAGGCTTAAATGGAAAGCAAGGACTTCTAGGTTTGTTTTGGGGTTTTGTTTGTTTGTTTGTTTGTTTGTTTTTTACAAAACAGGTAAATAATCTGGGGAAGTTGTTGCCACAGGATGAAGCTGAAAGTTTGGTCTGACTCAGATATCCCTGACAAACTACTGAACACAAATTAACCAATGCATTGCATCATTGACATGCAAGGCAGGATACCATGATGAATGGGCCTGTGAGCCCACTTTACTTGCTCACTGTTATACAAGGCTGAATGGAAAGGTAAATTATCCAAAAAACAGGTCCTCATTGCTGTGTGCACAAACCACAGTGCTGCAAGTCCAGTCCATCCCACCTTGCATGTTCTGTTCAGGCAGGGTCACTGCAGTGTGCCTCTGCAGCAGCATCACCCACCCACTGCCGTTCCAGAAGAAGAAATCCCCTCTTGCAAGGGACATCAAGGGCAGGGAGTTGTGCAAGGCAGGACAGAAAAGGCTGCTCACAGAGCCCTGTCTCCATCGTTTCCTATTTCTGGCTTTGCTGGCTCCTCAAATGCACAAGGGAAATAAATCAGTGTCTGACAATGCAACGTGAAGGAAACAAGCAGGGGAACCTTTAAAAGACATCCATGCAGCAGGCTACGAGAGTGCAATTAGCACAGCCACCCTTGAGCAATGCTGCAGGGAGCAGGGACAGACCAGGGCAGGGATGGGCAGTTCAGGGGGCTGGGAGGCTTCACCCTACAGCTCAGCTCTGCCCTGTGGGGAGCACCGGGGAAGGCAGAAACCACCTCAGACCAAGAGCCATTCATCCTGTGCCACTCACGCAGTGCTGCTGCTGCTGAGCTGCCAAGGTTTGCTGAGTGTCTTGGCAGGCTTGCCCAGCGTGGACGCAAGGCTCCAAGACCCAGTGACATGCAAGAGCAGAGCCATAGTTTCATTTTTACCAGTAAGGGCAGAAGTAGAGAGAGGCAGGCTGCCAGATGCTGATGCGATGCCATAAGCCAATGTGTAAGGCTTTCCAAAGGATTGGATGAAGAAGTTTGGATCTGGGGGTGGATGATGCAAGCCTCCCAGCCCTGGGCTGGGGAAATACCACACCAGTGTTTCGCAGCTTTCAGAAGGGTTTCTTCTTTCACATCTCTCTGAGCTGGGATCTCTGCCAGATGAGGAGAATGGTGGATGAGTAAACAAACTGCACTTCACTTTCTTAAAGCAATTTGGAAGGAAAGTGAAAGAGCTGAACAAGAGCTGAACAAGATAACAACGGCTCTTTTCCCCTCCTCTCCTCTCTCTTGACTCCTTACTACAACATGTTCTGGCTATGCCAGTGGGTGCAGGGACTACTCCACACACTCCGCATGCCCGAAGGATCAATGAGTTCGTATAAAAAATGCATCCTGTCCTTCTGTACACAATCTCCCACATCACTGGAGGGACATTGCTCCATACTTGTTCCATGACAGGAGTGCCAAGTTCTGCTGTTACAGAGACTATTTGAAAGAGAGAAAAAAAAAAAAAAAAGTAAAAGAAAAAACAGAAGATGAGACAAGCCTGTAACTGAAGAAATCCAGAACAAATCTGGGCTCTCAGGCCTAGGCATAAAACCAGGAGTGTTACAGGATAGGGAGAAGTTTAAGTGTCCAATTTTGGGAACCTCAGTCCAAGAGAGACAAGGTCCTGCTGGACAAAGAGCCACGAGAATGACTGGGGAACTTGTGCATCTCCCCTGGGGAGAAAGACTGAGACCCCTGGGACTGTTTGGTCTGGAGAAGGGAAGACCCAGAGGAGATCTTATCCATGTGTACAAATATCTGAGGGGTGGGTGTCAAGTGGATGGAGCCAGCCTCTTTTTGGTGGTCAGCAGCAATAAGACAAGGAGCAATGGCTACAAACTGGAACACAGAAAGTTTCACCTCATCATGAGGAGAAATTTCTTTACAGGCTGCCCAGAGAGGTTGTGGAGTCTTCTTCTCTGGAAGACTTTCAAAACCCACCTGGATGCATTCCTGTGCAGACTACCCTGGGTGATCCTGCTTTGGCAGGTGATGTCTGAAGGTCCCTTCCAACCCCTAAAGTTCTGTGATTCTATAAAAGAAATAATTTTTTTGTCTGTGTCCATGGTGAGTATGAAAGAGACCCCAGGCTTAATCTGGGAGCCCATGGGAGACAGCTGAGAAACTCCTCAGTTGTAGGGGCACTGGGGTCCTGGAACAGAGGAAGACTTTTGGAATCTTCAAGAACAGTTTAGACAATTTCCTGCTAGGTGCCATGCAAGTATTGGTGCCCTGCCATGTGATGAGGTTCCCTGGGGCAGAAGACACTTAGAGCCAGAGGAGAAAGTGAGCACCAGCTTTCTGAGACATCTTTACTGAAACTTTGAAAACTATCATCTCACCCATCTGTCTGCCCCATCTGAGGCCAGTTCAGAACCACTGAGATTTTTCTAGATAGGCCAAGAACAGCGATATTCACTGGCTGAGGAGAGCGTAAACACTTCAAACACTTCTTTAAGTGTTCAAACACTTCTTTATTTGGTCTCTCAGATCTCATGCTGTAATTAGAACTTTTCAACCCTGGCCCATTCATGCTATTTCTGCTAACATTCGCAAGCTTTGTGCTACAGCTCCCAAGCTTGTGTGTTAAGAGGAAGGAGAACAGAGAGTGACATTGCACTGCTTTTTCCAACTCAAGCGAAAACAGC
This sequence comes from Psilopogon haemacephalus, assembly GCA_013396835.1. Taxonomy (NCBI): domain Eukaryota; kingdom Metazoa; phylum Chordata; class Aves; order Piciformes; family Megalaimidae; genus Psilopogon; species Psilopogon haemacephalus. The sequence goes on from VWZI01019547.1 coordinate 386,451, forward strand.
TGAGGAATAAGGATGAACTCTGTAGCCTTTTGGATTACTCAGGTAACCATTTTACTGCAGGGTTTCAGAGAGAGAAGTATGTCCCTAGCTGGAGCTCTCTGCTCATGTTTGTGGGTCTTGGGCAAGTCCCTTCACAAAGTAGCACTTGAAACATGAGACTTTTTTCCAGGTCTTTTTTTGATTCTCAAAATTTTTCAAAGCCTCCTATTCCTTTTGACTTCCTACCTCATTTGGACCTCTAATTTTCCCCCAGATTCCTAATTTATTTTGTCTTCCCACTATCTTTTGTCCTCTCATGCCCTTTTGGCCTTCTTTTTCTTGCAGGTATCCCACTCCTTTTAGCCTCCCACATATTTTCTAACTATGACTCCTTTTGGCTTCCACTCCCTCTTTGGCCTCTCACATCCTTTTGGCCTCCTGCTCTGCCTTTAGCTGCCCACTGCTTTTTGCCTTCTAATGCACCTTCCCCTTCTTCCTGGCCTCCTACCACCTTCTAAACATCCATTGCCTTTTGGCCTGTCAATCACTTTTGGAATATAAAATCATTTCAGTCTCACAATTCCTTCATCTTTGCATTGCCCTTTGGCCTCTCACACCCTTTTGGCCTTCCACCCCTTTTGTGTCTCCCGCTCCCTTTCTGCCTCACTCCATCCATTGGTCTCCCAACGCCCCTTTTGGCCTTTCCCATTCCCATCCTTTTGGAATGCCACCTTTCAGCCTCTCACCCTGTTTTGGCTTCCACTCCTTCTCAGTCTCCAGCTGCTTTTGAGCCTCCAACCTCTTTTTGAACTCTCAGTTCTCTCTGACCTCCCACCACCCTTTAGTTTCCCATGCTGTTTCAACCTCCACCCCTGCTTTGTCATTCTACCCATTTTTGGCACTTCAGTTCTCAACTAGCATCTGCAAGGATCACTTCTGGAAATCTCTTCTCAAATGGTTGCTGTGAGGGGAGTAATATGAAGGAGCAAGCAGGAAAACCAGAGACCTGCTAGAACAACTTCCTGGTTTAAGCCTAGAGGGAAACAGGTTAGGATATTTGAGATGAGATGAGATGAGATGAGATGAGATGAGATGAGATGAGATGAGATGCTCTCAAGTATCTCTCTTTTACCTTTGATCTTGCAGAGAAGAAACCAAAACCCTAGTGTCTGTGGTCATGGAGGAGTGAGTTGTCATCTCCTCAGTGATGAGTAGAGATGATTTTGCAGAGAACATGACTCTGAGAGACATGGCTCAGGAGGGACAAACCTGAATCACTGCACATCAATCACTGTGTTAGCTGTAGCAACCTGGTCTTCTACAGTGAGTGGATGCAAGTCTGCTGTTCTTGCAGTATGCTTTGGGTGACACCACTGTGTCTCAGGAACCCTACATGCTCAGTGCCGACACAGAGGCAGGTACAAAGCAAGGCTTGCTTCTGCTTGCTATTCAGAGAAGTAAAACCTACAGTAGCAGACAGGAAGCAAAACCTGCACCCTTGCTGCTTGTCCAGATCATACTACTGCAGAAAACTTTTTTTCTTGGTTTTGTTGTGTGTCCATTTCTACCTAAAACTGTCATCACAGCAGCCCTGTCAGTGTGTGACCTGGAAAATATGCAAGCTGCATAATGGTTTGAGAGAACCAGGAGGAACCAAGTCAGTACAAACACTCCCCAAAGAAACGAGAGACTCATGTGTGTCAGAGACAATGTCACCTGACAACCAGGAAATGCTGGGTTCACAGGAGCTGGCACATGATCTGGTGATCTGCCTGCACTCATAATAAAGAATGTGGAATTTCCCACCACTTGGTGAAATCCCTGCTGGGAAACACCACATATATCTCACAGGCATGGATATTAGGAAGAAGTTCACCACAGAGAGGGTGATTTGCCATTGCAATGGGCTGCCCAGGCAGGTGGTGGATTCACCATCCCTGGAGGTGTTCAAGAAAAGGCTGGATGGAGCACTTAGTGCCATTGGATAGGGGCTGGGTGATAGGTTGGACTGGATGATCTTGGAGGTCTCTTCCAAGCATGGCTCTATTCTATTCTATTCTATTCTATTCTATTCTATTCTATTCTATTCTATTCTATTCTATTCTATTCTATTCTATTCTATTCTATTCTATTCTATTCTATTCTATTCTTCTATTCTACTCTATTCTATTCTCTTCTATCAGCTGCATCAGAGGGGAGTGATTACCTTCAGAAGAGCATTATTGGCATATCTGTCTTCTATGATGCTAAAACGCTCACAAGTGGGAAATATAAAATAGAAAACTATTCTGGAGGGAAGACAGGTGAAAGCTGGCACAAAGAAAGGAAGAGGAGGGTAGAGGACATGTCATGGTAATGTTCCATTGACAGTTAGACTTGGTGCTCTTAGAGATCTTTTCCAACCTTGATGATTCTGTTTCTACCTGTGATGTTTTCATATGACACATCCTACCTAGCTGCTGGTTGAGAGAGGCCAATAAGAAGTCAACATTAACTCTGAGGTGACAGTGTGGAGAGAGAGACTGAAAGAGGCTGCTGGGAGTAGCTCTACCCTGGGTTATGCTCAGAAGTGGAGCCTTCTTTAGTGGTCTGGCATGCCTGACACACTTTGCACCACTAGAGAGAAATTATGGAGAGAGATAAAGCAGAGGACAGGTGAACCACGTGAAGCTGAGAGGCTTGCAGTAGCTTGCTCCTGCTTACAAATAAATGCAGTTTGTCAAAGGCCACTTTATAGCTCCCTCTCCCCTTTGTCCACTGTCTGCATCATTAGGAAGATGATGAAGGGGCTGGAGCACTGCCCTGTGAGGAGAGGCTGAGGGACCTGGGGCTGTTTAGTCTGGTGAGGAGAAGACTTAGAGGGGATCTAATCAACGTTTATAAATATCTGCGGGCTAGGGGTCAAGAGGGAGGGGACAGGCTCTGCTGAGTTGTGCCCTGTGGTAGGACAAGGCATAATGTATACGAACTACAGCACAGGAAGTTCCATCTCAACATGAGGAAGAACTTTACTGTAAGGGTCACAGAGCACTGGAACAGGCTGCCCAGACAGGTTGTGGAGTCTTCTTCTCCGGAGACTTTCAAGTCTTGTCTGGATGTGCTTCTGTGCAACCTGAGCTAGATTCTATGGTCCTTTTCCTCAGGGCTGCTCTCAGCCATTTACCACCCAACCTGGAGCTGTGCTTGGGATTGTGCTGACCCAGGTGCAGGACCTTACACTTGGCCTTGTTGAATTTCATGAGGTTGGCTTGGGCACACCTCTGCAGCCTGTCCAGGTCCCTCTGGACAGGTCACTGGTCTCCAGGTGGACATTGTGCCCTTGATCACCACTCTCTGCGTGCAACCATCCAGCCAATTCCTTATCCAGCGAGTTGTCCACCCATCAAGTCCATGTTTTTCCAGCTTGGTGACCAGGGTGTCATGTGGGACAGAGTCAAAGGCCTTACTCAGGTCCAGGTAGATGACATCAGTTGCCCTTCCCTTGTCCACCATTGCTATGACTCCATCATAAAAAGCCACCAAATTTGTCAGGCGTGATTTGCGCTTGGTGAAACCATGCTGGTTGGCATCAGACACTTCTGCTTTGTTTTCCATTTGTCTTAGCAGAGCCTTCAGGCACAGAGGTGAGGCTGACTGCTCTGTAGTTCTCGGGGTCATCCTTTTTTCCCTTCTTGAAGATAGGTGTTATGTTTGTCCTTTTCCAGTCAGCAGGAACTTCACAAGTCTGCCATCACCTTTCAAATACGATGGACAGTGCTTTAGCAACTTCATCTGCCAGTTCGCTCAGGCCCCGTGGGTGGATCTCATCAGGCCCCATGGACTTGTGCACTTTCAGATTCCTTAGGTGCTCATGAACATGATCTTCAATTATAGTGGGCAGATCTTCCTTCTCCCAGTCCTTACTTTTGCCCTCTGGAATTTGGACATTGTGTTTGGAGCCCTGAGACATTGTGTTTGAAGACTGAGGCAAAGAAGTCATTGAGCACCTCAGCCTTATCCATATCCCTTGTCAACAGCTCTCCATTTCCCTTCTGGAAGGGTCTCACATTCTCCCTAGTCCTTCTTTTATCACTGATATACCTGAAGAAATTATTCTTCTTCTTAATATCCCTAGCCAGATTCAACAGTTCCCTTCCTTTGTGTTCTCAGGAGCTTGTCACAAACACAGCCTGACTTTGCTATCTTGCAGCCTTGTAGTAGCTTGGGAACTTGCCCTCTGCAATTAAAATCTGCCCCACCAGCTTAGACAGCTTGGAGGTAAGAAGAAACTATATTTACAGCAAAGCTAAATTTACAAACGTATATACACAATAAATTTACATGAATTCACAACTATATACAGAAATCCAAACTTCCCTTCCAGACAAAGAAAAGAAGCCCAGAGGGGGCCCAAACCCACCCTCTCTCTCTCTCCCAGGCAGAAAACAACCAGCAAGGCTCCCCTCTTACCTGTTAGCCAAGGTTAGTGGAAGAGATTAGAGAGAGAAGCAAAGAGATCCAGCACTCAGAAGCAAAGAGGGACAAATTATTTGTACTTTGGCTTTTTATCCCTTTTAGCAAACCAATGAACGGTATAGATTTTATCATTATTTTCTTTTCACAACTAACCATCTAATTTCTCTCATTAGAATATGCCAGTGAGTCTTAGACTAGCACAAGCCTGAATTGACAGCCAGACACTGCCTTAGCCCCTCTGACACCTATCAATACAGCAAGGAGATGGCCAGCGAGCTGGACAAGACCCTGGGGAGACCTGCTGCTGGTGGGGAGGGAAGATGTAGGCTCCATGGGAAGATGTAGGAGCAGTACTGGTGCTGTGCATCAGAACCAATTCTCTCTGATCTCAGAGCTCTGATGAGGAATAAGGGATCACAGCTTTTGGAAAACTGATCCCAGAAGCATCTGTTGTGCAATGGAGTTATTTCAAACACAGAAACATCTGTCAGTGTAGTAGGTCACTCAGAGTAGTGAGAGCCTCTTGTAGACGTCATGGAGGAGTTGGGCTCTTCTTACACCCCTCTTATGCCTCCCATTTGATGCTTAAAATACAAAATTCTGTAAGTGCTGAGGCTTCGAAAAGCAGATCTCCAGGGACAGGCACAGTCCAGTGTCTGAGTGAGAAGGGCTGGACCAACATAGTAATGAAGGTCACCACACAACGTCAAGTAGCTAATGGAAAGTTACTGCCTGGATATGTGGGTGGGAAGTCTGCAAGCCCCACTCTGTTTCTGTGCCATTAAATTAACACAAGTCCCAGGGCTGGGTTTAGGCAGAGGAAATGAGGTTTGGACTGCAGAGTAGTTGAGCACATGACATCCTTACACTGCTTTAATCATCCCAACAGATATTTCATATTTAACAGCTGGTGAGGAGCAGAGAAAATGGAATTTCTACAATTGTAATTCAGAGGCTAGAGATGAACTTTGTGTATTTTGAGCAGTGGCACTTGCTAGTATGAAACCTATCAAACACTTGTCTTTTAAAGAAGCCAGGGAAGGGAAGTGAGGGAGAAAAGGAAGCCAAGAATCACATCCTCCCCTTTAGATGAAGCATGGCTGCTTCTACACTGAGTTTGTTTCCATCTCTTTCTAACAAGCTGTTAGGATAGAGGAAGGAAAGGAACAATGAGACTAATCCTGATTTTAACTCAGGGTAACACGGTTAACCACTTGCTGGGATCTGTAGGGAAAATGTAGCCACAAATATCCTTGCAAATAAAAGAAAGCTTTAATTTAAGCTTTATTTACCTTTCACTATTTATTATATTTTAAAAAATTCAGCATCGATGGAATTTCCCTCTTCTATGTTTAATAATTTAAAATTAGGCTTGAGGATTAGTTTTAAACCACAGAAGCACAGAATTAACCAGGTTAGAAAAGACCGTTGAGACCATGGAGTCCAACCTATCACCCAACACATTCTAATTAACTAAACCATGGCACTAAGTGCCTCATCCAGCACCCTTTTTAACCATCTCCAGGGACAGGACTCCACCAGCAACCCAAGCAGCCCATTCCAATGCCAGTCATTCTTTCTGTGAAGAACTTCTTCCTAACGTCCTGCCCTGGCACAGTTTGAGACTGTGTCCTATTGTTCTGTCACTGGGTGCCTGGGAGAAGAGACCAACCCCCGCCTGGCTACAACCTCCTTTCAGGTAGTTGTAGAGAGCAATGAGGTCTACCCTGAGCCTCCTCTTCTCTGGGCTGCACACCCCCAGCTCCCTCAGCCACTCCACGTAGGGCTGTGCTCCAGCCCCCTGGATGCCCTTCACTGGACATGTTCAAGCACCTCAACATCTTTCTTAAATTGAGGGGCCCAGAACTGGACACAGTACTCAAGGTGTGGCCTAACCAGTGCTGAGTACAGGGGCAGAATGACTTCCCTGGTCCTGCTGGTCACACTTTTCCTGATACAGGCCAGGATGCTGTTGGCCTTCTTGGCCACCTGGGCACACTTCAGGCTCATCTTCAGTCGGCTGTCGACCACCACACAGGATCTTTTGCACACACTGCTTAAACAAAGCAGTTATTAAAGGGAGTGAGGAGAGGGGCTGCTGCTGCAGGGAGAGTCATTGAGTTTTGGTTGTTGCTTACAGAGGAAGGCATATGTCATAGAGGTTAGGAGGTCCCACCACACAGGCTGAGGTCTTCTTTGCTTTTTTTAGGAGTTGTTTATGGAAAGTACCCTCTCTCCTTGACATTAGCCATATGGAGTCACTACCGAGGCAGGCAGAAAATCTACAAGGGGTGGAGGGAACACGGGAAAGTCGCATCGAGGCTGTTTAGGACTTTCCCACATCTCATGCTGAACATATCCCAGAGTGGGCCCTCAGGGGTAAACAACCCTGCTAGGGGTCAGCCCTGAGCAGGCAGCTCACTGCTGCCTCTTATCATCATCGCCTTCCTATGTCTGTTTTGCTCTGAGCAACTCCCTCCCACCTTTCCAGGTTTGATTACAAAAAGCCAGGAGAAGGGTGGGTGGCTCTGGGCTGGCAATGGCATGTCCTCCATCACTGGCAGAAGCACGGCTGGGAGCATCCCAGCAGCTCAGCTTAGCAGCTTTCTGGAGGCAGCACAAACAGGTTTTCCTGTCTCACCCTGAATTAAATGTGCTCTAAGCACCCACTCTGCTACTAAGTGGGAATTCGAAAGAGGAAGCAGAGTAGCATCACAATTACTTAGATTTTTTTAGCTGTGTTCTTGTGCCCCTTACAAATTTCTGTTTTCATTCCACCACACAGATATTTCACTTTGGCCTTGCCTCTGCCCTTCCCTCTCCTTTTCCCAACCTACAGGAGAAGTCTCAGCTTTTGCAGCTGCACAGGGGTAAAGTGCACCAGGGACATTTGCCATGCAAGGGAGTGTAGCAGGGCTGGCAGAAATCTCTAAGTGGCATCTTTGTGTATGAGAATTCATTTTTTTAGAAATCACCAGTAGAGAAGACTTTTTCTTATTGAAAGAAAACTCAAAAGATACGCAGAATGCAGAAAACAGAAACTATGTTCAAAGCTGACAGTTAAAGTGATGTATCTCTTAGGTGTCACTTAGTTTTCCTTTGTTTCTTACCTCTTATGCCTATCTCCTTTTCTTTCCTTTTTTTTTTTTTTTTTTTTTTTTTTTTGTTTTTTACACTCAACTCCTAACTCACAATTTTGTCCCCACAGTAAAAAATTTAAAAAACTAAGCAAGAAAAAATGAAAAAAGGACAAAGTGAAGAAATAGTTAAGGAATACTTTGAAACAGCCAGCTCAAATCAAACTGCAAATTGAAAGCCTTTTATAAAATCCCAACCCTTCTACTATTCTCTGTCCTTCTCCTTGAACAGCGTCACTTGGAAGTCAAGGCTGGTGGTTTCAAGTGACTCTTCTCATCTGCCACTGAGCTAATACTTGAGGCTTCACAGCAGCACTTACTTGCAGTCATGTTAAGTGTGTGAGGTTTTACTCTCACTGCATGAATCACACCCTCAAGAGACTGCAAAAATGACTATCCACTGTCAGTGCTTAGATCTGTGCTATGAAAATAATAAATAGATTTAATCTGGTGCAAACTTCTCAGCTATAAAAAAAAACCCTGCTACTTCTGGAGGCAGAAGCAGATCTCAGGAGGTTCCTGTGCTTGGAACCTCATCCCTTCACTTTGTATTTGCTGGGGAGTTTGTAAATTTGACTTCTAGCATAGAAGTCCAGGATGCTTTTCAGAGCCGCCCAGCAGCCTGTTGCTGGAGTTTCATTTCGGTCATTCTGGGCCAGGAGGCAAATGAAAGTTCTCTGCCTCAGTTTCATGAGGAAATGCTAACTTAATACTTCTTAGCCCCGGCTAGTGATGAAACGTACTGTGGCTCCTCCTCTTGGCTTTATTAGCATGGGGAATTCTCCAGCATGTAATTGTGTCCATGCTCCACTGTGGCAATAAAGACCTCAGGAATTCTGGTAGTGCTGTTCTCAGCTGTGGTGGTGTTTGTATCCTTACCTCTAGCTGTCTCAAGGATAAGCATCATGGAACCACTGGACTTACTGGACAATGGAAACATCTCACGGCAAAGGAAATCCCAATGCCGTCAAGTGGCTTTTTATACTTCTTTAATACTTCTTGTGATTTCAGCCTTGGCTGCTGTAGTCTTCTGTTTGCTCTATCATAAGCAGGTAAGCAGAATTCCTAACTCTGAAGTATGCTGCACATGTGTTACTCCTAATGATTAACAGTGCTGTCTTGATGCTATGGACTAGTTGCAACCTACTCATTCTTTTTCTTTGGGAGATAGATAACTCTTCTACTTCCCAAAATTTCAGGGAGTATAATTCCCATCAGTTCCTTGGGTAAATGTCTCCAGCATTTTGTTTTCATTTTTTGTAAGTTTAAGACAAAAACCCTGCAGCTTTTATTCTTCTTTTGTTTTCTGTCCTGCACCAATGATGTGCACTGTCCTCACATCATCAGCTCTGTGAGAACAGGAGAGGCTGAGGAGTTCCAGGATGTGATCAGGCACAAAGCCTTTTCACTTTGGATTTTACTAACGCTAACACAATCTGGCTGTGCTTCTGTTGGCTCAGATAGAGGTGATTTTCTTCCTAGCAACTGGTGCAGTGCTGCATATTGGATTCAGTGTGACAATGATGTTGGTAACACCCTGAGATTTTAGTTCTTGCTAAGTTGTGCCTATCACAGGTTATAGAGTTTTCAGTTCCTTTGCTTTGCCAGTGAGCAGGTGCACAGGAAGCTGCGAAGGAGCATAGCTAGGAGTACTGACCCAAACTAGCCATAGGGATATTCCTTACCATAGGGCATCATGCTCAGTGCATAAGCTAGGAGGAGCTGGCTGGAAGGGGCTGATCACCACTTGGGCATCAGTCAGTGGGTGGTGTGCACTTGCATCATGCATCACTTGTCTTTCCTTGGCCTTGAGTTCTCTCCTTCTCATATTTACTTTTAAAAAACAATTATATTCCTTTTAATGACAATTATTATTATTATATTGGAGTCCTGTTATTATATTTTTAAATAGTTATTAAACTGTTTCTACTCCAACCTGTGAGTTTTGCTTGTGCTTTTCTGATTCTCTTCCTATCCCACTAGCTATCCCAAATAGCTTCTGCATTTCGTTACCTGATTTCAGTGGGCTTCTTCTATCTCTAACTGAATCTGTGTTAGGAAAATAAATACAGTGGTGAGCCATCATCTTGTGGCATAATGACACCAAAAATCACCTCTGAAGACTGATCCTGCAAGGAACAAATTGTTTTTGTAAACTATGAACTTTGCTAAACTCTCATAAGAGAGGAGCATGCCCTGTACCTTACAACACTATAACTTATTGGACAACATGGGAAAAAAAAAATTCTTTGTGATTTTCAGCCCAAATCCCACACTTTTTATTATCTATTCAGGAGCTGTGAAGCAGCAGTTCTGAGGCCTGCAGGCACAGCTGCATCCCTCTAATGACAATGAACATAGAGATGCAAGTAGCTTTTTGCACATATTCCACTTCTCACCCTCATATATATATATATATATATAAAAAATAATTAAATTTTCATATTCCAGGAAGTTACTTTACCAAGTGAAAAAAACTGCCCTTAGTCCTGTTGGGGAAAGTCTCTCCCTGCAAGCGAGCTGACAGCTTCCCCAGCACTCAGGACAGCAGCTTCCTAAGAAATAGTAGTGGTGTTAAGCGTTTCAGAGCTTTTATTTATCAAGATGTGAGAGAAAATTTAGAGGCTTTTATGGACTCTGGCCAGAGTGAGAACGTGGCTGCTATGTGGGAAGAGCATGACCTCTATAAGCAAACACCAAACCATGAGTCACAGGAATGGACTGAAATCTCTTGCCACTCACAGCTTACCACCTGAACACCCACACAGCTGCCTCTTTTCCTTGGCTGGAAGAAAGCTGCTCTGACAGGTGGATCAGAAAGCACTGCGCCTCTCACCCTGAGCTCAGCAATGTGCAGTGGTTAAAGAGAAGCAGAATTAAAAGTCAGAAGCCATCCTCCCTATTCTGCTTGTCAGGTGTGATGTTGAGGGCATCCCCTCAGCCCTCCATGTTTCAAACAGAATCACAGAATTAACCAGACTGGAAAGACCTTTCAAGAACATTGAGTCCAACCTATGACCTAACACTTTCTAATTGACTAAACCATGGCACTAAATGCCACATCTGTCCTCCAGGGATGGGGACCCCTCCACCTTCCAGGGCAGCCCATTCCAATGCCAATCACTCTTTCTGTGAAAAACTTTTTCCTAACATCCAGCCTAAACCTGCCCTGACTGTCCTACTGTTCTGTCACTGGGTGCCTGGGAGAAGAGCCCAGCCCTCACCTGGCTACAACCTCCTTTCAGGTAGTTGTAGAGAGCAGTAAGATCCCTCCTGAGCCTCCTCTTCTCCAGGCTAAACACTGACAGCTCCCTGAGCCTCTCCTCATAGCGCTGTGCTCCAGCCCCCTCACCAGCCTTGTTGCCCCTCTCTGGACACGCTCATGTTTCCTTCTTCCTCCTTACACAAGGGCTACAAAGTGACTCCAAAAAAGAGGTTACGGTGCTCAGCAAGCCTTCCCTGCTCTCAAAGTGCCACGGGAAAGCAGCAGGTGTGAGCGTTCTGCTGCACAGCTACTACACAGCTCTGACGCACACTGGGTCAATACTAAAGGATCTCAGACTATGATGCACAGAAGTAAAAGTTCATGGTTTTAGTGAGGGTGAATTACCACAACACTGGGCACTTCCCAGAGATATCAGTTGTGAAAGTCCAGGGATGAAATGGCAGTCCTGCCATCTGAGAGGGGCACAGATCTCGTTCTAGGCACTGCTGGTCGTTGTCTTTTTTTATTTCGCAAAGAGATCAGCAAAATGGATAGAAGAAACATTCAAACTTCGTTGGAGAACAACTGTTTTTCTGTAACAAATCATTGCCAGCGTTTGTTTGTAATGATGGATAAAAGGGTCATTTCCCTTCCTGGGAGAATGCTTTTGTGGTCTTGCAATGGCAATGCTTCTCTGTTGAGCTCATTGATAGATGGGAAAATTGCAGCAGAAAACACTGACCAAGTGCTGCTTCTTTCCACAGGCACTGGAATCATGCTGGGCACACGGATCTCGTAAGTATGGAGATGCTAGAACCACTCTCTAGTTTTAGACAGGCTTGTGCTGTGACAAAGATGTCTGACTCACAGCCCTCATGCCTGGTTAAAACTGCTCCGAGGACAGGTGTAAGTTCTGGCTACAGAAATACAGAGCCCAAAGGGCACCGTGGCCACAAGAAACAGAGCTCTCCAAACATCCAGCCTGCACTCAGGGCTGCCAGCCAGCAACTGTCTCTCTGCCAGAATTAGCTACATGCACCTCTTTGAATACAGCCAGTAAAATCAGCGTCACAGGAGTCAGAATTACTGCTGCCAACTGTTAGTCATCAGTTTCCTAAGCTCACTCTGGGGAAGTCCTAAAGTGATGCTGCATATACCAGATGAGACTCTCTGAGAGATTTAATTAAGTCAGTGAAAAACTTCAGCATGCATAAAAATTCAGCTAATGACTGCTGACTGTGCAAGACCCTAAGTAGCTAGGAGCACCCTTGCCCTCACAGCTGTAGTGGCTGAAGGTAATGACCAGCACTCTGGGCTGAGCTGTGTATCTCCACTCCACAGTGTTTGCTCCATTCTGCATCGAGACCATGGGCCCTGATGAGATGCACCCCAATCATTTATGCCAAATTGTGCCTGAGGACTGGAGGACAGCCAATGTCACTCCAGTCTCCAAAAAGGGAAAGAAAGAGGTTCCAGGGAACTATAGACCAGTCAGCCTCACCTTCATCCCTGGAAAAATGATGGAGCGGCTCCTTCTGGAGGGCATCTCAAGGCACTTGGAAGAGAAGAAGGTTATCAGGAGTAGTCAGCATGTATTTGCCAAGGGGAGATCATGCTTGACAAACCTGATAGCACTCTATGAGGACATAACTGAATGGGTAGATTGAGGGAGACCAGTGGATGTAGTCTACCTTGACCTTAACAAGGCCTTTGACACTGTCTCACATGACATCCTAGTGAGCAAGCTCAGGAGGTGTGGGATGGAAGAGCAGACAGTGAGGTGGATTGGGAACTGGTTACAAGATAGAGTTCAAAGAGTGGTGATCAATGGTGCCAGGTCCAGCAGGAGAGCTCTCATTAGTGTAGTCCACCAGGGATTAGTGCTGGGTCCAGTGCTGTTCAACATCTTCATCGATGATATTGATGAGAGGACAGAGTCTGCTCAGCAGGTTTGCTGATGACACCAAACTGGAGGTTTGCTGATGACACCAAACTGGGAGGTTTTGCTGATACAGCTGAAGCCTGTGAGGCCATCCCGTGAGACCTAGACAGACTGGAGAGCTGGGCACAGAGGAACCAAATGAGGTTCAACAAGGACAAGTGCAGAGTCCTGCACCTGGGGAGGAATAATAAACTGCACCAGTACAGGCTGGGAGGTGATCTGCTGGAGAGCAGCCCTGTGGAGAGGGACCTGGGAGTCCTGGTGGATATCAAGTTATCCATGGGACAACAATGTGCCCTTGTGGCCAAGGCCAATGGGATCCTGAGATGTATTAAGAAGAGTGTGTCCAGCAGATCAAGGGAGGTTCTCCTTCCCCTCTGCTCTGCCCTGGTGAGACCACATCTTGAGTACTGCATTCAGTTTTGGGCTCCCCAGTTTAAGAGGGACAGGGATCTGCTGGAGAGGATCTAGTGGAGAGCTACGAGGATGATTAGGGGACTGGAAGGCATGACTTATGAGGAGAGGCTGAGGGACCTGGGGCTTTTTAGTCAGGAGAAGATGAGACTGAGAGGGGATTGAGGCCTGGGGGTCAGGAAGTGGGGGACAGGCTCTTCACACTCTCTGTGATAGGAAAAGGAGCAGTGGATGGAAGCTGCAGCACAGGAGGTTCCACCTCAACACAAGGGGAAACTTTTTAATGTAAGAGTCACAGAGCACTGGAACAGGCTCCCTAGAGAGGCTGTAGAGTCTCCTTCTCTGGAGACTTTCAAGGCACATCTGGATGCATTCCTCTGTGACCTGAGCTAGATTATGGTCCTGCAGGGGGGTTGGACTCGATGACCCCTTCGGGTCCCTTCCAACCCCCTGTGATCCTGTGATCCTGTGAGACCCCAGCACATTAGGTACCGCAGATAACTGTGCCTTCACAGCATGCACAACCTGGCATGGTTTTGTTCTCACCCAGTGTGCGCAGTAAGAGGTGTTACAGCTGCCACCCATCCTTAACTGCAGTGTTGACAGTATGTGTTGATCCAGCCCAGAAAGGGCAAATCTAGGAAGACCCTGCAGCCTCAACTCTCGTAAAAGACTACAGCATCCAGCCACCAGAAGATTACTGTAACTGCCCTCACATCTGGCTGAAGATCTGCCCCTTTTCTTTTTTTTTTTTTTAATTATTATTATTAGAGACCAGCTTGGTCCCAACTCTCAGCCTTGAAGGCTTCCTATCTCTGACTTATCCTGATGGGGAGTCACTCCCAGCCACTGATAGCCATGGGGTTTCATCACAGCCTCTCCTGGCAGACTTGGGACACCTTCTTAGCACTTCTGAAGAGTTACTAAACTCAAAAATATAAATAATAGTACTGCTAACATAATAATTAATAGATAGCAACAAAGTCAAGAAGGGAGTGGGGAGTGAGATGTGCTAGTAGAAAATCACAGAATCACAGAACCTTAGAGGTTAGAAGGGACCTCCAGAGATCATCAAGTCCAACTACCCTGCCAAGGCAGGATCACCCAGAGTAGTCTGCACAAGAATGCATCCAGGTGGGTTTGGAAAGTTTCCAGAGAAGGAGACTCCACAACCTCTCTGGGCAGCCTGTTCCAGGGCTCTGTCACCCTCCTTGTAAAGAAGTTTCTCCTCATGTTGAGGTGAAACCTTCTGTGTTCCAATTTGTACTCATGCTCTTTGTCTTATTGCTGCCGACCACCAAAAAGAGATCCATCCACTTGACACCCACCCCTCGGGGATTTGTATTCATTGTTCAGACCTCCTCTCAGTCTTCCCTTCTCCAGACCAAACCGGAAATGGTGACTTGTTCATGTGCAGAACAAAGCTAACCCTTAAACATGAGTACCATACCCATTTTGCCTGTGTTTTCTCAGTCGATGAATCTTACACTGATAGCCCGGATGGCACCATGAGATGGGAGTGGAACTTGGAGCACTGTGAAGGATTTGTGCAGAAGACCCAGGACCAGCACCTCCTAATCAAGCAGAGTGGCAGATATTTCATCTATGCTCAGGTCAACCGCATGAAACCTACGAAAAAGGCTTTCACACTGACACTGTGGAAGGAGCCAGACATCATCCTCAACAAGGCCGTGGGTCCAAGCACGACAAGCAGTGGCACAGTCAATTTTGGGAGACCTTTTTTCCTGCAGAAGGGAGATAAACTCTACTGTAAATTAAATATTGAACTTCTTTCTATCCTGGGAAAAAATCAGACTTACTGGGGACTGTATAAAATGTAGCAGGATTATGCTCCAAGTCAGCTCCTCCCTTAGTCCCTCCAGGAAACCTTAGGGCATGGATGAAGAGTGTGTGATTCCTCTCTGTATGAAATTCAACTTTCTAGAGTGTGTGCCGTAGTAGGCTGGTATCCTGCAGTGACAGAGTAAGGAGTAAAACAAAGCAAACAGGAAACTTTGGCAACAATGTCTGGCACCTAATTGTCACCAAGTACGAGAGAAAGGATACTTCTTGGACGAAAAGTCTGTAATCCATTATGGGATTGACTCTGAGATCCTGGACAAATAAGTCACTATTTTAAGTCTGTTCTGAGCTGGGGAGGAGCTCTGCTCTGCAGAGGGTTGGATTTCAGAGCTTTGTGTGTGTCAATACCTTTGGTACCTTCTAATGCAAGGTGCTATGTAAAGCTAAGGTATTCCATATCCCTCCTGCACAACCTGCCTGTGAAGCAGTTTGTCTCGAGCAGAGGGATGAAACAGTTTGCAAACAGTCTGTGTTGAAGGGAAAGCTTCTCACTCCACCCACAACCTTGCTACCAGGGAGGGAAACACGATGCAGGAGCTTCCCTGGGGAAGCTCCATGTTCCTTTGCAATTCAGAGTGCAAAGATTTTCCCAGTCAAACACAAGCACCACTGAAACTCTGAATTTACATCACCTCCCTGCTGCATTCTGGATGCACACATCACAGCAGCGTGGATCCAGACAGTGCAGTGTTTCACATCCTGCTGACAGGAAGGAGGCTTCGCTGCTAGAGTAACACATGAACAATATCAAAAATCACTGTCTGCTAGTAGAGATTGCAAAGAAGAGAGGATGATAGAAAGATGCATGTGAGGACAGTGGGCACGGAGCGGAGAGCAGGGGATGGAGGGTTGGAGAACATTTTGTACTGTGCTGTGTAGCAGGTGCTGTAAGCAAGGCAGGGCAGAGCAGACGCAGTCCTGACGTGGAAAGAGGAAGGGCTGAGCATCCCTCCCTGCTGCTTCCGACCCATAGGCACAGCTCCAATACTCAGCACAAAGCACAAGCTGTGCCAGTACCACAGCAGGGAGGCAGGACACATGAGTTAGCAGGGGAACAGAATGTCCTTTGCCTGTATCAATCCTCAGAGCATGTCACAGCCTTGTGGATGAATTTTCATGGGCAAGCAAAGCAACTGAGCAGCTGGCTGGAGATAAACTAAGATTTTGGGGTGGATTGGGGCAGTTAGGGGTCCTATTTGCTTTTCTAATTTTATATTCTATGTATTGTAACTCTAAAGAATTGAGTCAACGTTTTGCACAGACATCAGCAGTCTGGTTTTGTTTCACATAAGCTGTTAGCAATTTAGACACCTTACTTTGTTTTGTTGATTTCCCCTAGTTTAAAATTAAAAAAAAAAGAAAAAAGAAATTTTGCAAATCTCAACTGTATCTCACTCCTTGGACACAGACTGAGAAATAGCTGATAGATAAATTTCTTTATCCTTCATCTGCTTTCACTGAGCTGCCTGTTCTGCTCCAAGGGGTCGGCAGTAGTAGTATGGAGTATGATTAGTTTGAACTGCAAAATCCCAGGGCTGTGCCAAACTTGGTCCTGCTCTCGGCACACAGGGGAGCTGCATGTGGCCCACCACAACGGGGATGAGGGAGAGAGGTAATGTCTGTACCCAGGGTAGCCCACTCACCAACATGCATCAAGCCTGGGATGCAGACAGGAAAAGCAACAGGCAAGAGAGGCAAGTGATAAGGCTCCAACACTTGGCAGCTGTTATGTCAAGACCCACACACCACCACTCTCCCCAATTACTTTCTGAAACACAAAACAAACAAAAAAGGGTCCACTAGGGATGAAAGACTTTTTGTTCTATGTGTCAGACCAGCGAAATCCCAGCGTCTGCAACACCTTGGCCTGAAGATCTAGCTCCAACATCCAGGTACCCAGAGCAGGCACGAAAGCAGAGGACAGAAAGATGAGGAAATGCTATTGCAGTGTCACAGTCTGGAGGCCTCCTTACTCCCTGGGATGTTTTTAACGTGCCCACTAGAAGATCACTCAAAGCGGAGATGACAGATGGTCACAACAGTGCTTCCCATGGGTTCTTATGCAAACTCTTGGGCTTCTTATGCCTGCCCTACACTTTGGAAATAAGTGGGAGAATCACAGAGTCACAGAATGCCAGGGGCTGGAAGTGACCTAGAAAGCTCATCCAGTCCAATACCTGCATGGCAGGATCATGTATACCAGATCACACAGGAACGCATCCAGGCAGGTATAGAATACCTCCAGAGAGGGAGAACCTGCCCATTTCTCTCTGTATCAGGCTTTGCCTGTGACATGCCTATAAAGCTCTTCACACAATGGTAGTCACATTCAGTGAAGCCAGCATCATGTATGTGAAGAACTAATCAGAGCATTCCAGCCCTTCCTCTCCAGCCTGCCAGGGACCAAACTGCTCAGATTCCTTGAAAATACACATGTGACTCCTTGCCTTGCCCCTGCCAGCTGGGAATGTCTAGCAGACCAAAAAGCCAAGTTTGTCCAAATGCCTCAGGCTGGAAATCCTGCCTCTCTGAAAATAGGACTACCAAATCAATGTAGTCTCAAAGATTCATGTACATTAACCCCCCGCCCCTCCCCCCCCCCAAAAAAAAAAACCCCAAACAACAAACCAACAAAACAAACACTTTCCTTTTTTGGGGCATTTTGAAGTGATCTACCACTTGGAAAGTCACAGAATCACAGAATGTAAGGGGCTGGAAGGGACCTTGAAAGATCATCCAGTCCAACTCCCCTGCCAGAGCAGGATTACTTATACCAGATCACAGGAGCCCATCCACGTTTTGAATATCTTCAGAGAAGGAGATTCCACAACCCCACTGGTCAGCCTGTTCCAGTGGTCTGTAACACTCACAGTGAAAAAAAATCCTCCTCACATTTACATGAAACTTCCTGTGCCCCAGCTTCCACCCGTTGCCCCTTGTCCTGTCAAAGTGACACACTGACATCACAGAGTTGTCAGGGTTGGAAGGAACTTCAAGGGTCATCTAGTTCCAATAGTCCTGCCATGTGCAGGGACAATTTCCACTAGATCAGGTTGCCAAGGGCCACATCCAGCCTGGCCTTAAAAATATCCAGGGATGAGGCTTCCACCACCTCTTTGGGCAACCTGTTCCAGTGTCTCACCACCCTTATTGTGAGTAGATGTGGGGTAATGAAAAACCAGTGTGTTTCTCAGTTGTGTGCTATCTTCAGTTATAGGTGCTTCCTAATCTACAGGAAACCTAATTTATAGGAAAGTGAACAAATAATGAGATTCCTGTATAAATAAATTGCTGCTTGTGTGCTTTCAATCAAGAAAAAAATGCCTTGTTTGTTTTTTTTTGTTTGTTTGTTTACAGGGTTCAGGGAGTTTCTGCTTTCCCAGAAGCTCAGTACATTGCTCAGCCCACAACTAAATAAAAAATGAAATGGCCCTTGAAGTACTGAGTTCATTGTCTTCAGAAATGTAGTGGGTTTGCAGTGACCTGCCCCCCCCACCTTTTATAAACCCCAGCTAAAACTCAGAAAAAAACACTTGAAGTTAATAAATGAAGCTTTATATTTACAGCAATGCAAATATACAAGCGAATATTTACAAGATATAACAGATATTTACAGAAATATACAGTAAAAAAGGTAATACAGACACCATACCCCTCCCGGAGACCAAAATCCCCAGAAGAGGGTAACCAAACCCCCCTACTACCTTTCCCCCCTTTCCCAGCTTTATCTCACCACCTGCTGATGCTGCAGATAAGCCGAAGATCAGAGAGATTAGTGGTAGGAGAAAAAGCTAGTTGTTTTAGTGGTTTTACTCTGAATTTAGCCAGCAAGCCCGAGAGACAAAGGCAAAAGCAGCTGGAGCCAGCGCAGACCAAGGCAGACTGGCTCCCAAAGCAGACTGGCTATCAGGATGTTTTGAGAACATTTCTTAAAACAATTTTTTTTTTTCTCTGTCTCAGTAAAACTTGGTGAAGTGACACAATGTGTTTAACTCTCTCTCAGCCAATAGTCTAATTTCTCACTCAAATTCTCCAATTAGCTCAAACCAACACAAGAAACTAGCCAAAATACGGTCCTATAAAAGGATATATAGAAAACTGAATATAAGTAACCATGAGCCACTGTCATCATTATATCTCAGTACACCATGATCTCCATAGTCACAGAACCACAGAATCACAGCATATTAGAGGTTGGAAGGGAGCTCCAGAGATCATTGAATCCAACACCCCTGCCAAGGCAGGATCATCCAGGGTGGTCTGCACAGGAACACACCCAGACAGGTTTTGAAACCCTCCAGAGAAGGAGATTCACCACCTCTCTGGGCAGCCTGTTCCAGGGCTCTGTCATCCTCCCTGTAAAGAAGTTTCTCCTCATGTTGAGGTGAAACTTTCTCTGTTCCAGTTTGTAGCTGTTGCTCCTTGTCTTACTGCTGTTGACCACTGAAAAGAGATAGGCCATATCCATTTGACACACCCCTCAGATATACATGGACATTGATGAGATCCCTTCTCAATCTTCTCTTCTCTAGACTAATCAGCCCCAGGGCTCTCAGTCTCTCTCCATAGGGGAGATGCTCAAGTCCCCCAGTCATCCTCATGGCTCTCTGCTGGACTCTCTCCAGCAGGTCCCTGTCTCTCTTAAAGTGGGGAGCCCACACAGTATTCCAGGTGTGGTCTCACCAGGGCAGAGGGGGAGAAGAACCTCCCTAGTCAAAAAGGTTGCCTATGTTTTGATTTTGAAAAGTTAATTCAGACTTTCAGGCCAATATGTTGAGAGTGTCCTGTGTCCAGAGCCATCATCTGCTTTTTGAGGTCAGGTGAGTGATATAACATGCAGCAGTAGTACCTGAAAACCTGCTCCCACACACTCTTTGCTCACACTGATTAATAAATGCATGAAGAGTCTTTCTGTCTCCATTCCTGTCATGCAGAACCCTGTTCTGAAGATAAAGCACACATTGCATAATATATATGTACGTGTCTTAAAACCAAGGTAAACTTTCTGATCAATGAAAGGAGCAGATGATGCTCTCCTCTCTTTGTGAATAGGGAACCCAGTCATAGGGGAAAGCTAAGTGATAACCTTTAATCTTGTTTGCTTGAAGCAAACTCCCTAAAGAGCTGCTTTTCCAGAGTAGTTTCTATTGTACAGACAGAACTATCACTACTTCTGATTGCAGCTTCTATTGCTCAAGATTTCTGCAAATCAACCCAATGAGGTAATGCAGCTTAGGGCATGGAAGCTAAGCAAGATGCCTCAGCTCATGTTGGGAGAACAGCTTCCTAAGCAGGGTGCCCTGACAACATGCCCTGGACAATATCCTGTTGCCCACTGTTTCCTGGACAAGAATTAGCTTCTTAAGCAGGGTGCCTTGAAGAAACCTTTCCCCTGGACAACATATGCTTCCCATTGTTTCCTGGGCAAAAATTAACAGTTCCAATGGAAATGTTCCAGGGGAAAAAAAAAAATCAGCTTTTAGTAATATTTCCCATAAGCCCTCTTAATGAGAGAAGGTCTTGTGGTGGTCTTACTCTTCTAGTTTTTCTCCACGTAGATGGAGATTTCATGGTGCAGCCCTAAAGGACTTAGAAAATAGGCTTCTAGTGACAAGTCACACAACCCAGCTGAGGTGCAGCATTCTGGTTTCCTGCCCTCTTCTCCCTAATTAGGGAATGGTTTGCATCAGGTCCAACCTCTTCATCTCCCTAGCTCAAAAAAGCCTGCCTCACCATGGGAGGTGACACTAGCAGATGCTTTGGGAGGAATCATTCCCCACCCACATCCAGGTTTCTGTGCTCTGGTTCCTCCTGATTTCAGGAATCCACTGTTGTAGGCGCTTCATTTCCATGTATAGCAAAAGGCAGCCTCTGTCATCACAGGTTTTGGCCTAATAACCACAATACAGCTTAGAGCACTGTAGAGATAAGGAAGAAAAGCACAGCATCATGACGTGATTTCCTATGGGTCACCAGAAGTCCAAAACAGGCAGAAATGAGAATTGATCACAGGACATGGGGAATGTATGAATCAAACATTCTCACCCAGTTAGAGCACTCAGGAAATAAACCCAGAAATTGCCACATCTGGATTCAATTTTTGACGATTTTTTTTCCTGTTTTGAAGAATAAAATACAATATATTTACAACAGGCTAGATGCTGGGGGGGGGAGGAAAAGAAAGGGAAAAAAGCTTCCAAATAGCAGAACTGTGATTGTGGTGCAGAGTACTGTGGCACTAGCAGGCTGGCCAGCACAGTGCTCACCAACCCCTTCCACAGCACAGCTGAGCACCCTCCTGTGCTAAGGATCCCAGTGCTTTGACAAGATGGAAAGCAAAGACCCATTTCTGCTTCAACTCTTTTGAAAAATGATTTTGTGTTGAATGCTGTCTCAGTGTAAATTGGACAAATCCCATCTTTCATCTCATTTGAGATGGAAGAAGATAATAGCATTTTTCCCCCTTTGACATACATCTGTGGAAAAGAAATCCCAATTTCATGTCATCCCTACGTAGAAAGATTCCACAGCATCTCAGTTCTAGTGCCCACAGAGCAGACACTGGGTATGGCTAGCACAGGCTTTATGCACAAAGCAGAAAACATTTGGGTTTGGACCCATTGTTAAACAGCACAAAGGGCTCAACCACTGAAGAGTGTTAGAGAAAACATTTGGTGATAGAGGCCAGCATTCTGCCTACTCCTCCAGTAAACCTCTGAAGAAGTGGGAGGGATCTGGGAGCATGTCCTGTCTTTGTAAAGTAAACAATTCACAGAAGAGCCACTGAGGGGAAGTCACAGGAGCATGACTCACTCAATCCAAAAATCACAGAATACTTGGTTACACGACAGTGTAAGAAGTGAGAGCTGGGTTCCGTCTCATCCTCAAACCTCAGGCTCACATCTTCCTAGCACAGGCTATACCTTCTCCCCTTCCAACTTGAAATCAGGTCTGGCTGGTTGATGCCCTCACCTTTACGTACAAGACTTTTGATTTCCCTTCCTCATTTTAACTGTTCTGCGATGCTGACAGCTCACTACCACCTTGCTTCAAACAGCACCACAAAACTTGCATCAGAGAATTTCAGAATGGCTTGGGCTGTAAGTGACCTTAAAGACCACCTAGTACCAAGGCCCCTGTCATGGGCGGGAACACCCCCAGAATCACACAACGTTAGGGGTTGGAAGGGACCTTAAAGATAAAATAGTCCAGTCCCCCTGCCAGGGCAGGACCATCTAGAGTAGGTCATGCAGGAACATGTCCAGGTGAGTTTTGAGTGTCTCCAGAGAAGGAGACTCCAACAACCTTTCTGGACAGCCCATTCCAGCATTTTGAGGCTGGAATTCCAGCTAGACCGAGTTGCTCAAGGAAGGCACCATCCAAGCTAGCTTTAAACACTTCCAGGCTAGGCAACCTGTTCTAGTGCCTCAGCAGTGTCATGGCAAAGAACTCCCTCCTAATGTCTCATCTAAATTTGGTTTCTTCATGAGCCTTGCCAGTAGCTTTCCCACAGCACAAGATACCAGAAATGCAAGTTTCAGTTAAAAGGTTTGCTCTTTTCCCAAGAAGTTTTGGAGGAAATGGGAAAAACCCCAAACAAAACAAAAACAAACAAACAAACAAACAAACAAACAAGTAATCTAAAGGTATCAAAAAAGCACTAAAAAAACAGAAATAAAGTTTTTTGCTTCTGAAAAATCTTCAGATTCCATAGTTGGTTTCACAGTACTTCAGGTCTCAGTCAACTTTTTTTTTTTACTATTTGAAGCTAGCAATAGTGGGAGGTCCCGTAAACCATATGAAAAAATATACCAACAATCACAGCTCTATGGAAACAATGTTTGTATCAAGGAGCCTTAGTTTGCTTAAATGTTACAAGCTGTGGACCACATCCTGAGATTCAGCTTAGGAAAATCTCTATAAACCTTTGAGATGCTTGAAATAAATGTTGAATCACAGGGTGGAAATATTGACATACTGAAATATTTTTCCCACCTGGGGCATTTCTTTTGGGTGCTCATTTGGCATTTGTGTGAAATTCCTTCACAAAGAAGTTAAATCTGTACAGCTGGAGCTGACAGCTGGGAAGATACTTCAAATTCCATATCTAAGGTTCATGTCTCAACTTTCAGCTCCAGTCCAGAATGATTAGTACCAGTGGCTTTTGATCACCATCAGGTTCACATTTTAAAACTGTTTTCTGTTGACTGTGTGTGAAGCCTTTCCCCTGAAGGGTTGTTGTAAACTTTAGAGGCAAAACTTATCTCCAACATCAAGAGCATCAAATATATCTTCCCATAGGAAAGGGAGGGACCCCATTAGAGTAGGACACTAAGGGGTGACCTCATTAATGTTTGTAAATATGTAATGGGTGGCTGCCAAGAGGATGGAGCTAGGCTCTGCTCAGTGATGCCCAATGACAGGACAAGGGAGTTGAGGCATAGGAAGTTCCATGGAAACATGAGGAGAATTTTCTTCACTCTGAGGGTTACAAACCACTGGAATGGGCTGGCCAGGGGGGTTGTGGAGTCTTCCTCTCTGGAGATATTCAAAACCCACCTGGATGGGTTCCTGTGTGATCTGGTATAGGTGATCCTATTCTGGCAGGGGGGTTGGACTGGATGAGCGTTCAAGGTCACTTCCAGCCCCTAAAAGTCTGTGATTCTATGACTACATATAGCAAGCTCAGGATCAGCAGAGTGAAGCAAGGACAGGCATTCTCTAATATGAGCGAGACCAAACATCTGAGCAACCTCTGTGCTCTAAGTCAGGAAAAGGCATTTGAATGGTGACCAAGCAAACCATGCAACAGTGAACTCTGAGAGGCCTCTGCAGTCCTTATTTATGAACTCAGCATCTTTCTGTGTATAATGAATTCTTTAACCTGAGGTACAGTCAGAGTGGGTGTAGGACATCTCTTCAAAGTCTACCTTTATGCAGTTCTCTAATGCAACTTGTCTTTGCAGCTGTTTTCCCCTCCTTAATTTGTCAGATCAGGGCCACAAACGGAACTGCAGCTCACAGTACCTGGTGAATGAACAGAGCTGAAATTCAGGGCTAATAACTCAGAACTTACTTTCCATGTATTACCAGTATGTACAGCTCTCTCTGGGTGGCTATGGCCATGCAGCCTAACAAGCAATGAGATTAACAAATCTTACTTCCTTCCATTTACCTGGATTTTTGGATACAGCTCTGAGTGAAACCTCTCCAAGATTCAGGGATTACACTGTTGTTTGTGGTGGGGTTCAGCTGTTCACAGAACCACAGAAACATTCAGGTTAGAAAAGCTTCTCAGGATGACCAAGTCCAAACACAACCTTACTCTGCAAGGTTCACCCTAAACCGTATCCCCATGCACCACATCCAAATTACTTTCAAACATATCCAGGGTTGGTGACTCAACCACCTCTCTGGACACTCTTGCTGGGAAAGAACTTTCCCTAATATGTAGTGTAAAGCTACCCAGTGGCAGCTTGAGGCCATTCCCTCTTGTTCTATCACTAATTACCAGTGAGAAGAGAGCAGCACCAACCTCCCACAGCATCCTTTCAGGCAGCTGTAGACAGCAATGAGGTCACCCCCCAGCCCAGCTCCTTCAGTCACTCTAGGAACCAGTCTAGGGTTCCCAGGGTCACCCATCATTTGGAGCTGGAAATTACCTGCTTGTTGTTAAACATGATGGTATGTGAAGCATGCATTATGGTCTAAAGACTGATGAATATTACTAGTTATGTTCATACCAATTCCTGAATTACTTCATTTTGTGCTCTGTCTGCAATAAAAATCTCTTACAAGCAATTGTCATCTCATCACTCTGAAGAAGTTCTCTGTGGCTGGGAAGAATTCAAATGGCCTGCAGTCAACTCTGCTCCAGCCCTGCTGCTCACATGTTCTCCCATAATAATATTACCTTTGCATATTTACGTTAACACATGCCCTATCTACCTTAACAATGACTCAATTCCATGCCATGCAGCTGCCTTGTGGCTGTGTCTCCCTTTGTCCCAAAGCCCCGGGGAAAAGTGCTCAGTTTACTGGTGGATACGATGAAGATGGATTCAGAGACGCCAGTGTGGTGGTTTGGCAATTCCCTGCCCCATGCCCACACTCTGAAATAACCCAGGCTAGAACTCAGTTGGCTGGAAGCCAATAAACAAAGCTCTACATTCACAGCTTTGCACACTGCACAAGCAGACATCCACAATATAGAACAGATATTTACAGATATATACAGTGAAAAGGCAACACAGAAACACTGCACCCATCCCTGAGATCAGAGTCCCCGAGAGGGGCCTCCAACCATCCTACCACCTTCACCCCACTCCCCAGTCCCAGTATCTGTCTTATGTGCTAGACAAGAGAGGTAGATTGGCCAGGGGAGTTAGCAGCAGGAAAGTAGTTGGTGAAGTTACACAGATCCAGCTAAGAAGGCAGGGAGAGAGAGATGCAGCAATGAGCATAGCTCACACAGCTCTGTCTTACCTTTGTTTGGTTCTAACATTTATACCATTCCAGTAAACAAATGAGTGAAGGAGACACTAGAATGTTTTCCTTTCTCAGTCTGTAGTCTATAATTTTTTATTAAAATCTTCCAATGAGTTCAAACCAGCACAGCCAGCTATAGTAAGCTTCACTTTCACTGCAGGTAATTGTCTAGACAAGAACCTAAACTGGAAATCAGATTGTGACAAAGAATTGAAACCCTTCTACAAGGAACTTTTCCTGCCACTGGATGAAGAACAGATCTTATTTCTCTGTCACCTGATGGACTTAAGTGCCATACATGGAATGCTGTTGATATTGCCTGGCAGAGGTAGTAGGTACCCAGGAGACCACAGAAAAAAGCTTTGCATCTTCTCTGAAAGGACTCAACCAATGTTTGGGGATAGCAACCCTTGATTTGATTGTCATTCCTTGTTTAGAGTGTTCCACAAAGAAAGTGCTTAGATGAAGCTGCCACATTATACAACAGAGGTAGAGGCCATTAGATGAACCTCAAAAGAAGCCCAGTCCTGCTT
Source organism: Psilopogon haemacephalus (assembly GCA_013396835.1). NCBI lineage: Eukaryota > Metazoa > Chordata > Aves > Piciformes > Megalaimidae > Psilopogon > Psilopogon haemacephalus. The sequence continues at coordinate 412,467 of VWZI01019547.1, forward strand.
GTCCCCTCTCTTGGATGGGGCCTCCACCTTCAAGATGGGCCAACAGCTGCAAAAGATCAGCAAAGATGACAAAACTATTTTGACAAAGCACTGAAAAAAGACAGAATCACAGAAAACATCCTGTTGGAAGAGGCCTCAAAGATCATCCAGTTGAACCTTTGACCCAGCACTGAAGGGTCATCACTATACCAAGTCCCTAAATGCCAGGTCCACACACTGCTTAAACATCTCCAGGAATGGTGATTCCACCACTGCCCTGTGCAGACCACTCTACTGAGCATACCTACAGCAGAATTTGATTGGAGTCACTGTGGATCTTGTTTATTACGGGCATAAAAATGCTGCCAGAAGCCACAGGCTTTCAAAACTTTCAGGCTCCAAACCCAACTGGGCTGGAGCTAGCCAAGTGCAGATCTGAACTCTGACACGCAGCTAGGCTAGTGAGAAGGAAAGTGTCCAGTTTTGGGGCCCCAAGTTCAAGAGAGACAGGGATCTGCTGAAAAGAGTCCAGTGGATAGGCATGAGGGTGACTGGGGGACTTGAGCATCTTCCCTGAGAGCCCTGGGGCTGTTTAGTCTGGAGAAGACTGAGAGAAGATCTGATCAATGTCTATAAATATCTGAGGGGGGGTGTGTAAAGTGGATGGGGTCAATCTCTTTTTGGTGGTCAGCAGCAATAAGACAAGGAGCAACAACTCCAAACTGGAACAGAGAAGCTTTCACCCCAACATGAGGAGAAATTTCTTTGCAGGGAGGATAAGAGAGCCCTTGAACAGGCTGCCCAGAGAGGTTGTGGAGTCTCCTTCTCTGGAGACTTTCAAAACCTGCCTGGATGCATTCCTGTGCAGACTACCCTGGGTGATCCTGCCATGGCAGGGAGGTTGGACTTGATGATGTCTGAAGGTCCCTTCCAACCTTTAAGGTTCTGTGATTCCGTGACATGAATGAATCAGAATGTGTGCATGTACTGCAGGCTGGCTTATAGAATCACTTATCAGTACAATGAAATAATTTACCTTCACTGTTGATGAAAAGATAAAAGGAAAGATTTCCCTTAGTGTCAGCATGCATTTTCAAATGTTATTTTGGTTCATGTGCTGAAATCCAGGTGGTTGCACAACAACCTTAACTTTGCAAACACAAGCCCAGTTTCTTACTATATTATTTGATGGAGAAGTCCACATAAACAGTTTATCTGTAACTGTTTATGGTAACTGTTCCCTAAGTGGGGTAGACCAAGGGGTGTGCCTAATGCAGTAATATATCCTGTTTAATCTTCTGGCCTTTTAATATGTGGGGGATGAGGACACTATCCTGCCTTTAGCAGTGATCATCCTTAGCTTTTTGGTGACAGCTGATCTGGATATCTTTAATATCAGCAGAGATTATGCCTCTAGGGAAAATGTTTTGAGCAATTATTTACTATTAACTATTAAATGTTACTATAAATTGGAAAAGAAGGAAATAAAAAAAAATCAGATTAATATGATGTTATTTCCTCAAATCTTACAGGAATCCAGCAGCCCTCCATGCAATCCAAAAGACAGGACAATGATCTGGCTCTGCCCCAATGCACTTGGAAGGATGTTACTATGATCAGATCAGAACTAAGATCCAAAAGACATTTCTTCAAAGACTGATCAGAAAACCACTCTGCCATTGCTGGAATTCACATGCATGCTTCATCTTAGCTCTGCTTTTTGGATAAGCAGGTGGTGTCTCTCTCAGTTAGGCCTACCTGCTCACTTGACTACTTAGAGCATCAGTGGGACAGTTCCTGATGTGCCCTCAAGTCTGGCAGAGTGGCATTTTGGAGCTACTGGGTGTGCTGGTTCACAGGCAGCTGAACACGAGTCAGCAGTGTGCCCGCATGCCAAGAAGGTCAAGAGCATCCTGTCCTGCATCAGGAATAGTGTGGCCAGCAAGAATAGGGAAATGATTATGACTCTTTACTGAGAGAGTGGTCAGGCATTGAAACAGGCTGCCCAGAGAGGTGATGGAGTCATCCTCCTTGGAGGTGCCAAAAAAAAAAAAAGTGGAGATTGAACTTCCAGACATGGTTTAGTGGCCATAGTGGTGTTAGGTCAGCATTTGGTCTCGATGATCTTAGAGGTGTTTTGCAAGCAAAAGAATTCTATGATTCTATTATAATGGTGCACAAAGACCTGCTTACTCAGCATTTATAAACAAGAGGAGAATCAAGTCTCACATTTGTCTCCCATACTGAGCAGGAATGATTTTTTTTTCCTGAGGAAATGGATAGGTTCCAGTTTACCAGACCATGACCTAGAATTTCTCTCTCTGTATATTTCTCTTTGCACAGCTGTTGTCTTTTGTGACCTCTGTGAGTCTGATAAGGAATGCAGTTTCACCACTATATGAGTTGCCATATAGCCTCACAGTGCTGTTCAGTGCTTCCAGCCGTTGCCTTTAGACTATTTACAGGTCTGCACTATTAGCTGTGTCTGAAACAACCACACTTGTGCTCTTCATGTTTAGCTCTACACATACACACGTTAGCTCATACACAAAATAAAGACCCAAAATTCTTAAAGTCTACCTTCCTCTAAACTCCTGATATTCAGGAATCTAAAATTAGACTAAATTTTGAGTTAAAATGCTTACCTTCCTCTTCCTCAAATCCCTTTCCACAATCCAATTAAAAAAAAAAAAATCAAACAAAACCCTACCCATAGTCTGGCTTTTCTTCAATATTCAGAAGAACTAATCTCCCATCATCAGGTGGATGTCTGTGATCCCAGTCCCTGGGAAATCAGGTTCAAAACATCTCAGACATTCAGAAAAATAAGCTACAGAAAGACACATCTCACAAACCCTCAATGTCCCATTTAGATAGCAGCTCAGAAGGTTCAGCGTTGCTCTCTTTGCAAGCAGGTGCTGGTGTGGAGGTATAGGTAGGGAGTTACCCAGACAAGTAACCAGTCCTGTCTATACAGTGTGCTGCATGACTGCTGCAGGATGGGTGACTCACACAACTGGAGGAGAACTGCTGCTGAGAAAGCTGCTGCAGTGCCCCAGACCAGGCACAGTATTCAAGGAACAGTCTCACCAGTGCTGAGTACAGGGGCAAAATCACTTCCTTACTTCTGCTGGTCATGCCATTTCTGATACAGGCTAGGATGCTATTGGCCTTCCTGGCCACCTGGCTACACTGCTGGCTCATGTTCAGCCGGTTGCCAACCAATACCACCAGGTCTTTTTCTGCCAGGTAGCTTTCCAGCCACTCGTCATCCCCAGGCGTTGCATGGGGTTGTTGTGACTGAAGTTCAGCCTGGCACTTGGCCTTGTTAAATCTCATACAACTGACCTTAGCCCGCTGGTTCAACCTATCCAGGTGTCTCTGCAAAGCCTTCTTACCCTTTAGCAGATCAACACTCCTCCCTGATTTTGTGCTGTCTGTGAACTAACTGAGGGTGCACTCAGTTTCCTTGTCTAAGTAATTGATAATTAGATGCCCAAGGTTCTTGTTCTGAAAAGAGCTTTGCTGCACAGGACACACAGAAAATAGGGCAATTTTAGTAAGACACCCTGTATGCCTCACCTCTCCTTCAGATACTGTTGAAATAGGATTTATTACATTCCTCCTTTCACCATGTGGCTACTCTTAAGCTCCATGCAAGGGTCCGTTGACTGCCCAAACTTCACAACCAGCTCCTTTGGCTTATGAAAGTCTGCAACCAAAACAGAGAACAGCATCAAAACAGCATGAAGAGTGACAGTGAGACACACCAACAGGATTGAAAGAAGAAAACTTACTGCACTTCAAACATAGAAACCTTTCTATATTTAGAACTCATGTCTTAGGTTTATTCAGCATGAAAATGTCTCATCCTCTTCACACCTCATAAGGCAATGACTAAGGCAGGGCAGCACAAAAAAAGGGATGGAATAAAAAGAAATCAGACGGACAAAAAAGCTGTGAACAGAACTAAGCTTTACTGGAAAAGACCTTCTACTTTTAAACCTTTTCAGAGCATTTGTTTGGTTGCATTTTCTTTTATAAAGGCTAGTGGTGGCTCTGAACATCATCAAGCAGCCATGACCAAATTCACTCTTTCACCTTGCTTTGTATGGCTCAGATCCACCAAATACAATTCACTGACATTAAAAGTTCAGTATACTTAGATGAGAGTTTAATTGTGCTAGACATGGTGTATTTCACAATAATGGTAACACATTATCGAGTGCACCCTCAGCAAGTCTGCAGACGACACCAAGCTGTGTGGCACAGTCGACTTGCTAGAGGGCAGGGATGCATCCAGAGGGACCTGGACAGGCTGCAGAGCTGGGCCCAGGCTAATCTCATGAAATTCAAAAAGGCCAAGTGTAAGGTCCTGCACCTGGGTCAGCACAATCCCAAGCACAACTCCAGGTTGGGTGGTGAATGGCTGAGAGCAGCTCTGAGGAAAAGGACCTGGGGGTCTGGGTGGATGAGAAGCTCAACATGAGCCTGCAGTGTGAGTGCAGCCCAGACAGCAACTGTGTGCTGAGCTGCAGCAAGAGCAGCGTGGCCAGCAGGGCAAGGGAGGGGATTCTCCCCCTTTACTCTGCTCTCGTCAGACCCCACCTGGAGTACTGTGTGCAGTTGTGGAGCCCCCAGCACAAGAAGGACATGGAATTGTTGAAGCCAGTCCACAGGAGGACCACAAAGATGCTCAGAGGGCTGGAACACTTCTGCTATAAGGACAGGCTGAGAGAGTTGGGGCTCTTCAGCCTGGGGAAGAGAAGGCTTCGAGGAGATCTTATAGTAGCTTTCCAGTATATGAAGGTGGCTACAGGAGGGCTGGGGAGGGACTATTCACAAGGTCTTGTAATGACAGGACAAGGGGTAGTGGGTTTAAACTGGCAAAGGAGAGATTTAAACAGGATGTTAGGAGGAAGTTCTTTACAGTAAGGGTGGTGAGAGACAGGAACGGGTTGCCCAGGGAGGTTGTGTCTGCTCCCTCCCTGGAGGTGTTCAGGGCCAGACTGGATGAGGCCTTGAGTGACCTGTTCTAGTGGGAGGTGTCTCTGCCTATGGCAGGGGGTTGGAACTGGATGATCTTTGAGGTCTCTTCCAACCTAAACCATTCTATGATTCTATGCTTCTATGATTGTCCAAAAACACCATTTTGGCTAATAACAAAGCCATGCAGTAGATCCTGATGAAACAATAATGATTATATCCACACTTACAAAAGAGATTCTCAGTGGCTAAAAGCTGGCTTATGAATCAGCAAGAAACTTGTTCCAGGAAAATTTTATCACGTCTGTCACCTGCATATGGCTCACAGCTTTCCTCCCAGTACTGCAGAGAGAATATTTGAGTAGGGACCATCAGCTAGATGGGTGTGACTAAAACCCTCTTCCTAGCTGGTGACACAACTGTTTTCAAGACAGAAGCTTTAGATTTCCAAAAGCCCAGTGTTTTTAACATTTAGGAACAGGTCTTCTGTCAACAATCTCGGCAGAGCAGTACTAACTTACACAGGCTGAGCTCTGCTTCACTTAGAAAACTCTCAGAGGAATGTAGGGGAATGTCCTCCCTCAAAGCTGTCTGTGTCTCTGCACCTAGTTGCAGACAGTAGAGTGTTGGTCAGCTGGAGACCTGAACAGGCCTGCCCTCAGTGACCTCTTCAGCAGAGCCAATGTGTCCAGGAACCAGGCTCATTTCTCTTTCATTGCCACCATACCTTCATCAAGCCCTTTTACACCTGCCTATTTCTGGAGTTTTCTGAATTTTCCAGCTTGCTTTGTTCATTGGGACCATCTGAGCAGAAAACAAATCATTTCTGTGTGTGATTCAGGGCATTCTAGGACAGAAGGAAGAGATGCAGGGAGACAGCAGCACCAATAGCTTGTAGGAGAGAACAAGTAGCAGACTTGTGCCTATCTTCAGGACTGGAATAGGGAAGAAATATTTTTCCCCACTAGAGAAGGGAAAGTTCAGGCAGTTGCAATAGGGTTTGCAAGGACCTTCCCAAGGGCACCTAGCTCATTAGCATGCCAGACTTTAGCAACAAGGGTTAAAAAAAAGCTTCTGTTTCAGAGTGGTAAACAGGCTTTTACAGCTGCAGGATGTCATGCACAGAGATCCCAGAAATATTTGTGCAGTTTGAAACTGTAACAGCAGCTCACATTTGGACTTTTTCATTGCCTAAGGAAGTCTAAACTTCATGTCATCTTGGTGGAAGCACTGTGGTAGGCCTTTGAGGGGCCTCATGTTAGCAGAGTGGGCTTCAGGTGTGGTTTTGAGGTCCCTTCCAACCTAAACCATTCTATGATTCTGTGAGAAGAGATGAGGAGCAGTCCCAAAGATGGACACAGCCAGTTCCAGCCATCTCCCAAACAGACCACCACTTGCTAAAACTGAGTTCGTAACTTATTTCAGAAATGGTAAAAATATGTTGTGCAGCAGCTGTGAGAGAGAGCAAGGAGAAAAAGGTGAGAGAAAGAGCCCTGAAGACACTAGGGTCAGTGAAGGAGGTGATCCAGACACTGGAGAAGGATTTCCCCTGCACTCCGTAGTGAATACCATGGTGATGTGGGTGGTCCACTGTCAGCTCATAGATGATCCCATGCTAGAGTAGGTGGATGTGTCATGAAGTAAGTTGCAGTTCACAGAAAGCCCACCATCAGAGAAGGCTCCTGGCAGCACCTGCAGCCCAGTAACTGAAGGGGATCTACAGGGCAGCTGGGTAGGGACCCTCTGCAAGAGCACACAGCAATAGGATGACAGGTAATGGTTTTAACCAAGAGCAGGGTAGATCCAGGTTAGACACTGGGAGGAAATTCTTCACGATGAGGGTAGTGAAATACTGGGACAGTAGCCCAGAGATGTGGTGAAAGGCCCATCCCCAGAGACATTCAAGGTCAAACTTGATGGGGCCCGGAGGATCCTCCCTTGCTCACTGCAGGTTGGGCTGGACGAGATGACCTTTGAGGGCCTCTTCCAACTCAATGAATTCTGTGATTCTATGCTTGAGCAGTCTGTTCCTGAAAGGGCTACACACTATGGAAAGGACCCATGCTGGACAGTTCTAGAAGAGCAGCACCCCATGGGAAGGACCAACACTGGAGAAGTTCATGGAGCACCACAGCCCATAGGAGGGACCTCATGGTAGAGAAGAGGAACAGTGTAAGGAGGAAGGAGGGACAGAGCTGTGTTGTGAACTGACCACAATCTTCTTCTCCAGGATGTAGAGGGAGAACATAGAAGAGTCAAGACTAAAGGGGTGGGAGATAGGGAACTCAAATTTTGATTTTATTTCTTACTTACTTGGTTAACTGGAGGAAAATTAAATTAATCTTCCTACAGTCAAGTCTATTTTGTACATGAAAGCAATTGACAACTCAGGAGGTCTTTCATCTTATTTTCTTCCCACATCCTGACAGAGACACAACAGGGTGAGCACAGGGCAGATGGCCATGCAGACAAACCCTTAATCAGAATAGCAGTATTTTCCCCCCTCAGAACACTGAAGTAATTTAGGTCAAAGAATAATCACCCTCTCTTTGGTTTTTGTTTTTCTTTTCTATCTATGTGACACTTCTCTTATGCTTCAGGGCATGAAAATGTCACATCCAATGAGAGGGAGACAATTAAGAAATAGGTATATTAAAGTATTAGTAACATCTTAATAGAAGCCTAAAGAAGCGTTGAAATTTTCTCTCTGCCTGTGTGATTGCACAACAGCCCTGAACTCTGTTCCAAGTATTTTGAGTACTGTAATGCAGTCCATTAGTCATAGAAAGGCACATGGAAATAAATTTCATAAGAATGTACAACAAAGCATGAGGACAATAATTCAGTCTTAGTCATCTGCTGAAAGAAATGAGGCCGAGCACCCCTTCTTGAATATACTATTTTCATTTGGAAGCCTCTATTCAATGGCTTAGCCACTGTCTGCATTTGGGGAAGCACTTGGACTACAAACTAAAAATCTCCAGCATAGTAGTTTAATTTTTTTTCACCTCCCCCCCACCCCTTCAGGTTTTCAAATGGTGTAAAAGAAATCACAGAAACATTCAGGTCGGAAAAGCCCCTCAGGATCACTGATATCCCTGCTCTACAAGATTCACCCTAAGCCATAGCCCCAAGCACCACATCCAAATGACTTTTAAACACATCCAGGGTTGGTGACTCGACCACCTCCTTGGGCAGCCCATTCCAATTCTTGAACACTCTTGCTGGGAAAAAGTCTAAAACTATCCAGTGGCAGCTTGAGGCCATTCTCTCTTGTTCTATCATTAATTACCTGTGAGGAGAGACCAGCACCAACTTCTCCATGACCTCCTTCAGGTAGCTGTAGACAACAACGAGGCCTCCCTTCAACCTCCTTTTTTTCAAACTAAACAGCCCCAGCTCCTTCAGTTGCTGTTGAGAAGATTCTACAGGCATATCCCTGGGCAGCCCATTCCAATTCCTGACCACTCTTTCCCTGGGGGGAAAAAATAAACAAATAAACAAATAAATAAATATGTAAAAAATCCTTATGTCCATTCTAAACCTATCCAGTCACAGCTTGAAAGAAGAAAGTCGTTTGCATAGGGGTTTATAGAACAATAGCAAAGTAGGAATGCACAATACATTTCAGCATTGCTTCCTGTGTCCTCTCTTTCTCAGGAGACAGGAAGAAAGGGAAAACAAGAAATCTTTCAAATGGCAAGAACGCGTGTGATGAAGCCAGGAGCCAAACATGTGTGCTATGAAGCTTCACTACAAGTTTAACACCATTCCCAGACAAGGAGTATCCAAGAAACAGCAGAAACAGCAACCATTCCTACAAAAGAGTGGCCTTGTGCTTTGCCTCACTCGAGTGTTTTATGAATCATCACATAGAAGAGGTTTAGAAAGAAAATTTTGTTTTATTTCCTTGGTTAACAGAAAAAAATTTACCAGGTGAAACTGCCTGCTGATGATTGGAGGAATTCTAAGCTCCACATCACGGTTGCTCCCAGTCTCAGAGGAAAAAAAAAGAATCCTTTCTCTTCTGGAGTGTGGCCATCTGCTAAGCCAGACACACTCAAGTAAGAGACCACTGAGTGCCAGGGCAACTGATACCACTACATACCTGTAGTGGTTTAGCAGTTACCTGCCCCCCCACCTTTTATAAACCCCAGCTAGGACTCAAAAAAACCCCCACTGGAAGTTAATAAATGAAGCTTTATATTTACAGAAATGCACAATATACAAGCAAATATTTACAAGGTATAACAGATATTTACAGATATATACAATGAAAAGGTAATACAGAAACACCACAGCCCTCCCAGAGATCCAAATCTCCAAGAGAGGGTAACCAAACACCCCCTACCACCTTTCCCCCCCTTCCCCAGTCTTATCTCACCACCTCTTGATGCTGCAGATAAGCTGAGTAGATTGGCCAGGGAGATTAGTAGCAGGAAAGTAGTTAGTAGGATTACTCTGAATTAGCTACCAAGACAGAGAGACAAAGGAGACCATGCAAGAGAAGCAGCCACAGCCCAGAGTGGTCCGAAGCTGTCTGCTATCTGGTTGTTTTCAGAACAGCACTTTTAAAACAATTTTTTTTTTGTCTTTCTCAGTAAAACTTTGGTGAAGTGACACACTGTGTTTAACTCTCTCAGCCAATAGTCTAATTTCTCACTCAAATTCTCCAATTAGCTCAAACCAACACAATACCTCACGCAGCCTCTTGCCTCCATGCAGTCTCTTGACTTCAATTGTCACCCACATCTGATACTTAGAGAAAGGCACCAACACCACTACTACTACTACTACCAATGGTTAACAGCTGCTGCTAAATATTCTTCACCCCTTTCTTACCATGACTAACACAACTGGTAACCCAAAGATTAGTAGCATTAAAATGTCCACTCCTTATCCTAAGGTACACCTCAGAAAATGTCCTCCTTTAACTCCAGGTAGAAGCAATCCCACCAGCCACCCAGAAAGTTGTACTGCTGGTGAGAACAGTTACAAAGCTTTTGGCAATGTTCGAGTCAATCTATCCGTAATTAGTCTTGTACCCAGAATTACCCTTAAACTAAAGCAGGCTTCTTCCTTTATGTGTTTATAGAGAAACTTGACATGTTCTGTAAATCTACTCTCTGCCTAGGCTAAACAACAAAATCTCCACTCTTTTTTTTTTTTTTTTCTCTCATGAGAATGAATCACTGACAGCTGACCTGGTCATTCTAGGAATTCTTTTGCTCCACTCTTGTTTGGTTACTTACTTTCCTTTGGACATCAGAGATCAAAGCAATACCAAATACTCCAAATAGGGTCTTAAAACCAGCTTACACCTCCACTGATGCTTCTCTGTCTCCATTAGGGATTTAAATTTATTACATTATTTAAGTAATAGAACCATTAAAGTTGAAAAATACCTTTAAGATCATCAAGTCAAATCGTAACCCAACTACCACCACCACACAGAACCACAGAAGCATCCCACAGCCTTGCATGGCTTTCTTATAGCTGAGTCACATTGTCAGTCTTCTCTTTCCTACTCAGCCTGTCTCAGGAACAACTTGTCAGGATATTGCAAAAGTTCTTGCTCTTTTTGTCCCAAAAAGTAGCTGCATACTTCGTGATACTGCTTTCAATCCTCACCTTCAAAAGTTACTCTCATTATTTTCCTGTAATAAAAAAACAGTCCCCCACAGAAATTATATTAATCCCAGATGTGTTATCTGCAAACATCATGGCCAAGTATCTATAAACACAGGGAATATATTAAGTAGGGTCAGCCTTAGCTTTAATACTCCTGGAGCAAGCACCAGTACAGGTTAGGGGCTACCCTACTGGAGAGCAGCTCCATGGAGAAAGACCTTAGAGTTCTAGTGGACAGCAAGTTCTTCACGGGATGGCAATGTGCCTTCGTGGCTAAGAGAGCCAATGGTATCCTGAGGTGCATGAAGAAAAGTATATCCAGCAGATCTAGGGAGGTTCTTCTCCTCCTCTACTCTGCCCTGGTGAAACCATGCCTGGAATACTATGTCAAATTTTGGGCTCTTCATTTAAAGAGAGACAGGGACCTGTTGGAGAGAGTCCAGAGGATGACTGGGCGACTTGAGATCTCCCCTACAAAGAGAGACTGAGAACTCTGGGACTGTTTAGTCTGGAGAAGAGAAGGTGGAGAGGAGATCTCATCAATGTCTATAAATATCTGAGGGATGAGTGTCAAATGGATGGGTGGTGCACAGTAATAAAACAAGGAGCAATAGCTACAAACTGGAACAGAGAAGGTTTCACCTCAATATGAGGAGAAACTTCTTTACAGGGAGGGTGACAGAGTCCTGGAGCAGGCTGCCCAGAGAGTTTGTGGAGTCTCCTTCTCTGGAGACTTTCAAAACCCACCTGGATGCATTCCTGTGCAGACTACCCTTAGGTGATCCTGCTTTGACAGAGGGGTTAGACTCAGTCATCTCTGGAGGTCCCTTCCAACCTCTAACATTCTGTGATTCTGTGGGGAGAGTCTCTTTAAGCTTAGTCCATCTGGTAGTCTTGTGATTTCCATTATCATTTCCACCATGAAAGAGGAAGTCCTCATGGGGTTGTAGATCACTGTTTTACTTGACTATTGATTATCTCCATGACACTACCCTTTAAGAAACTATCATCAAACAAAATACATTCAATTACTTCTGAAATTACTGACCTGGGGGATGGTGTGTGCTTGAAGAGTTTTTTTCTTCAGCCTCCTTCCACTGCCTTCCCACCTTCAGCCATCCTTCCCCTTGCATGTCAAGACTTAATACTTCTAGCTGTGAATTAGGAAATACATACATTTCTGGGAGGTTTATCCCTGCATTTCTGGTAGGCACTCTGTCTGCTACTCCTCTGTCCCCAGGCTTACAGAGAAAAAAAAAAATAAATCTTCAAATCATCTGCAATTTTATGTTCTTTCAATAGCCAAAGAAAAAGCTTCCTCAGGGATCATGGTATTTTTATACTGGTTAGTTTCAGTTTTGCTTCCACTCCGGATGGTCCTTGACCAGATGCACGATGTGGAGTAAACAAACTCCGATGTTAATCTTCTATGCCCTCCTCCCTGAATACTGAGTTATGGCATTAATTGAGTATTCAGATTTTCTCATCTCAACCTACACAACATCCTTCAAATATGGCATCTCTGCTTCCTCCATAGCTGTTTTTCCTTCCATTTATTTTTTTCCCCCTCCACTACCTGTTTTATTTCCATGTTTCATTTCAACTTTTTATCCATGAATAGGCTGAAGGACACAAGTTCCTGAGGTATTCATGCTTTCTTTACCTTATGTGCAGCTTCTAGGTTTGATGTGCTTGCTCAGCTGGGGCGATACACTATTGTTCTTTATGGTGATTTTGTACTTCATTGAAATGAAGCTCCAGCTTCATGTTTTCAGAAACATTCATGTTGGAAAAGACTCTCAGGATCACGATGTCCATCCCATATCCCTGCTCGAAAAGGTTCACCCTAAATCATAGCCCCAACCACCACAACCAAATGACCTCTAAATATACCCAGGGTCAGTGACCCAACCACCTCCCTGGGCAGTCCATTCCAATGTCTGATCACTCTTTTTCCTTAAAATAAAAATTCCTAATGTCCAGTCTAAGCCTACCCAGTCACACCTGGAGGCCATTCCCTCTTGTTCTATCACTAATTATCTGTGAGAAGATAACATCCTTTCAATTAGCTGTAGACAGTAGGCAGGTGTTCCCTCAGCCTCCTCTTATTCAAACTAAACAGCCCCAGCTCCCTCAACCACTCATCAAAAGACATATTCTCCAAAATGAAATCCTATGCCTTGTGTCCACAGTCAGATATTATCACTTCACTTTCAAGTTCAGCCAGATGTTCCTTTATTCCATCACAACAAGCTGTTTTGTACTGACAACGCCTCCTATTTGTGTCAGAATTTTCCTCACCATCTACATGTAATGGCCACCATTCTAGAGCCTGTCCTGAGTTTTAATGGGCAGCAGATCTGTGTTGGACTAAAGTTGTTATGATGAGATCAAGGCAGTATTGTCCTCACCATGGCTACTCCCAGCAAGACACTGCTCTCACTAAGACAAACAGCTCTTCTCTGGAGACTCTCAAAGCCCACATGGATGTGTTCCTGTGAAAACTACCCTAGGTGATCCTACTTGGCAGGGGGTTGGACTCAGTGATCTCTGGAGGTCCCTTCCAACCTCTAAGGTTCTGTGATTTCTCACAAATGTACAATGGTGTCAATCAGTTCTGAATGAGTCTGTTTCCAGACTAAATGCATCCAAGAGATGAGATTCACATTCTACACTCCAGTGGCATATCTGGATGCAGATATAGTTTAGGGTTAGGATTTCAGAGATTCTTGCTGAAACTAACCTCTTTCCCTTAAATCAGGACTTGTCTTTACCCTTGTCTTTTTTTCTTGCATTTAGGATTCCTCCCTATTGTTATTCTAAAATAATAGATGAAAAGGCAGCATATAACACAAAAAAAGAAACCAGATAGTTTTGCAGCCCTAGTATTTTCAGCAGACATGATGATAATCCACAAAGCAGTCACTTTTACCAATTATGAACTTTTCTTTCTGTCCCATTGCTCAGCACCAATTCAGTGTCACAGCTTCCTGCTTCCAGAACCATCTGAACAAAACGTGAAACAACAGATTCCCTTTCCAAGACAACCAGCAGCTAATTTTTAATTCTTTGCACATTGTCTCGGTCTCCAGCCATAATGCTGCCACTACATCTGGACAGGTCATGGGGAAAGGCAGAACAAGACAGCAACATCCACCTGAACAATCTGAAGTGGTGGTCCCAGGAGAAGAATTTTGAGTCATTGCTCATATCAAGCTTGGTGTTTGGTGGTCGTTCAAAATGGACGGAACCTGCTTCTAGCCTAGCCTATAGGTTGCCCAGCTCTCATCTGAAAGATTAAGAACTGGTTAACCACTCACTTTTTATTTACAGATTCAGCAAGTCCAGCTGCATTTTTTTTCCCCATTTGCAGAACAGCTCAGTGGAAAGCATCCAAGATCTTTCTAGGTTCTGTGTGCCCATGAGTCTTGCACACACCTCTGCATAGGCATCACATTGCAGGACTCATTGCAGCACCCTTAACAAGACAATGGACATGAGCAGTTTAATGGCAGGCCAATGCAGACAGTATCTGCAGACACATTCTAACTCTCTAGAGTGGATGGGGAGGATTTAGATTATGTCTGTGTCATTCCACTATGCCCACACAAAGTGAAGAACTTTGGAAGCAGTTTCAAAAGGGGAAAAAAAAGCAGGAAGCTAATAGTTTTGAGATTATCTCATTCTTGCTTTGGAAATCAGGGCCAGACTTGCTAGAGATATATAAAGGGTGGTCTTGATCTTAAAGGCCTTTTCCAACCTAAATGATTCTATAATTCTGTAAGGCTGGGGAAGAAAGTTTCATGAACTACCCATCTCAAATTAGTTCTCTTACAAAGAAGGTCAGGGAGGGACCACAAGGCTCAGAGATTTTTCTGCTCTCTGAAGAGCGAGATCTCTGCTCTATTCCCTTCAATGTTGTTGCTAATTTTGCACACTCACCTTTCACACCTCACAAGAGATCTGTGGTCCACCAAAGCCCTTTGAAAGGACATAAGTCTTCTCTAATGCCTTCCTCTGCCTGTCCATATTTCAGTCGTTCACCTTTGACAACCTGCTGCCCCATACTGGTTGTGTGCCCATCAGGACTCAGATCTGCACAGGATTTCTGTTTAGCTGTACTGCATCTCACACAGGTTCCCAGCTTCAGCCAGGCTATCACTAGCTGGAATCATACTGGTAAATCCTTCCTTAGCAATACCTGCTTTTTAGTCTTGGCCAGAGAATGAGGCCCAGCAAGGAAGTTCAAGTCCATTAATAATGTCCAGGTGCACCAAACTCCATAAATTCAGATCTACAATGATTTTTCTCATCTGATAACTTTCAGTGCACCTCTTCCTTGGACTGCAGTTGCTGCCTTACTTCCTGACTTCTCTTATTCTCTTCTAGAGATTCATGACTGCCATTTCACTTATTGTCACCTTTCCATCCCTTCTGATCCCCACCTAATATTTTGCAAAGTGCTAGGGAGACCCCAACTCATTCCTGCAATCCTACCTTCCTCTTTTTAAGGGCAACTGTGACACTTCCTGATTCAGTGATCCAACCGCAGCTAAATTATGCCATTCAAGGCAGGATGTTGAAAAAAAACCCAACAAAGCTTAGTACACGGATTAAGGTAGAAGAGAAGAACTAGAAACTGCCATATCCCTTTGGAAAATAGGAGTCCCTATTTAGTAAGTTATGTCCCTAATGCCAGCACAGCTGCGCTTTGTCATCCCAGGCTACACTCACAGCATTGATGAGGAGGTGAAAGATCCTTATCCCCTTGGGATTCTGGTCATCAAGCTGATCCTACAGCTTCTGCTATTATTCAGTCCTAGGAAGCCTCTCAGAGCAAAGGGAGACGGTGCCGGCAGGTTTGCCTACAGAAGTGATTGAGGACAAACATCCCAAGGCAAAATGTGGTAGGGGAAATCTCTTGGCAGATGATTGGGAAGCCAGAAAGACAACCTCTCCAATCTCATCATTCCCTTCTATTCCATTTGACTGACTACTCCCACCATCTGCATTTCCAACGTTCACATCCAGAGACAGCTACACACCCAAAGGCAGGAGTATACTTCACAAATAGGAGGTTAAATATAGATCTCCTCAGCTAAGCAAAGCAAGAACTTTTTAACTCAATGAAATACAGATAATGAAAAGAAATAAAGCACCCAAGTACAAGGAGTGTAAAACATAAGTAGGTACTCTACTAGATGAAGTAAGATGAATGTGGCAGGTGTACAGTTAGCTTGGTCCATCTTTGTGGCTGAAGTTCTCTCCACACTTGGGTTCGAATCAAGATGGTGTGGCTGCTAAACATCAGGCATCTTTGGCAGCAGACTCCATTTGTGCCTGGAGGAAGCGAATGTGTGGACAGACAGAAAGAAGGATTAGACAGAGCAGCCTCATGTTCTCATTCCCCATGCCAGGTATTTGTGACTCAGAAGCTCCTGGACAAGTCTTAATTTTCCTGTTCAGACAGTTTGAGAATGTGCTTGGCTGCTTGTGGGTTGGGAGCAGAACAATTTTCCAAAGGGACATTGCCTGTAATTCCCCTTCTTTTCTGCCCAGGCTGGTACCCAGAGAGCATGATCTGGTGGATAGAACTGCTGCCACACTTAGCTTAACAGCCAAGGCACAAATATGCAGAAGCAGCAGCTGAAAGCAGAAGTATGCTGCTTCACACTGCCAGGCCTCCTTCCTTATCATACAAGAAGAGGAATGCTTCCTCTGCAAAGTGGACATGTGAAGAACTGTAAGTGTGGGATGGCCACCCTTACAGGCTATGACATAGGTTTACCACCAACAAGAGAAACCACTTCCACCTGGACTCCAACAGTTTCCTACTCCTATTTCTCTCATGAAGAGCGAAAAGCCAGCTGGACACAGTTACTCTCTAAGGACTGTTATTTAATACAAGATTGTTGGTTGCAGTTCAGACCTTCACTCTAACCCAGTTCCAGTAATGATCCCTGGGCAAGGCTGCTGGTACTTACTCCAGCCACAGGCGAAGAGTGTATCAGTGTGTTAAACCACACCTCGGTTTCACACATCTGTCAGTGGTGGCTTTTACAAGGGAAAGTAGAAGGCATCCAGGTAACAATTTCCATGGTTCACAGGTCATAATATAAAACACTTGAAGCCCCACCTTCTGCTGACTGATAGCTGCTGCTCAGCCTAACTGCTATCTAAGTTCTCACTAAAGAACCACAGAATCAATCAGGTCGGAAAAGATCTTTGAGATCAAGTCAAACCTACTGCCCAACACCACTTAATCAATTAAACCATGGCACTAAGTACCACATCCAGCCTATTTTTAAATACTTCCAGGGACAGGGACTCCACCACCTTCTTTGGCAACCCATTCCAATGGCCACTCACTCTGTCTGAGAAGAACTTATTCCTAATGGGTAGAGTGGAATATCCAGAGAAAACTGGCATCTCTGAAATCCATTAATCTAGCTGATGGTGAGAGAAATAGTTCTCTGGAGGTGACTTACTTTCTTCTGAACTATTGAGGAACCCAGAGGTAGCCACTGTCTAAAAGGGCAACCAACCTGGTGAAGGGTCTGGAGAAGAAGTCTTATGAGGAGCAGTGGAAGGAATTGGGATTGCTTAGTCTGAAGGAGGCTGAGGGGAGACCACAGCTACCTGAAAGGAGGTCATAGTGAGGTGGAAGTTGGCCTCTTTTCCCTAGTATGAGATAACAGAACAAGAGAAAATGGCCTGGAACTGTGGCGGGGGAGGTTTAGGTTGGACATTAGGAAAAAATTCTCTACTGAAAGAGTGGTCAGGCACTGGAATAGGTTGCCCAGTGAGGTAGTGGAATCACTGCTCTTGAAGGGGGTCAAGCAATGTGTGGACATGGCACTTGGGGACAAGGTTTAGGTGGTCGTGGTGTTCTTAGGTTGATGGTTGGACTCAATGATCTTAGTGGTCCTTTCCAACCAAAACAATTCTGTGACTCTAAGTCTGAAGGTCGGTGCAATGGCTCACAATCCTGGGAGTCACTGCCAGAACAGCTGTACCCCACCAAGAAAGGCTGCAGGTAGGGGGTAAGCAGCTGATTATTCTGTAAGCTCCCAGACTCGTTCAGATGCATTTTTAAAACACAAACAATGTTGAAAACCAAAGGCCAAGGCATGGTGCTCTTAACATTAGCTGCAAAGAGTAAACCAAGATTTTTTTCTAAGATGCATGGGTGAATTCCAGCACAGGCAGCTTGCATTTGTCCCTGTCCTTTCTGCAGTCAGCAGAAAAAGCTGAGAGTTCCATCAAACTCAGAAACAAATTGAAAAAAAGAAAATGAAACAGTAAGTAGAAACCTGAAAAGGATCTGTTATGTAATTATTTTTACAGGCACAAGAGAAACTGAAACAGAGTCTTTCTAGGAGACTGTCACATAGGAGATCCTGCAGAGCGCTCCTGTGTGCACAAGCAACTGAAAGTGGTGCCTGAAGGAAATTTCAGCAGGTTAAGTAAGCGGCAGAAATACAGCACAACAGTTTGGGTAGGTGTCAGAACATGAAAGATGATGCTTGGTGTCATGAGCGTGTTTTCAGCCAATTCTGAAATCAACAAGATTACACTGAAGATGATGAATGGGTTTTGCTCAATGCTGGAAAGCAGATTTGTGCTCTGCAGCTCATCTCTTCACTTGACTCAGGATACATCATGCCCCTGAAAGCAGTCATGTTGAGGTGCTGACAGGGCAGCAAGGTTTAGATGTTCTTAAAGAACTAGCAAGCCATGTCAAATACCACAGAGTGGCTCTAGAGAGGGTTACCTGACAGGTAACCTGCAGCACTGTGGAAAGGTATCTCACTGCCCAAGCTCTGTCTTTACTTCTTTCAGTGCTATACCTGGGGAAGCCCCCTGCTCTCCCTTCAAGTCCCATCAGTCCTTACCTTGTGGCAGTGATTCTGCTTGTCTGAATGCTGCTGCCATGAGAAGAGGACAAACAGCCTTCCTCTACCAGTGAGCTCAGATCAGCCTGCAAAACAAAGTCAGAAGGAAGCACGCAAAATGAGTTGGATGTTGCAGACTAGAAAGTGGAGACATCATTATAAAGTTCAAAGGCATGGGCATATTGCCAGCAGAAGAAATAGTCAGAAATCCAAAAGGGCAACAAGAACAGCCAGATAATAGAAGGTCTGAGTAAAGTGGGACTGATAACACAGGAAAGAGAAGGCCAAGAGAGACTGAACATTAAATGTATGAGTGAAAGTAGGCTAGGAACTGTGCTCTCCTCTCTTGTGAGAGATGTATAGAAAAAAAACTACATTGTATGCAAAACTGGTGAAAGAAAATGCTCCATCACACAGTGCACAACCAAGCACAGAGCCCCTAATCTCAGAACCTGTGAGAGGGAGTGATCCATTTGATCTCAGAATTGTGCTGGGAGGGTGCTATGCCTAGCTCATTCTCTCTGTTTTTCTCCTAGGACTAATGTCCTGTATTTCTGCTCATTGATCTGGTCCTATCTAGATAACAGTTGTTTCCCCTTAAGGACAACTTTGCTCCTCAGCAACCACTCCTCCATTCAAGACCCCTCTCCTGTACTCATGCTAGGGAGCATTTGAGATTGGTGCCCTGCAAAGGGTTAACCCCTCATAGGGAGTGGTCTGAACCTGACCCCAGGTCCTCCTGACTCCTGGAGGTGGTCTGAACCTGGCCCCAGGCACAGTGGTTAGCCCACTCCCACTTCCTATCTTGGATTCCTATGAAAACAGAGGAAATTCCTGTTTCTCCCTCAGCCCTGCCTCACCTGCCAGCAGCATCCTGGTTCCTGCTACTCCTGCTTTGTCATGTAGTCAGCCAAACATGTGGTGGGACTCAACCACCTCCTGAATCTACCTCCATACATTTCCATCTAGTCTGGTTGTATATTTTTTTGTACCTTGATTCACTTCCCTATACCTTTTCATAACTCCCCTGACCTAAAATACCTTTTATTTATTGTAAAAGCTTTTTTTTCTTTAAAGTTCCCAATGGAGTCAAGACTATTCTTTAGGTGTTTTACCCCTCTCCACTCTCTACATCTAAGTCCTTTCTTTGCAAAGAGAGGAGAGGGGAAGGCATCCTATTATTGTATTGTCCTTTGGGGCTCTGGGAAGCTTAACTAGAACCAATACAACCCTCAAAGAGACAATTTAAAGGACCAGGAGCCAAGTCATAGAATGTGTTAATAAATTCCTCCTCTAATACTGCGGTCTCTTCTCATCCTTATAGGCACATGTCATCTAAGATTAAGAAGGCTGAAAAGCCAAAAATTGCCAAAGCACCTGTGGGCATTCAGTGCTGAGTCCTCAAGCACATCTAAAAAACATTGCAGTCTGTGAGAGCAACAGGATGCAGTGACCATGAAATGGTAGAGTTCAAGATCCTCAAGGCATCAAGGAGAGTGCACAGCAGACTAACTGTTCTGAACTTCAGAAGAGCAGACTTCAATCTCTTCAGGAACCTTTTTGGCAGGGTGCCATGGGAAAAAAAAAACTCTGGAAGGAAGGGGGCCCCAGCAAAGCTGGACAATGTTCAAGGATCACATCCTGCAGGCCCAGGAGCAATGCATCCTAAAAAAGAGGAAGGCAGGTAAGAACACAAGGAGGCCTGCATGGATGAATGGAGAGCTCCTGGATACACTTAGACACAAGAAGAAAGCCTACAGAGAGTAGAAGCAAGGAGAGGTAACCTGGGATGAATACAAAGAGATTGCTCATGCAACCAGAGCTCAGGTTAGGAAAGCCAAATCACAGCTAGAGCTGAATCTGGCTAGGGACATTAAGGGGAACAAGAAGAACTTCTTTAGGTATATCAGCAAGAAAAGGAGGACTAGGGAGAACGTGGGACCCTTCCAGAAGGGAAATGGAGAGCTGGCGACAAGGGATATTGGATAAGGCTGAGGTGCTCAATGACTTTGCTTCAGTCTTCAGCAGCAAGGGCTCAAACCACGATGTCCAAATTCCAGAGGGCAAAAGTAAGGACTGGGAGAAGGAAGATCTGCCCACTATAATTGAAGATCATGTTCATGAGCACCTAAGGAATCTGAAAGTGCATAAGTCCATGGGGCCTGATGAGATCCACCCACGGGTCCTGAGGGAATTGCCAGATGAAGTTGCTAAAGCACTGTCCATCGTATCTGAAAGGTCATGGCAGACTGGTGAAGTTCCTGCTGACTGGAGAAGGGCAAACATAACACCCATCTTCAAGAAGGGGAAAAAAAAAGGATGATGCTGGTTACCATCAGACACCTCTGCTTTGTTTTCCATCTGCCGCAGCAGAGCCTTCAGGAAGAAGGATGTGTAACCATTGTAGCGAGTCCACAGGAGGGCCACGAAGATCATCAGAGGGCTGGAGCACCTCTGCTATGAGGGCAGGCTGAGATAGTTGGTGCTCTTCAGCCTGGAGAAGAGAAGGCTTCCAGGAGACCTTATAGCAGCCTACCAGTATGTGAAGGGGGCCTACAGGAGGGTTGGGGAGGGACTGTTCACAAGGTCTTGTTATGACAGGACAAGGGGGAATGTGTTTAAACTGGAAGAGGGGAGATAGACGTTAGGAGGAATGTTGGAGAGTGGCTTGAGCGCAGGGGTCACCACAACTATATACA
>VWZI01019549.1:0-10520 GCA_013396835.1 Psilopogon haemacephalus
CAGGAACCAAGGGGGATGCAGGAAGGTTGTGGGCAGGGGCCCAGGGCAGCATCAGTGAGGGCAGCAGCAGTGAGAGCAGGAGCCCTGAGGGCTGTGCCATGCTGGGGCTCATACCTGGTGCCCACCACTGCTGCCCATGTCTGTTTGCACCCAGCCAGGGTGCAGAGCCACGCAGAGGATGCCATGCTCCTGGTACCCCAGGGACTGGCACTTGGTCAGCATGTTGAGGGCAGCCTGTGGGCACACAGGACAGGCTGCTGGGGGCAGGGTGGCTGCAGGGGTCCTGATGCCAGGGCAGGGGCAGCAAATCTGTGCCCAGCATGGCCTGGGGCTACCTTGCTGCAGCGGTAGGAGACAATTTGCATCATGTCCCAGCCCCGGGCAGAGGCAATGGAGCCTCCAGCGCTGGACACGTTGACGATGGCAGCCTTGCTGCAGCTCAGGGCTGAGCCTGGGCTGCCCTGGGCAGCCTTCTTCAGCAAGGGCAGGAAAGCCTGGCAGGAGAGAAGAGGAGGTGGGGGGCACACATCACCCCCCCAGGCTGCAGCCCCAAAGCTTCCCCTTGGGCAGAGGAAGGACCTCTCCCGGGAGCCCTTCTCATGCCCAGCCTGGGGGAAGCTCTCACCTGCCCCATCAGCATGGGCCCGATGGTGTTGGTGGTGTAAACCTCCCTCATGTTCTCCAGGGTCTCATCCTGCAGGGTGCTGACCTTGGCCACGCCAGCGTTGTTGATGAGGAGGTTCAGCCCCGAGCCCCCCAGGAGCTTCTCCACTGTGCTTGCAGCTGCCTTGATGCTGGCAGGGTCGGAGACTTCTGCAGAGCCAACCCAGGGCAGCTCAGAGCCCACAGCCCCCTGCTGCCTTGGGCTCCTCTGTGTCCCACCAGGGACACTCCCTCAGGGCTGGCCAGGGGCAGGGGGCAGGGCAGTGCCCAGCGTCCCTGCAGGCACCTGCCCATTGGCACAGGCTGCCAGGCTGTGTGCCATGGCCTGGCACTGGCCAGAGGCAGCAGGCTGAGGCACTCCCACCTTGGGGCACCTACCGAGAGGGATGATGACCAGGTTGGGGTGCTTGGAGGCCAAGTTCTGCAGCTCCTGCAGAGAGGAACTGTGTGGGCACCCAGAGGCCGTGTGCCGGGCACAGCTGGCACCGCTCTGGCTCCAGCCCAGCCCTGCCTCACACCAGCACCCTGCTCCCTCCTCCCGTGCCCTTGGGCTCCGTGCCCCTGGCCCCTCCACACGTCCCCTGCCCAGCCCAGCCCCTCTGTGCCCTGCGTGCCCAGCCCTTGGCAAGCCCCCTCCGTGCCACAGCTGCTGCCCTGCCCCCAGCTGCCCTGCCCAGCCCTGCCCGCCCCAGCCCAGCCTCACCTGCGCTCGCTGCCCCTTGGGCTCCCTGCACCCTGCAAACACCCACTTGGGTGGGCTTGGCATGGCCAGGAGGTGCTGGACCAGCCCCAGGCCGATGCCTCGGTTGGCACCGCTCACCAGCACCGACTGCAGCTTCAGCCCTGACATGCTGCTGCTGCTGTGCTGCTGCTGCTGTGCTGCTGTGCTGCTGCCTCTGCTCCAGCTGCTGCTGTGCTGCTGCTGCTGTGCTGCTGCTGCTGTGCTGCTGCCTCTGCTCCAGCTGCTGCTGCTCTCTGCACAGCTCCCTGATGCTTCTTTATAGCACGGCCATGGCCACCCCACCCACGGAGGCCTTGCACAAACCCTTGGCACCTGGCACAACCTCCTCAGCTCTTTGGACTCCAGGACAGAGATTTTGGATGGGCGCCAGCCTACCTTACCAAAGGGTAAAGCTGCCTTGGCTTTGCCTGCCACATCCACGCCCAAGACGCTGCTGGCACGGTGCTGCCTCCCCTGGGACATGGTGACGAGGTGCATGGCTGCAGAGCTCCAAGACTCCTGGGCACCAGGAGTGTTCCCCATCACTGGGGGATTGAGGCACCCTCAGGAAGTTTGCAGATGTCATCTGAGTGGCAGCGTAGAGATGCTCCTGGGCACCAGGAGTGTTCCCCAGGGCTGGGCCCTTTTCTGGACAGGGGGATTGAGGCACACTCAGGAAGTTTGCAGATGTCACCTAATGGAGTGGCAGTGTAGAGAGGCTCCTGGGCACCAGGAGTGTTCCCCATGGCTCCCTACTGGGCCACTTTCAAGCCTTGACCTGTCACCAGAAGGGTACTGCTAACCCCCCCTGGCAGATCTACCTCAGCTTATCTGCAGCATCAACAGGTGGTGAGATAAGACTGGGGAAGGGGGGAAAGGTAGTAGGGGGTGGTTGGCTACCCCTCTTGGGGATTTTGATCTCTGGGAGGGGCTGTGGTGTTTCTGTTGTACCTTTTCTCTGTCTATATCTGTAAATATCTGTTCTACCTTGCAAATATCTGCTTGGATATTGTGCTGAGCTGTAAATAT
Source organism: Psilopogon haemacephalus (assembly GCA_013396835.1). Classification (NCBI taxonomy): domain Eukaryota; kingdom Metazoa; phylum Chordata; class Aves; order Piciformes; family Megalaimidae; genus Psilopogon; species Psilopogon haemacephalus. The sequence goes on from VWZI01019549.1 coordinate 2,414, forward strand.
AAAGCTTCATTGATCAACTTCCAGCTGTTCTGAGTCCTAGCCTGGGTTTACATCAAAGGTTGGGGGGTAGGTAACTGCTAAACCACTCCAAAAAGTATAACCAAAATATAGATAGGGCAGAGGGTTTCAGACCACTCTGGGCTGTAGCTGCTCTTTGCATGGTCTCCTTTGTCTCTGCCTTGGTAGCTAATTCTCAGTAATCCTAATTTCTTTCCTACTGCTAACCCCCCCTGGCAGATCTACCTCAGCTTATCTGCAGCATCAACAGGTGGTGAGATAAGACTGGGGAAGGGGGGAAAGGTAGTAGGGGGTGGTTGGCTACCCCTCTTGGGGATTTTGATCTCTGGGAGGGGCTGTGGTGTTTCTTTAGTACCTTTTCTCTGTCTATATCTGCAAATATCTGTTCTACCTTCTAAATATCTGTCTGGATATTGAGCATTGCTGTAAATATAAAGCTCCATTGATCAACTTCCAGCTGTTCTGAGTCCTAGCCAGGGTTTATTTCAAAAGGTTGTCAGGGGGGCAGGGAACTGCTAAACCACTACACCCACCAAGCCAGAGCTTGGCCATCACTCATTGGCACTCCTGTCCTGGGTAAGGTGGGCTCTGCAATGTGCCCCTGTAGACAAGACAGCCAATGGGCATCCTTGGGCCACTCGTAAGACTGTGGCCAGCAGGGTAAAGTAGGTTCTCCTGCCTCTCTACTCTGCCCTGGTGATTCCACAGCTGGAGTCTTAGGATCCAGTTCTGGGCTCCTCAGCTCAGGAGAGACAAAGAACTGCTGGAGAGAGTCCAGGGGAGGTTGCAGAGCTGCTGAGAGGCCTGGAGCAGCTCTGGGAGAAGCAAAGGCTGGGAGCCTTGGGGCTGAGAGCCTGCAGAAGAGCAGCCCCAGAGGGCAGCTGAGCAATGCTCAGCAAGATTTAAAGGGGCTGTGGTGGGGAGCAAGAGGCTGGGGCCAGGCTCTGCTCAGTTGGTTCCCAGGGCCAGGACAAAGGGGCAGTGGGCACAGACTGGTGCAGGGTGCTGGGAACCACGAGGGATGGGGGGGGAAGAAATCACAGAACCCCATGAGAGAGCAATGCTGAGTGCACCCCATGTGAGCACCCCCATGTGAGCACAGCTGGGTGCTGGGAACCCCGAGGGGTGGGGGGAAGAACCCTCAGAACCCCTCGGGAGAGCAATGCTGAGTACAGCCCATGTGAACACCCCCATGTGAGCACAGCTGGGTGCTGGGAACCCCGAGGGGTGGGGGGAAGAACCCTCAGAACCCCTCGGGAGAGCAATGCTGAGTACAGCCCATGTGAACACCCCCATGTGAGCACAGCTGGGTGCTGGGAACCCCGAGGGGTGGGGGGAAGAACCCTCAGAACCCCTCGGGAGAGCAATGCTGAGTACAGCCCATGTGAACACCCCCATGTGAGCACAGCTGGGTGCTGGGAACCCCGAGGGGTGGGGGGAAGAACCCTCAGAACCCCTCGGGAGAGCAATGCTGAGTACAGCCCATGTGAACACCCCCATGTGAGCACAGCTGGGTGCTGGGAACCCCGAGGGGTGGGGGGAAGAACCCTCAGAACCCCTCGGGAGAGCAATGCTGAGTACAGCCCATGTGAACACCCCCATGTGAGCACAGCTGGGTGCTGGGAACCCCGAGGGGTGGGGGGAAGAACCCTCAGAACCCCTCGGGAGAGCAATGCTGAGTACAGCCCATGTGAACACCCCCATGTGAGCACAGCTGGGTGCTGGGAACCCCGAGGGGTGGGGGGAAGAACCCTCAGAACCCCTCGGGAGAGCAATGCTGAGTACAGCCCATGTGAACACCCCCATGTGAGCACAGCTGGGTGCTGGGAACCCCGAGGGGTGGGGGGAAGAACCCTCAGAACCCCTCGGGAGAGCAATGCTGAGTACAGCCCATGTGAACACCCCCATGTGAGCACAGCTGGGTGCTGGGAACCCCGAGGGGTGGGGGGAAGAACCCTCAGAACCCCTCGGGAGAGCAATGCTGAGTACAGCCCATGTGAACACCCCCATGTGAGCACAGCTGGGTGCTGGGAACCCCGAGGGGTGGGGGGAAGAACCCTCAGAACCCCTCGGGAGAGCAATGCTGAGTACAGCCCATGTGAACACCCCCATGTGAGCACAGCTGGGTGCTGGGAACCCCGAGGGGTGGGGGGAAGAACCCTCAGAACCCCTCGGGAGAGCAATGCTGAGTACAGCCCATGTGAACACCCCCATGTGAGCACAGCTGGGTGCTGGGAACCACGAGGGGTGGGGGTAAGAACTCTCAGAACCCCGAGGGACAGAGGTGAGGACAAATCTTTGGGAGGGTGGCAGGTGGTGGCAGGCAGCTGCGTGCTGGCTGCACACGAAGCAGGGGGAGCAGCATCACAGGGAGGGGATTCTGCCCCTCTGCTCCGCTCCTCTGAGGTCGATGCTTGGTTTCCAGCCACTCGGATGCACAAAGGATCTTAAAGACCCAGCAGGGTGAGCCCGGCACGGAAGGAACACCCTGAGCGGCTCTGCTCTGCATCAGCTCCGTCGCTCCTGTTTGTCCTGCGGCTGAATAGGACCTGCCCAGGTTCAGACGAGCACAGGGCTGGGCCGGCCTCACCTCACCCCTCCATCAGCAGCTCATCCATCACTGCCCACGGACTCTTCAGCGAGTCACCGCTGAGTGCTGGCACCGCCTGGGCACGGTGTGGAGCTCGATAAGCAGTGGCAGATCGATTCTGACTTACTGGGGAGATGAAAGGAGCTGGAGATGACTGTGCCAAGCCGGCCAAAGGAAAGTGTTTCTCAACATCTCCTCCAGCAGCGCGGGCATTGCTTCTGGAGGGAACACCCAGGTGAGCCCGGGGCACACCTGAGCTGATAGTGCAGGAGGTGCAACTGCAGCCTGGGCAAGCAGTGCCAGGCTGGGCTGCCCGGGATGGAAAGCAGCCAAATGCTGCACAGAAGGATCCTGATGCTCAGCTGAAGGTCACCAGCGTCCTAACAGGGAGGGATTGGAAGGGACCTCTGGGGATCACCCACTCCAGCCCCCTAAATCCCCTCTTAGCCTTCTCCCCTCCAGACTTAAGCAGCCCCAGCACCCTCAGCCTCTCCTCACCAGGCAGTGCTCCAATCCCTTCAGCATCCTCACAGCTCTCCCTTTTGGAGCCTTCTCCAGCAGACGACAGAATCCCAGAATGAGTCAGGGTTGGAAGGGACCACAAGGATCATCCAGTTCCAAACCCCCTGACATGCCCAGGGACACCCTACCCTAGATCCCTGCCCCTTCTTCAGCTGGGGAGCCCAAAACTGAACACCAGCCCAAAAGGGAACTGCAGCAGCTGTGTTGTGTGAGCCAGGCAAGGGCTGGGAGCTTCCTCCTGCCCCTGCTTTCTGCCAGGCTGGACTCTGCCTCCTGGAGAAGCAGTACTTGTTTAAACTGCAACGATCAACAACGCAGCCTGAGGCCCCAGAGCAAAGTCAACACCAGAAAGCTGTGACTCCAGAGCAGTGGAAGGCTACAGAAACCTGATGACAGAGCGAAAAAAACCCCACAAAACCCAAAGCACACACACAAAAAAAAGCCCCAGGAGCAGTGTGGGCAGCAGGGCCAGGGAGGTGATTCTCTGCCTCTGCTGTGCTCTGCTGAGAGCCCACCTGGAGTAGTGCATCCAGTGCCGGAGCCACTGGGACAAGAGGGATGTGGAGATGCTGGAGGTGTGCAGAGAAGGGCCCCAAGGATGCTCAGAGGGCTGCAGCAGCTCTGCTCCATCCAGCCTTGCCTTAAACACTTCCAGGGATCTGGCCCCAAACACCTCCCTGCAGGGCCAACCCATTCCAGCCTCTCACCACTCTCATGCTCAACAACTTCCTCCTCACCTCCAGCCTCAATCTCCTCACCTCCAGCTTTGCTCCATTCCCCCCACTCCTCTCACTCCCTCACACCCTCAAAAGTCCCTCCCCAGCTTTTCTGTAGCCCCCTTCAGATCCTGGAAGGCCACCAGAAGGTCCCCTGGGAGCCTCCTCTTCTGCAGCCTGCACAGCCCCAACTCTTTCAGGCTGTGCTCACAGCAGAGCTGCTGCAGCCCTCTGAGCATCCTCGGGGCCCTTCTCTGCACACCTCCAGCATCTCCACATCCCTCTTGTCCCAGGGGCTCCAGCACTGGATGCACTACTCCAGGTGGGCTCTCAGCAGAGCACAGCAGAGGGGCAGAATCCCCTCCCTGGCCCTGCTGCCCACACTGCTCCTGCTGCAGCCCAGCCTCTGCTTGCCTTTCTGCCCTGCAAGTGCACACTGCTGCCTCAGCTTCAGCTTCTCCTCCCCCACCAGCAGCACCCCCAAGTCCCTCTCCTCAGGGCTGCTCTCCAACCAGTCCCTGCCTGCATTGCTGCTTTTCATTGCCTCGACCCAGCTTCAGGACCCAGGCTAGAACTCAGTCATCTGGAAGTTAATAAATGAAGCTTCATATTTACAGCTCGGCACAACAGACAAGCAGAGATTTACAATATATAAACAGAGATTTACAGATGCATACAATGAAAAGGTAATACATTAACTCCATACCCCTCCAACATCTGAAGTGGGCTACAAAAAAGCTGGGGAAGGACTTTTGGGGCTGTCAGGGAGGGCCAGGACTAGGGGGGATGGAACAAAGCTGGAGGTGAGGAGATTGAGGCTGGAGGTGAGGAGGAAGTTGCTGAGCATGAGAGTGGTGAGAGGCTGGAATGGGTTGGCCCTGCAGGGAGGTGTTTGGGGCCAGATCCCTGGAGGTGTTTGGGGCCAGGCTGGCAGAGGCTGTGGGCAGCCTGCTCTAGGGTAGGGTGTCCCTGGGCATGGCAGGGGGGTTGGAGCTGCCTGGTCCTTGTGCTCCCTTCCCACCCTGACTGATTCTAGGATTCTATGATCTAGGTTAGGATGTCATTGGGCATGGCAGGGAGGGGGTTGGAGCTGGCTGATGCTTGTGCTCCCTTCCAACCCTGAGTGATGGTAGGATTCTGTGACATACAGCAGTGCAAAGTCCTGGCAGCCACAGCAGAGCCACTCAGCAGAGAGGAGCAAGGAGACCTTTTCCCACGGGATGCTGCAGGGGGAAGCCTTGCCCGTGGCCAGCTGCTGCTGCTCTGTGCACGGCGGGGGCTGTGTGCAGAGCTGTCAGGCGCCCTGGCATTTATCTCAGGGTACAGGGTAGGCAAGGAGGACACTGAGAGCAGCCAGCCTGGTAGCCTCACCTCTGCCCCCAGCAGGACCATAGGAGGGACTCCCCCTGCAAGCCGTGCCGAGGAGCAGGGGAGGACAGGGAGGGGATGGTGCCACCATGGTGACTCCTGCCTGGCCAGCCCTGATGGAGGCATCAGAGGACAAGGCAAGAGCTTTACATGGCATCCGGATGGACTTCTGGTAAGCCTTTGACAGTGTCCCCTGGCAGCATCCTTCCCTCAGAGCGATGTGGATTTGGTGTGGGGACTGTTGGGTGGTCACATCCAGAGGGCAGTCCAACAGCTCCATGGCCGGGTGGTGACTGGTACCTGTTGGCATCCTTCAGGGGCCTGTCCTGGGACCAGTGCTGTTTGGTGTCTTCATCAAGGACAGAGCAGGATCGAGGGCACCCCCAGCAAGCTGGCAGGTGACACCCAGCTGAGTGGTGCAGGTGCCACACCTCAGAGCTGGGATGCATCCCAGTGGGATCCAGACAAGCTGGACAGGTGTCCTGAGGTTCAACAGCACCGAGGGCATCCTCCTGCACCTGGGCTGGGGCAGCTCCTGGTGTCAGCCCAGACTGGGGATGAAGGCTGGGGAGCAGCCCTGAACAGAAGGGCTTGGGGGTGCAGGGGGTGCAGAGCTGGGGATGAGCTGGCACTGAGTGCTGCCAGCCCTGCCCTGGGCTGAACCCCAGCAGTGTGGGCAGCAGGGGCAGGGAGGGGATCCTGCCCCTCTGCTGGCCTCTGCTGAGACCTCCCCTGCAGTGCTGGGGGCAGCTCTGGAGCCCTCAGCACAGACAGGGACTAGAGGAGGCCACAGCAGTGCCGGCAGGGCTGGAAGGGCTCTGCTGTGGGGCCAGGCTGGCAGAAGAGGAGAGAGAGGAGGGAAAGTAGCAGAGCAGACCCAGAACAGCCTCTCCTGGCCAGACCTGCCCACTAGCCCCGGGATCCTGAGGGCAGATTTCCCAAGGTCAGTGGAGTTTTCCAGACGAAGCCAAGTGAATTTTGCCCCCTTGGGACGGTTCCCAGCCAGGAGCTGTGTCCTAGGGAGTTCGCAGAGCTGGAGATGTGATTGCACCTGGAGCCAAGGGTTTGTGCAAGCCTGGGTAGGAGGGGTCAGCATGGAGCAGCTACATAAAGAATCAGGGAGCTTGAGCGGGCAGCGGCGGCTGGAGGAGAGGAGGCAGCAGCGCAGCAGCAGCAGCACAGCAGCAGCACAGCAGCAGCTGGAGCAGAGGCAGCAGCACAGCAGCACAGCAGCAGCAGCATGTCAGGGCTGAAGCTGCAGTCGGTGCTGGTGAGCGGTGCCAACCGAGGCATCGGCCTGGGGCTGGTCCAGCACCTCCTGGCCATGCCAAGCCCACCCAAGTGGGTGTTTGCAGGGTGCAGGGAGCCCAAGGGGCAGCGAGCGCAGGTGAGGCTGGGCTGGGGTGGGCAGGGCTGGGCAGGGCAGCTGGGGGCAGGGCAGCAGCTGTGGCACGGAGGGGGCTTGCCAAGGGCTGGGCACGCAGGGCACAGAGGGGCTGGGCTGGGCAGGGGACGTGTGGAGGGGCCAGGGGCACGGAGCCCAAGGGCACGGGAGGAGGGAGCAGGGTGCTGGTGTGAGGCAGGGCTGGGCTGGAGCCAGAGCGGTGCCAGCTGTGCCCGGCACACGGCCTCTGGGTGCCCACACAGTTCCTCTCTGCAGGAGCTGCAGAACTTGGCCTCCAAGCACCCCAACCTGGTCATCATCCCTCTCGGTAGGTGCCCCAAGGTGGGAGTGCCTCAGCCTGCTGCCTCTGGCCGGTGCCAGGCCATGGCACACAGCCTGGCAGCCCTGTGCCAGAAGGGAGCCCTGTCAGTGGGCTGGCATCTGCAGGGGCACTGGGCATTGCCATCCCTCCCAGCAGTGGCCCTGGCCCCAAGGGCACATCCCCAAGAGGAGCCCAAGGCAGCAGGGGGCTGTGGGCTCTGAGCTGCCCTGGGTTGGCTCTGCAGAAGTCTCCGACCCTGCCAGCATCAAGGCAGCTGCAGCCAGAGTTGGGGAGCTCCTGGAGGGCTCGGGGCTGAACCTCCTCATCAACAATGCTGGGATCCTTAAGGTTAATTTACTGGCTAATGAGACCCTGGAGGACATGAGGCAGATTTACACCACCAACACCATCGGGCCCATGCTGATGGGGCAGGTGAGAACCTCCCCACAGAGTGGGGGGAGAGAGAAGGGCTCACAGGAGAGGTCCTTCCTCTGCCCAAGGGGAAGCTTTGGGGTTGCAGCCTGCAGCTCAGCAGCTGCAGCCTGTGGGGCTGGGGCAGTGGGAAGAGGAGGGAGGATGCTCTGGAGCTGCTGCTGGGGAAGGAGCTGGTCCTCACCCCTGTGCCACCCCTTTATGTGCCCACACCTCCTGCTGTCTCCTGCCAGGCTTTCCTGCCCTTGCTGAAGAAGGCTGCCCAGGGCAGCCCAGGCTCAGCCCTGAGCTGCAGCAAGGCTGCCATCGTCAACGTGTCCAGCATTGGAGGCTCCATTGCCTCTGCCTTTGAATGGGACACGGTTCAGATTGTCTCCTACCGCTGCAGCAAGGTAGCCCCAGGCCATGCTGGGCACAGATTTGCTGCCCCTGCCCTGGCACCGGGACGTGGCCCCCTGCAGCCACCCTGCTCCTGCCCCCAGCAGCCTGTCCTATGTGCCCACAGGCTGCCCTCAACATGCTGACCAAGTGCCAGTCCCTGGGGTACCAGGAGCATGGCATCCTCTGCGTGGCTCTGCACCCTGGCTGGGTGCAAACAGACATGGGCAGCGCTGCTGGGCACCAGGTATGAGCCCCAGCATGGCACAGCCCTCACTGCTGCTGCCCTGGGCCCCTGCCCACGACCTTCCTGCATCCCCCTGGGTTCCTGCTGCTCCCATCCCCTGGTTCCTGGTGCTCCCCATCCCCTGGTTCCT
>VWZI01019550.1:0-12281 GCA_013396835.1 Psilopogon haemacephalus
GGTGCTCCGTCATTCTATGCCGGGACATAAGGAATGGGCAGGCTGTGCTCCTGCCACCACTTGAGCATCCACAGTCACAGCTCCTACCTGTGGTTTGGAAAGCCTCAATTCTCTTGCTTTAATCCACTTGCTTACCAAGAAAACCCATGAGTTTGTGGTTTGCTTTAGATATTGTGCAATATATTCCCCTGATGAAAACCCCTAAGCTTCCCATCCCCAACCCTGAACCATTTGGAGAGGCTGTTTCGCCTGCCACACTGCCAGAGATTAGATTGCAAAGCCTGTCTCTTGTTGCTCTGTGAGCAGTGAGTCATTGTAAACCTCTAATTCTCTTACATCAGAATTGCAACTTACATCAGGGTTGCAACCTATATCCTGCTTTTTCAGTGCCCGTTCCTCAGCTGATACAAATAGCATTTCCCTAATAGGTAATAAAACACTTGCAGGGTGTTAGATTTTTGGTTTGACAGGGGAAAATTGCCATGAAGCACTGCCAGCTGTGAGGAGTCACTACACTTCTACCCTTGGTGTTTAAAAGTGTCCGGTTTTGATGGGCATTTGTTTTGCTGAGCTTTTAGTAGGTTGTATTTTAGGTCAGACACCATTATGGCTGTGTAAGTGAATCAAATAAGCTTTGGTTTTCAGGATGAAAAGTTCTGCTCTTCAGAGGAAGAGCAGGCAACCATGATTCAGTCCTGCTGAAACTGTTTTCCAAAGTTTTTTCCAGGAAGATGGCTATAGAGTAAAACTGTACTGCCTTTGCAAGGTTCTTGTGTCAGAGGATGTTGCTGATGAAGGCTTCATACGTCCCTTTTGGGGACAACATTTAGTGACCATGTTCTGGAGGAAGATGCAAGTGAGAGTCAGGCCTGCTGAAGGGTGGCGAAGCAGCCTCTGGCTGTGGGATGTGGGTGATCTGGACAGTTGTGTCTGCAGTTCTGCACTGGCAAGGTGCCTCCCTGTGCACAGAGCTTGTGGTACGGTTTTCATGAATGCAGCCTGTGTGATTGCCAACGTGGAGAGCCCATAAAGGGCAGGAAGAGGATATGATGGGAAAGGCAGGCTGAAACTTGAGAAAACATGTCCCTGTTTCAGCAGGTTCTGTGACAGGTTCTCACCTCCTCACCCAAGGAAACTGTAAACTTAACCTCAGACGTCATCAGAGAATGTCCTCATCTGGAAATGAAGAGCTGTTTGTGCTCAGTTCCTTCACCTCAGCCTGCTGGCAATACTTGTGATGGTTTGTTCTGCATCACATAGACCTCAGCAGTCTTTTGGGACTCCCTTGCAGCATCACAGTATGCTAGTTTGGTCCTCACTGTCAGGCTGTAGAGGTGAGTGGCTTTCCCCATCTCATGATAGAGGGCCAGGGTGACAGCACAGTTGCTGGAAGTTGCCAGGCAGCAGATACCCACCAAGAGAGCAGAAAAACTTTGCATTGATTTCATGTTGCTATTTGCTGTGGAGCTGTTGCTGTGACTGTGGAGCACTCAGGGGTGCAACTGCATGTCAGTGAGGTGTGCATCTGCTGCAGTAAACAGCAACAGGAGAATAAAGTTGCCTACCTTACCTGTTTGACTGCTAGAAGGGCAGACAGGCCCCCAAAGTAGCATTTAGGTTATTCAGTAAATGCCCCATTTTTTATAAGTCTCATTATAGCCATCCAGAGATGCAGGGTACTAGGCTCTATTAAAATGTTCAGGCAGGAACAGGGACTTGGTATAAACCACATTTTTATTTCATAGTGGTGCCTTTCAGAGGTTGCACTGTCGAGCCCCCTCGGCTCTTATTTTCCCAGCTTACCTATGTGTGAGATGGGAAACAATTTGTCCTTATTTTTGTAAAATAGTGCCTGGTTAAAAGAGTGGCACGGGAGCTTGGTGTTGCTGTTGAGTTAAATGTGTGTGCTTGCAAACAGAATCAGCAAGCTGGCATTTGGTCAAGAGAAGCAGCTTCTGAGTTTAGAGGGATGTACTTCTGAATCCAGTAAGAGTATTGAATGCAACCCAGATGGCATCCTGGAGGGAAGTTTTGTGGCATCAATTAGCTTGTAGGTGACCATGCTTCTAGCCAACTGCCAGTTATTTGGCAGCTTGCCAATCGACTGTTAGTGAAAATGCAACAGCAATGAGATGAAAGAGAGTTCCTGAGAGACAAAGAGAAAGATGTCTTCACTTGAAAAAAGAGGTTTGTGGATAATGTTTCTTAAACGATTTAAGCTGTCTGCTCTTGTACAGCCACGTATTTCAGCCTTTGCCACATTGATATAAATAATTCCATTTTAAATTTCTTTCACATTTTACAGGGAATTTGTTCTCAGCAAACAGAAGGGCCACCAATAGAGGGGTCAGTGCTCTGGTAGCTTTAGGAGGTGAGCTTAGTTCAGCGTTTGCTCTGAAAGAAATGTTCTTATCTAGATTTTAAGACTTGGGTGTTTCTGCTGCAGATTAAGCCTAAATGAATTTGTTGCACTCTGGAATCAAAGGGAGCTGCCAAATCTCTGAAAACCTGACTGGATGATAGTACCACAGTTTCATGTCATCCCAATTGGAACTAAACTTGAGGAGCACCTGTTATGGGACAGCTGAGGGAATGTGATACCAGAATGAAGTGGGGTTGGGTTTTCACAGGATCACAGGATGTTAGAGGTTGGCAGATAACCTCCAGAGATCGAATCCACTCCCTTGCCAGAGCAAGACCATAAAACCTAGCACAGGTCACACAGGAACACATCCAGATAGGTCTTGAAAGTCTCCAGAGAAGGAGACTCCACAACCTCTCTGGGCAGCCTGTTCCAGTGCTCTGGGACCCTTACAGTAAAGAAGTTCTTCCTCATATTGAGGTGGAACTTCTTGTGCTGTAGTTTATACTCATTACCCCTTGTCCTATCACAGGGAGCAACTGAGAAGAGTTTGTCCCCTCCCTCTTGACTCCCAGCCCTCAGATATTCATAAACATTGATTAGATCCCTTCTAAGTCTTGTTTTCACTAGACCAAAAAGCCCCAGGTCCCTCAGCCTTTCCTAAGAGGGCAATGCTCCAGCCCCTTAATCATCTTTGTAGTCCTCTGTTGGACTCTCTCTAGTAGATTCCTGTCCCTTTTGAACTGGGGAGCCAAAAACTGAAAAAACTGAATGCAGTATTTCAGGTGAGATCTCACCAGTGCAGAGAAGATGGGGAGGAGAACCTCCCTCGATCTGCTTGCCACACTCCTCTTAATGCATCCTTCTTGACCACAAGGGCACGTTACTGTCCCATAGGTAACTTGTTGTCCACCAGCACTCCCAGGTCCTTCTCCACAGGGCTGCTTTCCAGCAGATCACCTCCCAGATCTGTTGACTTACAGAATCTGCATCAGCTTATAGAAATATTTCTGCTTTCCTTTTTTATTTAAAGTCTGTTTTAGGGGACTTAAAATAATCTCTGTGTCTCAAGTGCTAGTATTTCAGCTGGGTTTTGCCTCTGTGCAATGAGGGATAATTAGGTTTGTAGAGCAGATGTTCTGGAAGCCTGCACTGCAGTGTGCCTGCCTGTTTCTGGCTACAAAGATTTACCCCTGAGTGCACTTGTTTTCTTTTTATGGAGGAAAATGGCAAATTCTCAAACAGTCTTCTGTATCCAGTAAGGCCTTCAAGATCTCATCTCAGATTTAATCAGTAAATGTTTCACTTGAGAACTTTAGAAAGGAGCAGGTTTGCTCCCAAGAATTTCGTTCAGCTGCTTAGTACTGAGCTTTTGCTCTGCACTGAAATGTGTTGTTACTTTTTCAAAATGAGCTGACATATCTGAAAGGAAGTCATGATGGTGAGACTTTTCCCTCCATTCTTCTGAAGCATAACTATTACATAAAAGCCCCCAGGGACAGCAGAATGACACCATTAGCCCAGATGTGCATTCTGCTCTCCACTACCTCCTGCCTCCACTGCCTGTTGGAGGAAGCAATGGGATTTTGTAACTAGTCAGATAGGAAGAAGAACATGAAGTGTGAATCTGGATGTGTGCTATGCATGACCTAGGAGTTTATAAAATACAGAATGTTCTTCATGGCACTTTTTTGGTCTAGAGATGTAGTTTTGCTCAAGCAAATGTCAAATGCTTCTCCCGGTGTAGCTGTTATGCAAAAAACAGTGCTTGAATTTTCACAGAATCACAGAATGCTTTGGGTTGAAAAGGACCTCCCAAGGTCATCCAGTCCAATCCCCTCTGCAGTCGACAGGGACATTCTCAAGCAGATCAGGTTGCCCAGAGCCCTGTCAAGCTTCACCTTGAATATCTCCCTTGATGGGGCCTTTTGAAAAGCACTTTAAGCCCCATTTTGTACTGCCTTTTTACTGGCCAGATAATACACAGCTGTACTTTCACTCATCATTCCACCAGGTGTGCCTTTATTTCATAGACAAGGGCTCAGGCAGCTGATCTGCCTTTCAGAGGCTACCAGTTTGCTTCTGTTCCAGAGGAGCCATGACTTTGGTGGGTCATTCCTCCTGGCATTGGTCCATACAGCAGATGTTTGTTTTTACAGCTTCAGAAAGATGCCATCTCAGAAAACAGCAACAGCTTCAAGAAAGGATCTGGAGGCAGCACTAAACATGTAGAGGCTTTCAAAGTGCATGTGTGGGGAAAAAGATTATGCATTCAAAGTGATGCAGTAGGAGATTGCATTTTGGTGTATGCTTTCAGCTGAGAATAAAAAATGGACACTAGCTTCTTGTTTCCATCTTAGTACTGATGAGCTTGGCTCAGTTACATTGCAGTTCCAACCAAATCATCTCCATCAGCATGATGGTGGAGATGTTTTCTGACCAAAATGGCTCTGTGGTTCTACGAGTCTACGATTCCAGCTTGAAGTCAGTGGAAACTGCAGGGGTTTCCTCAATCTGGTTCTTGTCTTTCATAGTGACTATTGAAGAAAGAATCACGGGCATGTATTCTGATATTTTACCGCTAAAGCTTAATGTTATTTATAGATCTGAAGTTTTCAAATGCTTGCTGAGCAAGCTTTCTCTCTGCTTTGCATAAGAATGAACCTGGCAATCAGACCCTTATGTAAATAAAACCTGCAGCTCACTCAGTCAGTATTTTGTTGACATGGGTAGAATAAAATCATGGCAGAGCAAGTTAGTTTTCACAATTAATGCTGATGTTGCAACAGCAGTCACAATTCTAAGAGTCACCTGAAATCTCAGTGCCTTCAAAATCCTGGTCAGGGGAAGTTTTTTGTCTTCAGAGGCTGCATTGTCACAGCACTCTTCTGTTCTGAAGAATTTTCATGTAACTTTTGGCAGAATCCTGCTGGAGAGCTGCAACCTTCTCCTCTTTAAGTACAACTGGAATTAAGACATGCTGACAGCTGAGTCATCTGAGTGACTTTCCTCATCCTCAGTGCAGGGTGAATCCTTGTCCTGCCTGGTGCACAGAAAGGTTCAGTTCCTTTGTCTCAGTTACTTCCAGGCGATTATGCAGTGATCTCTCAGCTGCTTTGAGAGAGTGAGTGAGTGAGTAACAAACATATCAGAGGGTTGGTGTGCGAGTGCAGTTTTGGTTGCTGGCAACATTCAAAGTGTGTTCCAGTTTTCACTTGATTATTTCCAAAGAATGCCTGCAGAATGTTCTGATGTCTCTTCAGGGCTGTGCTCCAAGGATACTGGATGAACTGTCAAAATCCAGAGTGCTGCAGTGCTTCCTGTATGCAACGGCAGCTGCTGAAAGAGATGGAAGAGCACGCTGCTCACTTCTGCTCCCAACAGCAGGAAGATCTTGTAAGGAGCACTGTAATGTTTGAGTACCTGCTGGGACACTGTATTTTCTTTTTATCTCTGAGGCAGAAACGCCTCATTGAGCTGTAAGGCGCTTAAAATTTGGAAACTTAGGCTGCTGATCATTAGCACTGAGAGATGAACTTTAAATTCGATGCCGATGAAGGTGTCTGAGGCTAACACAGTGATCTTGAAGGCATTGGGATGTTTCCAGATACAAGATTGTTAATCTTCTAGCAGACAATACCTTCATTTAACCTGTGGGCCCTCTACAGTGTCTGCTCTTGTGTTGACGTGTCGCTATAAAAAGTCCAATTTCATCTTCAGTCAGAATTCAAACTTCTGTGGCTTTCACATACTGAAGTCAGTACTGCTACTCCTGTGGGATCACAAGGTGTGGGTTTAGCAGGAGCTGTGAGGACATCAGCTTTCCCAGTAATATGTGGCCAAGGCTCATGCTTTCTCCCTCCCCAAACAATTAGGCATGCTGCTGCATTCCTATCAAGTCACTGCTTTTGAGCTCATGACTTTCCTGTACTCAGGAGACTTCTGTGATTTAATTTTTCCATTTCATAATAGTGGTCACTCCTTGGCGGTGCTGTTGAATATCTGATCTGAATTGTCTTTAAATGCTTTTCATATTTTGCAGAAATTACAAAAGGAGGACTTGCCTCTTACCCTGTTGCCTAGTGGTAGTGCTGCAACCTGTCAGGCTTACACAGCCTTACAGGCTTACACAAAGCCAGCCGCCTCAGCGTAGGGAGGAAATGCTTTCCTAAAATAATGAGAGTTGTTGTTGTTTTTTGGAGAGTGCAAGTTCTTCTGCCACAGCTATCTAGAAAGCTGTGGGATTGCTTACTCTAAGTGCAGCTCTTCTTCAGACGCTGCGATTTCTCTGTCTGCTTTAATGAGTTTTGCAGTTTATCAGATCCATACACAGAAAAACAACCCAAATCTTAGGTATCCATAAATGCCTGTTCTTTTCAATTGGCTTTTATTGCTGCTGTATTTGATTCATAGAATCATAGAACGGTTTAGGTTGGAAGGGACCTCAAAGATCATCCAGTTCCAACCCCCCAACATAGGCAGGGACACTTCCCACTAGAGCAGGTCGCCCAAGGACTCATCCAACCTGGTCTTGAACACCTCCAAGGAGGGAGCAGCCACAGCCTCCCTGGCAACCTGTTCCACTGTCTCACCATTCTCACTGTAAAGAACTTCCTCCTAACATCCCATTTAAATCTCCCCTCTGCCACTTTAAACACATGTCCCCTCGTCCTGTCATTACAAGACCTTGTGAATAGTCCCTCCCCAGCCCTCCTGTAGGCCCCTTCAGATACTGGAAGGCTGCTATAAGGTCTCCTCAAAACCTTCTCTTCTCCAGGCTGAAAAGCCACAACTCTCGTAGCCTGTCCTTGTAGCAGAGGTGCTCCAGCCCTCTGATCATCTTCGTGGCCTCCTCTGGACTCAATCCAACAGTTCCATGTCCTTCTTGTGCTGGGGGCTCCAGAACTGCACACAGTGCTCCAGGTGGGGTCTGACGAGAGCAGAGTAAAGGGGGAGAATCCCCTCCCTTGCCCTGCTGGCCACACTGCTCTTAATACTGCCCAGGACACCATTGCTGTCTGGGCTGCTTGTGCACTCTGTTGGCTCATGTTGAGCTTTTCATCAACCCAGACCCCCAGGTCTTTTCCTCAGGGCTGCTCTCCAGCCATTTGCCACCCAGCCTGGAGTTGTGCCTGGGATTGTGCCCACCCAGGTGCAGTACCTTACACTTGGCCTTGTTGAATGTCATGAGGTTGGCCTGGGCCCACCTCTGCAGCCTGTCCAGGTCCCTCTGGATGTCATCTTTGCCCTCTAGCAAGTTGACTGTGCCACACAGCTTGGTGTCATCTGCAAACTTGCTGAAGGTGCACTTGATTCCTCTGTCCATGTTGCTGACAAAGATGTTAAACAGCACTGGTCCCAGCACTGACCCCTGAGGGATGCCACTTGTCACTGGTCTCCAGCTGGACATTGTGCTGTTGATCACCACTCTCTGCATGTGACCATCCAGCCAATTCCTTATCCAGAGAGTTGTCCACCCATCAAGTCCATGTTTTTCCAGTTTGGTGACCAGGATGTCATGTGGGAGAGAGTCAAAGGCCTTACTCAGGTCTAGGTAGATGACATCAGTTGCCATTCCCTTGTCCACTGCTGCTGTGACTTCATCATAAAAAGCCACCAAATTAGTCAGGCATGATTTGGCCTTGGTGAAGCCATGCTGGTTACCACCAATCACTTCTGCTTTGTTTTCCATTTGCCTTAGCAGAGCCTTGAGGAGGGTCTGCTCCATGATCTTGCCAGGCAGAGAATTATTAAATTGAACAATAAATATAGAATGATTTTATCTTTCCAAGCTTCAGAGATCCCAGGTGTGAGAACGTTCTCATAGAATCATAGGATGGTTTGTTTTGGAAGGAGCCTTTAAATATCATCTAGTCCAACTCTTCTGCTGTGGGCAGGGACAGCTTCCACTAGATCAGATTGCTCAAGGCCCCATCCAACCTGGTCTTGAATGCTTCCAAGGGATGAGGCATCCTGGACTTCTCTGGGCGCAACCTATTCCAGTATCTCACCACACTTAAAGTAAACAATATTTAGTTATATCTAGTCTAAATCTCTGCTCTTTTAATTTAAAACCATTTCCCCTTGTCCTGTCACAACAGGCTCCCATAGAAAGTCTCACTCAATCTTTCTCAAAAGCCCCTTTATATATTGAAAAGCTTCTGTAAGACCTCCCAGGAGCCTTCCTTTCTCCAGGAGACTGAAGGACAAGTCTGTGCTGCAGCAGAAGGAATTCAGGGGTATGGAATGTTTTGACACTTGGATTCTGTGGTGCTGATGTGTTGGAAATATCTACTCAGCAAGGCAAAGGGGAAGAAAATGCTTGGGTGGTAAAACTGCAGCAGCCTCAGAACAGAAGCATGGGACTGATCTCACTGCTGGAGGCCAAGAAGCAGCAAGAACGTGAAAGACCAATCTGCTCGTCGATTAGAAAATCCAGCTGTGTTTTTGAGTCTGAGAAACAGGCCCTGGCAAGTGAAGGCTGCAGCCCTAATTTAGTTTGAAGAAAGGCCAGATTGGCAGTGATGTTGGATAGGTTGGGTCCAGGGCTGTGCCTGCCTGCTGCTAGGCTCCATCTAAGGGGGACTGCTAACTCCATGCTGGGATTTTCTGGTGTCTCTCAGCACTGAAATGTGTTCACCGAAGGAGCTGGTGCTGGTGTCAGACGTCCCCATGCAGGGTTGTCACAGTATGGTTATTGTGCAAAGATTAGTTCTTTTACTGACTTTTTGCTGAAGATTGGCATGCTTTTCCTAAGGAAAATCTGGACACCCAGCCCTAAAAATAGCCGAAGACAACTGGCTTCTGAGTAGTTTGCAGCCAGTCTGTGGCCTTAGAGGAAACAAATCTGTTCATGAGCTTCTGGTGAGCCAACCCAATCTGTGACTCTGTCCAGTCTTTCACATGTTCTTTTAGCCCAAAGCTTTGACAAGTTCACAAAATCACCCACTTGCACAACCTCCTTCATGAATTCAGGTAGGAGCACTGTACCCTTGTGCTGAAGGTAGCTGCTCCAGAGAAATCCCACAGCTGGATTTAGGATCTCCAACCTAGTGAAACTTACTGTTCTGTTTCCAGCCAAGGTGACAAGGAGGAGGATGTGCCGGGAGGCAGCAAGGTGTCAATCCTTTGCTGTCTGCTGGCTCTGTGTCTGCCAGCCTTGAGAAGAAACATGGCTCCAGCTGAGTGAGAATAGCTGTGATGTCATGTGATGGCAGAGCTTGCAGTGGATTCAGGCAAAGTGTTTGTGCTTTTCTGCTGTTTAGAAATTGATCTGAATCCTTGTCTTCAGATGCATTTGTGTGACAGTGCACAAATGGCTTCACCTCTTTGGGCATTGTTGCTTAAAATGGAAGTGTCAATGTTCTTGCCAAGTGGTGTGAGGTGTCACTGGATTAATGGATAAAAATTGCTGTATAAAGTGTAAGCATCCTTTGCAATGTGTTTTATCCTGTTTACTTGCAAAGCAGCTGGGCTACCTTGAAGCGTCACAACTGGTGAAAATGTGAGAAAAGACCTTCCACGTTTGCCTGAGTTAAGAAAGCCCCAAAACTATTACCTGTACATTGAGATTGGTTTAGAAAGGTGTTTTAAGTAGAGTCCAGTGTTTGAAGTTTGATGTAGTGCAGAACTTTACTGTTTTTTAACAAAGTCTCTGAGCTCCACACTTTGAAAAACTGTTTAGGGAGGTAGCAGCAGAGATACCAAAACCCATAGCTGTGTTGAGCAAACCTGGGTAGGCAGCGGAAGAGAACACTGTTGTACTTCCAAATAACCTGCTGGAGAGAGTCTAGTAGAGAGCCATGAGGATGACTGGTGGGAAACTTGAGCATCTCTTCTATGGAGAGAGACTGAGAGACTGAGAACCCTGGGGCTGTTTAGTCTGGAGAGAAATCTGAGAGGAGATCTGATAAATGCCTGTAAATGTCTGAGGGGTGGGTGTCAAGTGGCTGGGGCTAATCTCTTTTTGGTGGTCAGCAGCAATAAGACAAGAAGCAATGGATGCAAACTGGAACATAGAAGGTTTCACCTCAACGTGTGGAGAAACTTTCCAGTGAGGACAACAGAACCCTGGAGCAGGCTGCCCAGAGAAGTTGTGGAGTCTCCTTCTCTGGAGACTTTGGAAACCCACCTGGATGCATTCCTGTGAGGACTGCCCTGGGTGATCCTGCTTTGGCAGGGAGGCTGGACTTCATCTCTGAAGGTCCTTTCCAACCTCTAATGTTCTGTGATTCTGTGAACCCTTGCTGAGAAAAAGAGCCTTTGTATGAAAGGTGGCAAACTGCTGCAAATGAAGAAGAGTGCTAAAAGGAAGACATCCAGTCTCCTCCAGACAGCAGGAGCAGCATGCACATGGGCAACTCCTGGAGATCAGTGGAGGTGCCAGCAATTCCCTGTGGTAAGGTGGTCCTTCCCCACACCTCCAACATGCAAAGTTAGGACAATGTTTAGATTCAGATCCTTAGGAATGAAGGTGGAAAGTCATCTTGGGTTCTGTTCAAGGTGACAGTTCTCTTCATGCACATGTGTGCTTAGAATTAGCAGTCTCCAGTGAGCCTTATCCATTGGATTTGCTTGCTTCTGAGGGTGTCCCAGCATGTCACTTTGTCCTGGCACTTCACTCTGTTTTGCTGTTGTGGAGTCATTGTCTGATCCCTCCTGCCTACAGCTGTGCTGCTTCCATCCCTGAGCTGGTGTTCAGCCCTTGGATAGTTCTTGGAAGTGGTAAGTTTTGCTACCAGGTTGTTTCATGTCTACAGAATGTGATTGCCGTTCTGTCAAGGCCCATCCTGACATATCAGGCAGTCACTATTTCAGAGTGACTTCAAAATCTTGCTGCATTGTTCTTGAACACACCTACACTGAAAAATGCATGGCCTGTGATTCTCAGCCAAAACAACCCATAAGGGTAGAGGAGAAAGCTGGAGCTGGGGCAATGCTTCTGAGAAATCTGGCTCATCTGGTACCACCTGGCAATTCTGCACTGCACCAGGGCACCACAGTTCTGGGCACTCGGCGACACACAGCAAAGAGCTGGCTCTCAGAGTTTTCGTTCTCTGCAACATGCCGATAGCTGAGAAGTAGGATAAAGATAACATAAAGATAGCATAGAGATACCCATGTCCTGTAGGAGCAGGTTACAATAAAGGCAGAACAAACGTTTCCAAGTACCAGTCCATCTCCTTGGCTGGGTGACTCTTTGCTATTCTTCAAGCCTCTCAGATGTGTTTGTAGAACCATGATTTCTGACTGCTGGAAAAAAACTTTGTAGCAGTTGCTGTGCGAGTCAAGCTGTGCTTGGCAACAAGTCTGTGAGGCTGTCCCTCAAAAGCTTGTTGAGGTTTGCCTGTGACTCAGAGGAGAACAATGGGGAAGGCTTGGGGCAGGAAAGAATCAGTAGCCGGCAGAGTTGTTTTAGGCCAGGCACTGTCATGGCAAACCCCTTGCACTAAGCTAGGAGGAACACGTTGGGGAACACCCTGCTTTCATTCCTCCAGCCACAACGGCTGTCTGCTTTTGTTAGCAGCTTCCCTGGTAGTCCCTAATCCCTTCAGACACTGCCGTTTGCCTGCTTTACTGCCTGGATGGTAGGGGGTGTCGAGAGGCTTCTCGTTTCAGAGACAGTTGTGATCTGTGAATGCAAGTTTTTCCCCTCCTGTGACAAAAAGGAGGCACAAAGCCAGAAGCAGCATGCTGTGCTGTTTATTGCTTTGCTGCTTATTTGTGGCCATTTCTGTCACACAGATGCCAGCTTGTTTTATCTTCATTTACAGTAGTCCAGAAGCTTTCACCTGGGCTGATCTTGAGGCCAGACAAGGCGGGGAGCTTTCCTTCCTTCCTTCCTTCCTTCCTTCCTTCCTTCCTTCCTTCCCTCCTTCCCTCCTTCACTCCTTCCCTCCTTCCCTCCTTCCCTCCTTCC
>VWZI01019550.1:12713-246544 GCA_013396835.1 Psilopogon haemacephalus
TGCTTGGCTTCTGTTCATCCTTTTATCAATAGTGCCTTTAAGAACACCTTGTGCTTGCGTGGATGCTTCTCACTAGAGTGGTGAGAATCTCTTGGAAGACAAAGAGGCCTTTTCCGTGGCAGCCTTCTTTTACTTTCCAATGCCTAGAAATTATTTTTAAGGTGAAAACAAAACATACCAATGTTTTAAATCTAACAAATCCTCATTAAGCCTTTTCTCTATTTAAAAAAAAAATTTACCTTTGTTCTCTTGCTGGTGGAAAGGTGCTCACAGAAATCAGTCAGCAGTGGGGCATTATAGTACTGGTGCCGGACCTGTCACAGTGAGGCTGTTGCAGGTCCCCATTCTGTCCTGTGACAGACACACTTATGGTGGGCTTAGAGATAGAGCCAGGAGCTAGAAAACCATCAGTGAAAGCTGCTACCTAATCTCCTTCAGTGATTATCTTGGGCTCTGAAACTGAGGACATTATATCCCACTAAAACTGGAATTCTCATTTAAAAACCTCTGTGAGTGTATACTTGTGGTCAAACTAATTTTCTGATTTCTTTGCTCTCTTTTTGCAGAAACCTCCTCTTTCCTCTCACTCCAAATCTTGGGGATATGTGTTCATGTTTTCTGCAGGAAATCCATGTGATGTTTAAAATCTTGCCAGTCTGCCATGATCCATTCATTATAAGAGCCTGCAGTGTTCCTAATTTCCCTTTTTTACCCTGTGCCATTTACTTTGTTAAAATGCTTTCCCATTCTTTCTCTTCTTCATCTCTCCATGCTAAACAGTTCAGGCTTGCTGGAGAACATGGGAAGATGTACAAATTGCTGTAGCCTGGGAACTTCAATTTGCAACACACCTTTGTCCTGGTATGTTTCATGAACAATGATTTAAGGAAGAATATATAGGTGTAAAGGAAAAAATGCCACCTACCTCTTTGCCTGCAGCTTTTGGAACTCTTGTACTGTGGAATTTTTATATTTTATTTCTCAAAAACTTCTTGTGTCGATCTCAGTAGCTTATTTCTAACAAAATAAAACAAACAAACAAACCAACAAACCAAAAAACAGCCACACAAGGCTCTTCAGAGCATGCAGATCATTGCATGGCTGCTTTGGTGGTTGGTTTATTTAGTAAAAACAGGAATAGCCACCTAACACAAGTGAAATAAACCTGAACCACAGGAGTGGTGCATTGTAAGAATGACTTGCAAATCTGCACCTGCAACCTTGCCCAGTGCTAAACTTGCTGACTTCCTGGGAGGCTTCTTCCTGAACAGATTGAAATCAGAAGTGGTCCATTTCCTTAAAGCACACACACACACGCACACACTCACAGGTCCTCTTAAAGCACTCATGCACACACTCACAGGTCATCTTTAGGCACACACAGACACACAGGTTGTCTTTAAACACACACATACACAGGTCGTCTTAAAGCGCTCACACACACACACACACACACACACACACACACACACATTCTCACAGGTCGTCTTAAAGCACACACACTCACAGGTTGTCTTTAAACACACGCACACTCACAGGTCATCTTAAAGCACACACACTCACAGGTTGTCTTTAAGCGTGCACACACACACAGAGGTCGTCTTAAAGCACGCATGCACACACTCACAGGTCTTTAAACAAACACACACACTCACAGGTCATCTTTAAACACACACTCACAGGTCATCTTAAAGCATATACACACACACTCACAGGTCAACTTTAGGCATACACACACTCACAGGTTGTCTTTAAGCATGCACACACCCACACTCACAGGTCATCTTTAAACACTCATGCACACACTCACAGGTCATCTTTAAACACACACACTCAGGTCATCTTTAAGCACACACCCACACTCACAGGTCGTCTTTAGGCACACACATGCTCACAGGTCATCTTTAAGCATACACCCACCCACACTCACAGGTCGTCTTTAAACACTCATGCACACACTCACAGGTCATCTTTAGGCACACACACGCTCACAGGTCATCTTTAAGCATACACCCACACACACTCACAGGTCGTCTTTAGGCACACACATGCTCACAGGTCGTCTTTAAGCATACACCCACACACACTCACAGGTCGTCTTTAAACACTCATGCACACACTCACAGGTCATCTTTAAGCATACACCCACACACACTCACAGGTCGTCTTTAAGCGCACACACGCTCACAGGTTGTCTTTAAGCACACACACACACACACTCACAAGTTGTCTTTAGGCACGCACAGAGTCAGAGGTCATCTTTAAGCACACGCACTCACACTCAGTTCTTCTTAAAGCGTGCACACACACACACTCACAGGTTGTCTTTAAGCACACACACTCAAAAGTAAAGAACAGTACCAGGTGGGTGTGTGCCTTGACTTCAATCATGTCACTGCCATAGCAATGTTCTCATCACTGATGGACTTTTTGGTGCCTGGGCTGTTGCTAGTTTGGGTTGTGGTGTTACAGGTCAGTAATGTGATAGGTCTGAGTCATCCTGATAGTGTTTGAATGTCACCTTTGGTGAATTTCTGATGCTGACTTTGCTCGCCTACGTTACTTTTTTCCCCAAAAAATGTATGTGGCATAAAAAATGTTTGTAGAAAACCTGTGACAGCATTGCCAGGAAAGCATGAAAGATGACAAAATAATGAAGCCCAATGTCTCGGTGATATTTTTACTCCATTTTTCTTCCCTGCCCTGTTTCCACTCCTGCTGCAGAGAAGTGAAATGAGACTGGTTACGGGTGAACAGCTGCAGAGATTAATTCTCAAGGAGGGAAAAGTCCTGATGTGTGTGTACACATGAAGATGTGTGCCAGGCTGTCACCAAAAGTTTGCTTCCTAGAGAAAAGCTGATGGAAGTACACCTGTACTCACTGCTGATGTGCCTTTGTTTTGGAAGTATTGGCTTCCCGTTACTGCTCACAGTCAAGAGCAGACAGCAGAGCTCTGTGTTGATTCTTGTGTTAGTTAGCAGATAGCTGTTTGGGATGTGCACAGTTTTCATTGCAGGGCTTCCTGGGTTCACTTGCTTCTCTTGAATTTCAGTGACAATTCAGTACAGAATCAAGACCCCAGGCCTAACTATGCCCAGCTCTGGTCAGCAGCAGAGAAGAAGGTCAATGACTATTTATGTATTCCTGGCAACTACCATCTTGATTTACTTGTCTCTTTCATCTTCTGCAATGAAGTATGAGCCTTCTGGCTAAGCCATTAATAAAACAGCTAGTGGGCGATTTATTTCACCCAAAGGACTAGTTGCCCATTGTGTCCCCAGTGTCAGCAGTGAATGGCATTTTTGCTGTTGTCATGGTCTCCCTTGGTAATCACAAAGATTCAGGCGAATGAAAAGGATGAGTATCGAATGAAAAGGATGAGTATCGTGGGGAACTTGCTCACCAGGTGGCTTGCTCCTGCTGTTCTCATTGTGCGGCTCTCAATGGAACGTGAATCCCCTTTTCCTGGGAGACACCAAGACCTTCTAGGCCTTTCAGTAAGAATGCAGGGACCTCATCACATCCCTCGTGGAGCAGGGCAGACTAGACTGCTGTAGCCAGTAGATAAGAACTTACTTTTTTCTCATGGTGCTGAAGATAGATAGTGTCTGCCCTTCTTCCTGTTCTGGATGCTGTCCTACAGACCATCTCTGCATGTCTAATATCTGCATGACTCCAAGTCTTGGCTTTCTTTGGGCTGTCATGGGAAAATGTGCTGATCACAGCTTCAGCAAATATGGTATTCAAAGTAATAAAGTTGCTCTTTGAGCAACTTTTGAGTCTTATTTGAGCACAAACAAAACTATTCCGATGCAGTAAGCAGAGGGACATGATCCCCTACTCTGAATGAGTACAAGATCTATTAAGGAGAGGGATCTTCCTCTAGGGAGTGTTGAAAATGGGCTGAAGTTAATTGTTTTGGATTTGGACCACTGTTGAGTTCAGTTAGCAGGCCTAAGATAGCAGATGCCTCAAAGCTGGATCATTCAGTGGTGAACTATGATGTGGCAAGAAGTGTCTTGGCATATCTAGATGTAAACTTCTGAAACAGATCCCAAAACTGTAATGTATGCATAGCTTAGAGTAGCAGATTTTGTTTGAAAGATGAATGGGCTACTTTCCCCTGCTGATTTTGATGTTTAACAATTTTTACTCCTTGTTTGCATCCATCAAAAAAGCCTAGAACAAGTCCTGGTTCTGGGGCGTTCTTTCCTCTCCTGTGGTATCAGTGTAAGCTGCACAGGCACATGCTGGTTACTGCTGACCTAGGCACAGCAGTTGTGCAGATCTATGCTGTTGGATTCAGTCTTGTGAGCAGGTGACTCCAGGTCTGAAGAGGCCAATATCTGCTCTGAAAGGCTTCTGTGCAACATCTATGTCCATACATGCAGAGGAATTTTCTTGATGTCTCCTTGTTCTCTCATATATTTTTGGGCACATTTTTTGGCATCCACTGTCAAAAAAATTAGTCCCTTCATTAAGATACCAACTTTTTAAAAGACAGTGAAAAGCTGAAATAACCATTTCAAGTGGCATAAGCAGTTACGGATATTTCCAGACAGCAGAATGACAACCTCAGTGAAGCTTGGGCCGTGGCTATGCAAATGTTAATCAGGAGGGATAGGAGCAGATCCCTGAGTGATTAACAGTGTAATAACGTTTCTGAAGCCATGATACGCCCTGATGAACCATGCCTAGGGACCAGATTTTGCCTGTCCTGAGTGCTCCTGTCTGATGCAGTGGACTAAGTGAGCAGCCTCCTCTAGCTGCCTTTCATCAGCTGGAACATCTTTTCAGCTTTGAGTTGCTGAGGCTGTTTCGTTGCTTGTGCTGCCATTCCCCTCCCACCCTGCTGCTTTGTTTGCTTGAGGAGAAGAAAAGGCAGAAAGTGAAGCACGCAGCCACATTTCCATAAGCTTAGGCAAACTCTTTCTTTCTTTTTCTTTCTACCCTAGACAGGGTGCTTATAAATTGTCATCCCTGCTGTGGTTGAAGTGGAGTTTTGAGAAGAAAGCTTTGGTGGTTTCTTACCAACAAGAGCAAGAGTAAAGAATCAGATGAATGCAGTTCATCGTGGATTTGGGGAATACTTGTTAGCCTCCTAATCCAGGCAAATAATTTTCTTCAGCCATGTCTGCTAGAAATAGTGGAGGAGAGACCTAAGTGGTGCTTTCCCTGTTGTGCCGAGATCAGGCAGTGCTGGCAGCATTTGGTGTCTTGAAGCTGAATGCAGAATCAAAAGCTTCTTCTAAAAGCAGACTATTAAAGTGAAACTAAGAAAACTCCTTACACTGCTTAATGGCTGGGTGGGATTATTTGAGCTGCTGCTTTTCATTATAAGTGGGCCCGTGTTGCAGAATGCAGGTCTGGCTTCAGATAATGTTTTGTGTGTAAGTTCTCCTGAAACTGGCAGTAGTGAGCTCTTGGGAGTTGGCCAGAGAGCAGTTCTGGTATTGAAACAAGAGAAAGAGAAGAAAAAGAGAAGAGGTGAAATAAAACTTCCTACTAGGGAAGTGTCTGGTATGTAAATGGTGTTGCAGTCTTTTCTTGGGAAGAACTTTAAAGCAGCTGTTTGGCAGCAAGGTGTGAAATGCATGGTTCTAAACCTTGCATAAGTTTTTTCCTGTCAGTGGTCACTGTTCTTAATGCTCACTGCCTCATTATCCCCTCTTGTAAGGAGGTAAGATGTGCTCTCACCTTCTTTAACCCTGCAAAGCTTATTCTTTCTTCTTTCTGCAAGAGAAAAGGAAAAAGAATATACTGAAAAATATGTACATAGACCTTGGCCATGAAAGTCATGTTGTGCTGGAACAGCTAAAGGGATGAGTCCTTGTAAGTAAGGTACAAAATTTCTCCCTGATTTCATTTCAGAAGTGCACAAAGTTGGGTGTAAAAAGCTGAGCTCCAAATACAGCTGAGATGCAAAAGTGAATTCAGGACTTGTTTGCACATTGCAGCAGTGACCAACTGTCTGGGCAAAAATGGGGTAAAAAACTGCTGGTTTTGCCATGCAATAGATTCTTAGAACCATTGATTCTCATTTAACAGACATAATGTGAACAGCAGATCATTAAACCTCTCATTTCTTCTTTTTGCTAGCCAGAGAAAGGTTTGGTTATTTCCTGCTGTAAACATGCAATAGCATTTTGAAGTTCTATTTTATCATTCTGGAAAAACAGTTCTTTCTGGAAACATATCACTGGTGAACTGAGAGTGGTTCAGAACTGCTTGGGCATTCTAGCAGGTGGAACAAGGATATGAAAAAGGCTTTTGCTTTCTTAAGCAGTTGAGCTTCAACATTTGGAAAGGTAATCAGTGAAACTATTTCTTAAATTCTCACAACATACTTACCACTTAACTGAGTTTTAATTGACCAGTTCATTATTATAATGATGGGAATAGTGCACTGGTAAATATATGTGCCGGGTTCTGATTTTGGTAGTAAAATCCAGCCTTAGACAGCAAAAGACAGAGAAAAACTCCATGACATGGAAATAGGTTGCCCTTCTCTTTTAAAGTTAACAGTCTCTTTTGAATCTCAAGTGGCACTCCCCAGCATGTTTCCTGTCTTTTCTTCTTGCCTTGAAGAGGAGATGTTTTAATACAGCCACTAAATTCCACCAACTCAGAATCTTTTGATCCAATTACTCAGGTAGATTAATTCTTCACTCTCTCCCTCTGCACTTGTGAGTCAAGTGTTTGTTTTTCATTGCAATTTTTTTACTAGAATGAAAATATTTGAGGAGTTCTTGTAGCCTTCCAGTATTGGAAGGGGACCTACAGGAAGGCTGAGGAGGGACTGTTTACAAGGTCTTGTAATGACAGGATGAGAGGTAATGAGTTTAAAGTTGCAGAGGGGAGATTTAAACAGGATGTTAGGAAGAAGTTCTCTCCAGTGAGGGTTGTGAGACACTGGCACAGGTTGCTCAGGGAGGTTGTGGCTGCTCCCTCCCTGGAGGTGTTCAAGGCCAGGTTGGATGAGTCCTTGAGCGACCTGTTCTAGTGGGAGGTGTCCCTGCCTATGTTGGGGGTTTGGGACTAGATGATCTTTGAAGTCCCTTCCAACCTGAACCATTCTATGATTCAATGATTTTCCTTTTTTCCTGATTACTTAGCTGACATTGTTAGGAGGGCTCTCAAAAGTTAATGGTAGATGGTTTGACACAAACCATTAGCTAGGCATTGGCTGCTGTGCTTTGTAAGACAAAGTTGTGCTCAGACACTGTGCTGGTTTGAACTAATTGGAGGATTTGAATGAGAAAATAGACTACAGGCTGAGAGGAAAGCACTGACAATGCTACTCCACTCTCAGCTTTACTGAGAAAGAAAAAAAAAAATTGGTTTAAGAGTTGTAACCCACATATAGATAAGTCAGAAGGTTTCAGACGTCTCTGGGCTGTGGCTCTCTCCTTGCATGGTTCCTTTCTCCCTGCCTTTGTAGCTGATGCTGAATAATTCCACTAACTTCTTTTCCTACTGCTAACTCCCCTGGCCAATCTACCTTCACCTATCTGCTGCATTAACAGATGGTGAGATAAGATTGGGGAAGGAGGGAAGGTGGTAGGGGTGGTTAGAGACCCCTCTTAGGCATTTTGATCTCTGGGAGGGGTGTGGTGTTTCTGTATTACCTTTTCACTGTATATACCTGTAAATATCTGTTATACATTGTAAATATCTTCTTGTATACTGTGCATAGATGTAAATACAAAGCTT
This sequence comes from Psilopogon haemacephalus, assembly GCA_013396835.1. NCBI lineage: Eukaryota > Metazoa > Chordata > Aves > Piciformes > Megalaimidae > Psilopogon > Psilopogon haemacephalus. The sequence goes on from VWZI01019550.1 coordinate 20,428, forward strand.
CATTTATTAACTTCCAGCCAGCTGAGTCTTAGCCTGAGTTATTTCACAGTGTGGGGTGGGGGCAGGCAATTGCCAAACCACCACAGAGACATAGCAAATGTTCACATCCTGGAGCTGCAAACATGGCTGGAAAAGGAGCAGTCCTCACTGGTGTCCAGTGCTGTCCAGACAACAACCCCTCCACTTTCACCAGCTATAGCAGTATTAGAACAGTACAAGATTTGTGCCAAAGTCACCAGTTAGAAGACATAACATGGAATGATATGTGCAAGCAATTGTTAACCTTAGCTATAACCTAGAACATGTGCCCTAAATTCTGAGGAAAACAATCTTCTGGTAAATATAGCAATCCTTTATTCTAGAAATGGCAGGTTTAAAGTGGGCTGGGGCTGACAGCTCAGTGGTGAGCAAAAGATACTTGTTAGAAATGATTGTAGGGCTTAGTTTTGAATTCTAACTTCTCAGGGTATTCCACTGAGTTCTCCCAGCACAGGGTGCAGAAGCTGGATTTGACTTAGAGCACTTTTATTCAGGCTCTGGGAAGGGAGGGCTTAGCCTTTTAGTTACACTGATTCTCAAGTGGCACCAGGGCCTGGCTGGCTCTTGGCATCCCGGTAGGTAAGGCCTGCTCTGCCCTGTGCCATCTACAGAAGTCTGGGCAGAAATCACAGCAGCGCTGTGCAGTGTTGTCCTTGTGCATCTCTGGTGTACTTGGTCTCCTGCTTTCCCTGTCCAGCTGATCCCCTGCTCTTGGGGAAGCTCGACAATCATGGCTATCATTCGTTTCAACCTCAAAATTACTGAGCTGTGCTTGGACATGGCCAGTTTCAAGATGTAATACCTGCTGTCTGTGACTTGTTCTAGTTTAAGCTGTGACGTTTGGCAGAGAGAAGTCTCACTGTGGACAGAATATTGAAGCATTATATATATTACATATATATCATATATATATAATATATATATATTATAGAAGCTACTGCTTCTAGTGTAAAAAAACTTGGTTGTGTTTAAGGGGACATATTTTTGCATCCAAAGTATCTTGCTTTCTGCTAGCTCCCAAGTGGGAACCTGATTTCTAAGAGCAGTTTCTGATGCAGTTTATACTGAGAAGCCTTAGAAGTGGTCGGGGCTGGATGTGCTGCTGTGAACACATTAAAGCAGATCCTGTATTTGTGCTCCGCTCCCTGGTACAGGAACTGAGTGTCTGTTTTGACTGGCAAGTGTCCCTCAGCTGCATTCACACAACATAGCATGGGGGTTTGGGGACACAAGAAATGCTTTACAGGCAGGGTCTCTCATGTGTTCAAAAATGTGCAAATGTCTTTACTGTTGGTTGTATAGTGAAATGAACAGAATATGCCCAAAGGTACAGAATGAATTCAAGGTAGGATTTTTCTCTTAAGCAATATATCAAATTTACAGCCTGACAATGGTAAATTGAAAGTTTCTGGAACTTCTTTTCTTATATGAGCGTAATGAGGATTTAATACTGCATGAAAGGTAAGACAGTACAGAGTGAGAGTGATGACCTGGTAGTGCTACACACTGATGGTGTACTTTAGCCAAGGCTGTGGGGACACTTTATAAGTGCCTCTTAAACTTTCCCTCCCCACTCCCCTGCAGGTGTGCAATTCACCAGTAAGAGACAGATTATTCCCCTCTGGGTATGCAGGTCCTTATTTCTGTCCTTCTGCAGGTGGCCTGCTTTAGATAAAACCACCAAAGAGGATATGGACTAAGGGTAAGGCACAGTTCTGTGCAAAGAGCATCTGGTAACATCTCCAGGTCTCTCAGGCCTCACACTCTGGCTGTGCTTCACAGCTCTGTGAAACTACTAAAGGCTACTAAGACACCTTCTTCAAAATTTGAGTAGCATCAGAGCTACTCTGAAGAAATAGACTTGGGGGTGTTGGTTGCTGAGAAGCTGCCCATGAGCCAGCAGTGCCCTCATGCAGCACAGAAGGCAGCTGTGTGCAGGGCTGCAGCAAGAGGAGTGTGGGCAGCAGAGCAATAGAGGGCATTCTGCCCCTTGGCTCTGCTCTGCTGAGACCTCACCTCACATCCAGTTCTGGTGTCCCCAGCATAAGAAGGACACAGAACTGTTGGAGTCAGTCCAGAGGAGGCCACAAAGATGATCCAAGGTCTGGAGCACCTCTGCTATGAGGATAGGCTGAGGGAGCTGGGGTTGTTAATCCTGGAGAAACCTCCAGGAGGACCTTGGAGCTGCATTCCAATAGCTGAAGGGATCCTACAGGAAAGCTGAAGAGGGACTTTTAATTGGCATGTCTAGAGACAGGACAAGGAGGAATAGTTTGAAGCTGAGGCAGAGCAGGGTCAGATTGGATCTTAGGAAGAAGTTCTTCAGTAGGAGGGTGGTGAGATTCTGGAATAGACTGCCCAAGGAGGTTGTGGCTGTCTCCTCCTTGGGGGTGTTGAAGGCCAGGTTGGATGAGGCCTTGAGCAGCAAAATCTAATTGAGAGGCATCCCTGCTCATGGAGGTGAGGTTGGAGCAGGTGATCTCTGAGGTCCCTCCAACCTGAGCCATTCTAGGATTTTTGCTGTGATTTTTGTTAATTTGGTGTTTCTAAGGGTGGCTGTAAAGAGCATGGCAGCAGCACACTGATCACTGAATTCTTCTTAAAAAGAAAACCTGTGGAAAAAAAAGGACAAACAAAGGAATGTTTGCTCTTTAAGCATGGCTTGGGGATTTCCCCAGGTTTTAAAGACCAGTTCAGCTTGACATCACTTTCTTCTGAAACTGGGAATTTTCATGTAACCAATTTTTGTTAGTTCCATACTTACTTGATGCGTCAAATATTAAGAGGGTGCTGGTACACTAAAGCCCTCAAATTTACTACTATGGAATTTTGAGTAGTTGTTGGCAGCAGAGAAAACACTGCAGTTTCTCCAGTTTAAGTTCAGACCATGAAGAGGAGTGCATTTTATATTAATGGGAAGGAAAGGCAAATGAGTGTTGGAATCTGCTCTTTAGACAGGATTTTGTTACACTCTTTGCTGTAAAGAGAAAATGGGAGGGTCTGCAAAATCTCTGAACAAATGTCTCCATGGGTTCTGTGTCATGCTCACATTTCTTTACCTTAGGGCATAAGCTGTCAATGCATCATGCAGAGAGAAAGCGTTCACATTTGCAGACATCTAGGAAAGAAAAACTTCTGTGGATGCATCACTATGCAGTTGCCTTTATAATTTATGCCCCTTTCTGCATTTCAGCTCTGATCGTGGTAGGAAGCTGAATCCCATTTTGCTCCTCCTGTCTTGTTTAAGGCTCCACTTTCAGCATGTGGTGGTAGGGTGACCCAGATTCCCAGGGTTGTCTTGTGAATGCAGCATTGATGCACTGTTTTCAAAGTCCTTGCTTAGCAAGCCTCATCCCAGCTCTATGATGTTATTTTCTTCCCTGCTCATCAGTTTCTGACAGGTGCTTCTAGCAGTAGTGTTTAATATAGTTATCATTAACTAGCAGCATGTGTGCCTGGCTGGTGTACGACTACAAGTGGGAATAACAGTTGGGTGAAGGGCAGGTGGGTGAGTTTAATAAAACATCAGTGGGAGGAGGTGGACAGAGAGGGGAAAAGGGCTTAGAGGTTCATGGTGGAGTCTGAGGAGTTTTGAAGCCAGGTAAGATGGCGAGGGTTGGAAAAGCCAAATAGAAAAAAGAGGAGGGGGATGACTTCTCTCTGGTTATGAGCAAAAGAGGAGTGGGAACAGATGGCTCCAGGTTGTGTAGCCCCCTGATGCCTTGTGCCTTTTTGGGATCAAACTGTGATTGATTTTCATTTGAAGGTAAAAGGGAAGCTTTTGCAGATGAGACATAGAAAATCAGAGCCTTAAAAGACAGACCAGCAGTTTTTGTAAGTCTAGCAAAGGAGATTGTGAGTGTTTATTGCTAGAGAGGGGGCATGAACAGTCAGCAGCCTTCTCTGGTAGGTCATCATAATTATAAAGACACCAGTCTGGTTATCTTAGATGGCCTTAGGGTGTGGGTGTTTTCTATGAAGCAAATGATTGATGCTTTTAGGAAAGGGTAAAGGTGCCTCCCAGTCTGTACCTGGCAAGTAGCTGGAAAAATGTGTGTGGGTGGTGGGACCCTGGAATGGGTTGCCCAGGGAGGTGGTAGGGGCCACATCCCTGGAGGTGTCGAAGGCCAGGCTGGATGAGGCTCTGGCCAGCCTGATCTAGAGTAGAGTGCCCTGCCTGTGGCAGGGGGTTTGAAACTGGATGATCCTTGTGGTCCCTTCCAACCCTGACTGATTCTATGATCCCTGGAGACTGAGATCTTGGGAGAGGAGGCTTCTCTTGGGCCCCAAAGCACAGTGTGCTCTATGGGCTGTGCTTTCCTTCTGCTGCTTATTGCTGTCCAAAAGGACAACTTTTAGCAAGTATGCTAAAGTTCCAGGCATGCACAGTGCCATTTGATTGGAGGACTCATTGTCTTTTACAAAAGAGTGCTTCAGAATATTCCAGTAACTACTGAACTTGGTGTCAAAAGAATGGTTAGAAAGTGCCTGATTTGATTTTTAAATTATTTTGATTTTCTTGCATTTCTATCATACCTTCTCTGGCTAGTTCTTCATACACTGTACATCCTCTGCTCCTCTGAAATACATTTAATTCAGATGGGTCATTTCTTGGTGCGCGTTGCTGAGATTGTAGTCAAGCCAGGAGACTTTGTTGAGGAAAAACACAAGCCATGGAAGTTTCAAACCTTGTTGGTTTAAATGCACTTTGCTGAAGGACATGAGATCCTTGCTTGCTGAGTGCTTGCAGCTGTGCTCAGGCATGGGGGTGTGAGGTAGGAGCTCTAGGACTGAGGCGTCCTGTGTCTTCTGTTCCTGCTGGAGGGTAAGGTGGCGTAAGTCAGCTGGAATATTGCTTGAGGCTGGGCAGAGTTTGGTATTCTGTGTTGCAGGCTGTATTTATAGTCTGTTTGGAGCATTGCTGATCTCTCTCAGCTATTCCTTCCCTTGGCTGTCTTACTCTGCTGACCGTTCAGGGAAGGTAAGCATCCATTTAGCATGATAACCAGAGCCACGAGAAATACTGAGGGCGTTTCAGTCCCCTGTCCACCTGTTTCTGGAGGTAGCAACAGCTTTCTGGGCATCTCTGGAATGCAGTCTGAGGTTTGACTGTGTTGGCTGTGTCTGGCTGACTGGAGTGGCACAATCATGGTTTTGGAAGAGGTTTGTGAGAGGACATAAAGTGCAGCTTGGTGAAAAGTGAAAAGGACACTTTGGTTTCAGTTCATGGAGTCTGTCACATTGGATTGATGACAGATGGAGTGAATGGAAGTTGGCTGTGTCAGGAGATTGTTTTGGCAACCAGAAAGATATTTGAAGAGACAGACACAGCAAGACAGGAGCTGGGGAAAGGGCAGAGGGTATTCCATGTTGAGGAGGCGGCAATGAGTAGAGCGCTGTAGTCCCTGCAGCTTTAGTTATGTGTCTTGATGCCCCACCTTCCTATGAAGTTGCTTGAGAATCAGAATTGTGTTTGTGGTACTGTGTAGTTAGTGCCACCCTTACCCAAGACTTGCAAAAAGCCTCTTGGAAATACCAACTTGGGTATGAAAGGGAAGCTGCTTGCTGTTACACTTCTGAGACTTTCTTTGTTGTTGGATCGCAGCCCAGCCTTGGGATTTACTAAGAAGAAGTTTATTGCAGGAAAATCCAGACAGGTGAAAGCAAGAGCAGATATAGTGTGAAACACCTGATGGTTTTGGATTGCCTGGTGTAGCACATCTGAAGCTGTGTCCTGCAGAGCTGTCTAGTACTGAACTGTAAGAGCAGAGGAGAGCCTGTTGTGGCAGCCGGACAGCAGCGTTACAACATTGCAAGTCTGCTGTGGGGAAAGCCAGCAGCAGTTCCTCTGTTCTGAGTGCCTGATGCTTTTCAACTCTATTTAAAGGATTCCCGTGGTTTGTGGGAAGGGTGCTAATGACCTTTCCCTCTTCCTCTGTTTGTGGCAGGCATTTGAAATCTTAACAGGAAGAAAACCTGCAGACCAAGAAAGTCCAACTATAAATTCTTTTCAGGTCTAGTTGAGATAAAACTTGTGTTTTCCTCTTGTTGGGTTGTTTTAGAATGAGTTAGCAGGATGTTTTTAAACTTACTGCCAAAGGAACAAAGCATCTCAGGGGTGTCTGTGTGCTTATTAATGGTGCTTGCAGTCTGCTATTCTGGGATGGTGTTCTTCAATTGTATGATGCCTCTTGATCTTCCCCCGAAAATTGCTGTGTTCACTGGTGGATGTGTTGGCAGAACCAAGACTGTGCTACTCTCATGTGCTTAATGCTGCAACAGAACCGTTGTATTTAATGATACAGTCTAGATAATGCAGCATGTACCACTTATGGCAACACAAGTACTGCAGGATTATGCCTGGAGCAATGAGAGCAGAAGGAGTGACAAGAATTTGTGGATTGTAGAATGCAAAGGCAGAAGATGCAGTCGTAACTACTGCATGTAGGGGAGGTCTCACTGCTGGCTCAGAGAGCTGAAAATGATAGGGACAAGACAGGAGTGGACCCTGATATCCCTTAAACTGGGACTTGAAGGCAAGCATGTGCAAAAGGGAATGGTTACTGTGGCCTTTCCAGGATGGCAAAATGGACTAGACCCTTCACCACCAGTCACAGGTCTGGAAAATGCTGGTGGATTAAGAGGAATGCTGTGGTGAGATGTAACAGGTGCTTTTTAGTTCAGTTTGCTTTTACATGAATTAATAACTAACATCAAGCAACTGCTTCTGCTAGTGCTGAGGATCTGTTGTGTGTTTTCATTGGTCTAAGAGAAAGCTGTAATTGGTTCATTTCTTGAAGAACAGCTCATCTCTCAGTAGTACTCTCTAGTCGGGCAGCAGCAGTTCTATTCTCTCTGTTGGTGTGAAAATGTGAATTAGGTGCCTTCCACCAGCCTCCCGGACAGACTTGAGGCTGGGTAGAAGAAAATGCTATGGGTTTGCATGCTAGTGAGTCTCTGGTATATAGTGATGAACATAATAAAAATAAACTTGAACAAATATATGCTCTTCTAACTGTCAGAAACTGCAAAAACATGTGCTGGGTTTGATAAGCAGTTGTCTAGGCATTGTAAATATATTCCTAAGAACTGGGTTTGACAGACAGGGGAGGACATGCAAGCTGCAGCATTTCAGCATTTTTGAAACCTCATTTTCATTTCTGGACTGTCAGTCTGCCTTTTGTGTGCACACGCACAGATACCCATGAAGGCAGCCTTCCCACTGCAAAATAGTTTCCATCTTTGATGCTTTAGAAATCTAAAATTGTGCAGTTTGCATTTCAAACAATGTCAGATTTGCTGGTCCTCTAAGGAACAGATGCTTAGAGGGCTCTCTTGACTGCTGGTTCTAGAAGAAGCAAATTCTTGAGGTAACCCAAAGTTTACCCAGCTAAGGGGCAGGTTGTTTCAATCAATCTATCGAAGTCATTAGTATTTTGAGAGAGGTCTTTTGGTAAAGTGCCAAATGCAGATTTGGAGCATCTAAATTTCCTTCTCTACTGATTGCCTTAGGCACCTGCTAATTATTGCCAGTCCCTTGCATATGGAAGGGCAATTGAGTGGATGGGCAACACACAGATCTGGTAGGTCCTGGAGCCAGCCCTCCAACCTTGCTGCTGTACATCCCTGCAGAAGGGTGGGGAGAGGATCCCACTGGGAAGCGCCATGTGGTGCTTTGGTGTCTGGTTCAGAGGTTTAATTCCACTTTCTGTTTCTTGGACACCATAGTCCTTTGGCATAGTGCTCACATTCAGGTTGCCCACTTCTCTAGTGCACTCACTTGTGTGAATCTGCTCAGGTGGTTAATTCTGAAAGAGCAAAGAAAGAGGCAATGAGCAGCCAGTTCTGTTTGCTCTGGAGGGGTCGCTTTTTCTCTTACCTTGTTTGCAGGAGTGTGGCCCTATACAGTCTCTGATAGCTTGTCTTGCTCGCATGAGGACCTTGCTGTGAAGTGCAAAGTGCTGTCTGTTCACCCAGCACCTCCTTTAGAAGTGCTCATTGGAAACTGGACATGTTCTCACTCCTTTCCTCAGTTCCTCTGCTGCTGCCTGTTTGTGCCCTAGTGTCAGGCATGGGATGAAGAACTGAGCCCTTGAGGCCTGCCAGGAGGTGTGCCCTGGTGTGTGTGGGCTGTCTGTAAGCATAGAGAAGTGTGGTGTACTCTGTGCTGGGTGGCACCTAGGGTTGTGATGAGGGAGGAAGGAGGTGCTTGGCTGTGCAAGTTCAAACCTCATGGCTTGTCACTTAATGATGGAGCTCTGCTTTCTAAAGCAGCACGGTGAGGACTAGCCAAGAAGGCCAACGGCATCCTGGCCTGTGTCAGGAAATAGTGTGGCCAGCAGGACCAGGGAGGTCCTTCTGCCTCTGTACTCAGCACTGGTTAAACCACACCTTGAGTACTGTGTCCAGTTCTGGGCCCCTCATTTTAAGAAAGATGTTGAGGTGCTGGAATGTGTCCAGAGAAGGGCACCAAGGCTGGTGAAGGGGCTGGAGCACAGCCCTGTGAGGAGAGGCTGAGGGAGCTGGGGGTGTTCAGCCTGGAGAAGAGGAGGCTCATGGGAGACCTCATTGCTCTCTACAACTACCTGAAGGGAGGTTGTAGGCAGGTGGGGTTGATCTCTTCTCCCAGGCATCCAGTGACAGAACAAGAAGACACAGCCTCAAGCTGCACTAGGTCAGGTTTAGGCTGGATGTTAGGAAGAAGTTCTTCACAGAAGGAGTGATTGGCATTGGAATGGGCTGCCTGGGGAGGTGGTGGAGTCACAGATCCTGGAGGTGTTTAAAAGGAGGCTGGATCAGGCACTTACTGCCATGGTTTAGTTAATTAGAAGGTGTTAGGTGATAGGTTGGACTTGATGTCGAAGGTCTTTGCCAACCTGATTAATTCTGTGATTTTTCTGACTGTCCTGCTGCCTGTGCTGACCATACCACAGAGCTGTTCATCCAGTCAGACTCCTGTCATCTCAGACTGTCACAAAAGTGGCAGTTTTGGGCACTGCAATATGAGAGAGATGTGGAGGTGGTGGAGTGGATCCAGAGGAGGACAGTGAAGCTGGGGAAAGGCCTGGAGAATAAAGCTTATGAGAAGCGACTGAGGGAGCTGAGGATGGTTAGTGTTAAAAAGAGGAGGCTAGGGAGGGACCTAATTGCTGTCTACAGCTACCTGAAGGGACACTGTGGAGAGGCTGCTGCTGGTCTCTTCTCACAGGTAATTGAAGACAGAACAAGGAGGAATAGCCTCAAGCTGAGACTGGGTAGGTTCAGATTGGACATTAGGAAGAAGATTTTTACGGATCGAGTGATCAGACACTGGAATGAGCTGCCCAGGGAGTTGGTGGAGTCACCGACCCTGGATATGTTTAAAGGTCATTTGGATGTGGTGCTTAGGGATAAGGTTTAAGGTGAATGTTAGAGAGTAGGGTTATAGGTTGGAGTTGGTGATCCTGAGGGGCTTTTCCAACCTGGATGTTTCTGTGATTCTGTATGGCTTGGTTTGGTACATCTGTGTACTGTACTGTTTACTGAAGAAATCTAACCTTGACGGAGACTCTTGAGATTATTTTTCCATTCTTTAATACTTCTGTAAAATTGAGGTGGTTTTGTTAAACTGTTATTGGTCACTGAGTTCGGATGCTTTTTTTCTCTCAGGGTATTGCAGGGGTACTTAGAACCAGCCTTCCTTTGCCAGGTTTTAGCATGTACAGTATTGCACCTCCTGCATTCTGGCACGGTGCTTCCTGTGCTTACTCTGCATGTTTTGCTGTTTGTATCCTCTTTGTACCTGTCAGTCTTGCACTTAATGCCTGGATTCTGATTTGAGTAAGTCAGACAAAACAAACTTTCTGACTAAATTCAGGTCAGACTTTCAGGTTGAGTTTCTCATGGGTAATTTAATTTTGCCCATCTCTGTGCAGCCATCTCAGACCTGACATTTATTTTGGCCTCTAACTCTTCTGCAGCTTTGTCTGTGCTGCTTTTGAAGGCTTGCACAGTCTGTCATGGAGTATCTGTGTTGTAAAGGTGAAGGTCTGACTTCGTGCAGAGTTTGTCTCTTGCAGTATATTCTGTTAAAGGGAAGGAGCAAAGGCAAATGTAGAGCCTTGCACCTGGGAAAGAACAACCCTGTGGATCGGTGTAGGTAGGGAACTGATCTGCTGGAGAGCAGTGAAGAAGAAAAGGACCTGGTGGTCCTGGTGGATGGAAGGTTGACCATGAGCCAGCAATGTGCTCTGATGGCCAAGAAGGCCAATGCTATTCTGAGGTGTAGTTGGGAGGTGGAGAGAAGTTCTCCTCCCCCTCTACTCTGCCCTGGTGAGGCGATATCTGGTGTATTTTGTCGGTTCTGGGCCTCTCAGTTCAAGAACCACCTCAGGGAACTGCTTGAAAGATTTCTGCACAGAGTCACAAAAATATAGTAGAACATCTTCCTTATGAGAAGAGCATGAGGGAGCTGTGCCTCTTTAGCTTGGAGAGGAGGAGTCTGAGGGGTGATCTCATTCATGGTTATAAAGATTTAAAGAGTAAGAGCCAAGACGCTGGAGCCAGGCTCAGTGATGCCGACTGACAGGACAAGGGGCAATGGGTGGAAGATGAGGCATAGGAAGTTCCATGGAAACATGAGGAGAAATTTTTTCGGTGTGAAGGTGACAGAACACTGGCACAGACTGCCCAGGGGGGTTGTGGAGACTCCCACTCTGGAAATATTCAAGACTTGCTTGAGTATGTTCCTGTGTGATCTGGTATAGGTGATCCTGCTCCAGCAGAGGAGTTGTACTGGATGTGCTTTTGAGGTCCCTTCCTGCCCCCAGCTTTCTGTGATTCTGTGAAAACTGTAATGACTGTAATTCTGGCATGGAAATTCTGTGTTCTTTCTGTCAGACAAAAGAATGTCAGCAAGTGAAAAGGAAAAATACCTAAGATCTGTCACACATTTTATTACTAATTTATAATTAAGGCTGCTTTACTTAGTTTAGTGCTGTATCTTTTTTTTTTTTTTTTTTTTGGCATTTTGTGATTGTGCCCTAGAAGGAAGAAGAAAATTCTTTGGTGCCAGACAGATATGTTTGGGATCTCCAGCCAGAGGTGTAAGAGAGGAAATCCAGCAGGTTCTGGCCCCTTCTGTATCTAGGCTCAATTTCCTCATGCCTTTGGTGGTCAGTACTTGGTGTATGTATTTCCATGCATTTCAACTTGTGCTTCCTAAAGTTGGCTGGTTCATTTCAAACCTTGTGCTCTGTTGATAAATCAGGTCTCCAGGCTTTTTGCAGTGAGTGATGTTTCAAGAAGATTTTTATTTATTTTAATTAAGCTGTGATGTTAATTTTTTTTCAGCAGAAGGCTTACACAAAAGTGGATCTCAAACTTTTCTGCTGGTGTCCCCATTTTGTGTTGCAAAATCTTCTCCTATGTTAAATTTCATCTGACTTCTGATCCCACCTGGGATTCCTGCCCCTGTTTGGGGAGCTGCTTGCCTAGATACTCCTAACAGCATTTTGCTTTGTGCAGACTCCAGCAGGAGCTGCTGCTCGTATCCTGACAGACACTCTTTTGGTGATACTTAGTCTTGCTTTGGGTGCAGAACACCGGACCAAAATTTCTCCTGGCGTACCTGCATCAAGACAGGGCCTTATTTGTTACACTGCTGCTGATTTCTGTGCTCTTATACAGAGTGTTTGGCTTCAGTTTAAAATGTCAGCCCTCATCAAACCACCCAGATGTTCCCTCTTGATTATACTTGAGGCTTCATACAAGAGGAGTTTATTTATAAATAGTATTTGCAATTCCTATTGAAGTCCCATGTGAACTCCAGTGAAGATGCCGCTCCACTGGCTCTTTACCTCCCTTTTCGCCAAGGTTGTCTTTGGTTTCTGGGGAGTTTTCTATAAGTGGTGTCACTCACCACCTGCCATCCAGGGTGTATGCTCTGCTGCTTTGTATTCATCCCAATAGGGAGGGGTTTTTACCCCTCCCTATTAAACAGATGTTTAAAATGCCACAGAACTCAGCAGTCTGCCTTTGGCACAGTTCATTTGTGATCATCTGTTTGCTTCCTGGAGATGACCTGTTGCAAGACTGGAGAGAAGGGAAAGCAGGTGAATTGCATGAGACCTAAGGTCACCTCACAGATGGAAGTGGGAGCAAGGTCATTGAGAAAGTCTTACTGATGGGAACTGCTGGACGAATCTGTTAGTGTGAAGGCTTGTTTGCAGCTCTCTTAGTGTGAAGAGGAAGGCTGTCCTTTGAAGCAGATTGACTTCAAGGACAGAGGTTTGTCCTGTGAGGATTCACCTTGGGTAAGACATCTAGGTAAGGGCATACGTTGTGGGACACAAAGGAACATGCCACAGAAGTTTTATGGGACAGGATAGGAGGAGATAGAGAATTTCAGAGATTACCACTGCAGTGGTGGTTCTGTGCTGTGAGAAATATTCTTCTTAAGCTCTTATAGTTCTGCAGGAGATAACCAGAGTGCAGAGAGATTGATTTGTTCTGCTCTGACCCTTTATCTGGTTTTGGTTGTCATTGCAGTGTGAAGTCCAGTGGCTAACTGCCTCCTGTTTCACATCAGGGAATTACCTTGTGTGAGTAATGGTGTTTGATTTTCTTTTTTTTGTGTCTCAAGAGTAGAATTTTGTATCTCAGCTAAATGGGTTGCTGAATCCAAACCTGCAGTAGTATTTCTGCTGGCTTTCTTTGGTTTAATTCTGCCACTGATCTGGGGTTTTGACTTGCCTAGTCTGGGATGAGGACAGTGCACTGGGTCCAGTGTGCTGCAGAAGAGGCTTTGAGAACCTGGAGCTGTATCACTGTCAACTGGTCCTCAACTGTATTTGTGTCATGTGCCAAGGCACTCTGTGCCCTTTCTTTGATGTTTGAGCAGGTCTTTTGATCATGTCTGTGGATCTCGGATGTCACTTGTGTTGAGCAGTCCATGTCCTTCTGAATTAGGACTCTTTGGACAAAAGTAAGAAGACAACAGCACTAAGGCAATTATTCTGTATTTCATCCTGCCCCAAATGCAAGCTTCTTTCCATCAGAGGAGGACTGTTTCATTACCCTGGTGCAACTCTGTGTACCTCTGTCTACCTCTTTCACTGTTCTGAGGAAGTTATTCATTGTGGATCCTCCAGTACCATGTCAGCACTTGGATCTTGTTTGGTTTCAGTCAAGGTGGAGGGAAAGCAAGAGGCAAAGCTGGTCCTGGGAGCCCTTAGGAAAAAATGTTGTGCCTTGTAAAAACAAGCAATTTTACTTATTGCAATTGAGAAGTCAATTAACTGGCTAATTAAAGCAATTTCTCGTTACATAATTGAATTCTGGTTCATCACCATTTCTAGTCTGCAAGCCTGCCCCAGAGAGCAGAGCCATTTCAGAGTGCTACACAGAAGAGCTGATTGCTCCCAGTGTTCAGATGTGGTACAGAGCCACTTGTGTCTGGAAAAAGGGAGGGGTTCTTGGGTGGGTCTTTGCTTGATAGAGCAACAAGGATGATTTGGGGACTTGAGCATCTCCCCTGTGAAGAGAGACTGAGAGCTCTGAGGCTGTTTAGTCTGAAGAGGAGATCTTATCTATGCGTACAAATATCTGCGGGGTGGGTGTCAAGTGGCTGGGGCCAAGCTCTTTTTGGTGGCCCGAAGCAGTACGACAAGGAGCAACAGCTACAAACTGGAACAGAGAAGGTTTCATGTCAACACGAGGAGAAACTTTACAGTGAGGGTGACGGAGCCTAGGAGCAGGCTTCCCATAGAGGTTGTGGAGTCTTCTTCTCTGGACACTTTCAGAACCTGCCTGGCTGTGTTCCTGTGTGGACCACCCTAAGGGATCCTGACTTTCGGTGGGGCAGTTGGACTCTGTGATCTCTGAAGGTCTTTTCCAGCCTCTAATGTTCTGTGATTGCTTGTGGAAATCAACAATGGGATGTCATCCACGTGGTTTTTAAAAAAGACCATTTTCTCAGCCTTGTTTCTAAAGATAAATGAAGAGAGGAGATGGTGACTGGTGCAGACCCAGCTGTTGATGCAGAAAACATGAGGTGGGGGATGGTCAGGGTTGTGGCATGCAAGACTATGATCTAGAATATGCAGAACATGTCAAATTCAGAGCATTGTGCTGAATTTGGACATGCTGGCACTCATAAAATTGGCTGAGGGGAGAGAAAACTTTTAAAACATCTTTGTCAGTGACATGGACAGAGGAATCGAGTGCACCCTCAGCAAGTTTGCAGACGACACCAAGCTGTGTGGCACAGTCGACTTGCTAGAGGGCGCGGATCCATCCAGAGGGACCTGGGCAGGCTGCAGAGGTGGGCCCAGGCTAGTCTCATGAAATTCAACAAGGCCAAGTGTAAGGTCCTGCACTTGGGCCGGCGCAATCCCAAGCACAACTCCAGGCTGGGTGGCAAATGGCTGAGAGCAGCCCTGAGGAAAAGGACCTGGGGGTCTGGGTGGATGAAAAGCTCAACATGAGCCAACAGTGTGCACATGCAGCCCAGACAGCAACTGTGTCCTGGGCTGCATTAAGAGAAGTGTGGCCAGCAGGGCAAGGGAGGGGATTCTCCCCCTTTACTCTGCTCTCGTCAGACCCCACCTGGAGTACTGTGTGCAGTTCTGGAGTCCCCAGCACAAGAAGAACATGGAGCTGTTGAAGCAACTCCAGAGGAGGCCACAGAGATGCTCAGAGGGATGGAGCAGTTCTGCTATGAGTACAGGCTGAGAGAGTTGGGGCTCTTCAGCTTGGAGAAGAGAATCCTTCCAGGAGACCTTGGAGTGGCCTTCCAGTACCTGAAGGGAGCCTACAGGAGGGCTGGGGAGGGACTATTCACAAGGTCTTGTAATGACAGGATGAGGGGTAATGGGTTTAAACTGGCAGAGGGGAGATTTAAATGGAACGTTAGGAGGAAGTTCTTTACAGTGAGGGTGGTGAGACACTGGCACAGGTTGCCCAGGGAGGTTGTGGCTGTTTCTTCCCTGCACGTGTTCAAGACCAGGTTGGATGAGGCCTTGAGCTACCTGTTTTAGCAGGAGGTGTCCCTGCCAATGGCAGGGGTTTGGAATTGGATGATCTTTGAGGTCTCTTGGAACCTAAACCATTCTATGAAATCCTGGCAGCTTCCTCTTGTACAGAAAAAAAAAACTGAATATGGAGTTATTTTTGAATGAAGGATGAATTAGGAGAATGTTTGTATACTGAGGTGTTGCATGGTCATGGAGGATATATAGGAAAAATATGAAATTTGAAATACTTCCAAATCTACACTACATTATTTTAGGGGGCATAGTTAAAACCAAGTGTGTATATCAAGCCATGCTGTCTGAAGGAGATGAGAAGAGAGTGCCAGAGTAATGATATTTGTTTCTGGTGAGCCATGATTTGACAGTGAGGGACTGTGACAGAGAGATTTCTGAAGATAATACTTCAAAGCCCAGAAGAAATGGCATTTAGCAGCCGATGTGGACTTTGAAGGCTAAACAAGACACAATTAAAAGAGCTGCATTTAATGTGGTGAGCTTCCCTCACTGCTTTGATACCCACTGACTGAATGTCCTGTTCATGCCGTGTGCTGGGAATAGGATTCAGGTGGAGCAGAAACCATCTTCTCACTGAAGGAAGAAACTAGTTAAAATTAGTCAATGTTGTGCTTTTCATTAGAAATCAGGTACTGATTTTTTTACTGATGTCTCACAAGGGCTTGAGAGAAAATTGTTGTTTGTTTGAAGTTGGTTGTGTGATTTTGCTTGTTTTTAATATTCTTTTCAGGTTACAGACCTAGGCTCCTTTCTGTGTTTGAGACACCAATCATGCATCCATTTCCTGAACCAGTTCATCATTTAGAAACTGCATTGTGTTTGTGTTGCCTCTGACATAGAATCCTAGGATGATTTAGGTTGGAAGGGACCTCAAAGGTCATCTACTAGTGCCTGCCCACCATGGGCAGGGATGCCTCTCAGCTAGACTTAGTTGCTCAAGGCCTCATCCAACCTGGTCTTTAACAGCCCCATGGAGGAGGCAGCCACAGCCTCCCTGGGCAGCCTATTCCAGAGTCTCACCACCCTCATGCTGAAGATATTCTTCCTAAGCTGCAGTGTGACCCTGCTCTGCCTCAGCTTCAAACCATTCCCTCTTGTCCTGTCTCTAGACACCCTGATGAAAAGTCCCTCTGCAGCCTTTCTGTAGGATCCCTTCAGGTATGGGAGGCAGTTCGAAGGTCCTCCCGTCTTCAGGCTTTACAAACCCCTATCACTTGCTGTGACTTAAGCGTGGTGGGTTTGTGTGTTGGGGCTGTGTTTAGACTGGTTGGAGTATGCTAGGAGGAGAAATTCCAAGCAGCCTAGGTTTTTTAAATTTGACTATGATACTGCTTGGTATCATTGTTTGGGTGGAGCTTGGTTCCCACCCTTGACCAGAGACATCAGTCTCCATATGCTGCTGTCAGGGCGATTTTTCGTGGGCTGAGAGATGCTGGTTTTCACAGTGCCAGTCTCTTCCCTTCTCAATCAAGTTATTACTGTCATTGTCATGAAGTACTCAACATCTTCCAGCCCCTAGGGTAAGAGGAGCATCATTTGGAACAGAAACCTGTGCATCCTGACAGCATGTGTTGGAGCACTCAGGAGCTAAAATGTGCTTGCGTTCATTGTCCCTCAGGAAGCAGTCTGATTCCTAGGCTGGCACTGCTGATGTAACTCAATTGTGGAATCATAAATAAACAATTGACATAGGTCAGAGAACTTCAAAGCACCCAGAAGGGGCGTAATAGGTTCTGGCTTGATAAATGAACCACATTGGTATGGTCTAAAGGAGTCTCAATATTATTGGGTTTTTTTCCCCTTCTGTCTCAGATCAAAGCTTCTTCCTTGAACTGCAGGCTGGCAACTCTTCCTAACCCTCTTACTTCCCTACATCCCCTGCTAGTCTCTTGCTACAGCCATCATTACCCATGAGACTGGTTTCTTTACAAGGTGTGCTCCATCTCCTGCATTAATTGGATCCTGATACACCCTTGCACATGAAGCAGTTCCTAGGGAATGACTTCTGGCCAACATCTCTTTGGGAGTGAGGATGGCTTTTATCTTGGTTGTAACAGTTACGCCCATGTGTTGTTTGTATTGCAGCTTTGTGCCCATAGAAGTAGGGGTTTTGTCCCGGGAAGATCAGGACCCTGAGCTGGTAGCTGAGGTGGTGTTGTGTGTATAGCTTGAGAGCGTTGCTGAAGCTTTTCTCCAGATCATGTTTTACACTCAGAAGCAGGTGGTTGAATCGTGTCACTTTCAGTGAGCCCAAGACTCTCTTTAAGATATCCCATCCTCTGTTGCCAGACTGAAAACATCATGGGACCATCTGTGAACCGGTGCTAAGCCTTGTGGTCAACCTGCTCTGGGTTCAGCACCTTTTACTTAGTGTGCTGTGAGCTGACTACAGAAGGTCTGGCAGAGCACAGATTCCTCCCATGCTGCCTCTGCCTGTCCTCTGTGACTCGGCAGGGCACATGTTATGTAAAAACACCCAGTCTGGAACAATCCAGTGTCAGAATGCAGAGTGCCAGCTCAATCAATGAAGCGCAAACCCAGTCAGTGGCTATATTGCTAACTTCTTTTTTCACTCATCCCCAGCAGCAGCATGGTGCTGGCTCCAAGGAGAAGGGTACCTTTTGCTTCTGTGCACACTGCACAATCCAGGATGGAGAAGGAAAGAGGGGAAAGAAGCAGATGCAAGCAGGTTACTGCCATGGGCATAGAAACTCCAACATGACAGAAGTTGGGAAACTGGCAGATTTTTCCTGTTACCTGGATGCTGAGAGCTTAAGGAGGTTCCAAACTCCTTTTTTAACAAGCTGGGGTTGNATGGGACTTTCTGAGAAATTCCTGGTGATACACCAGGGATGTGGATACACACGCCCATGCCTTGCTGTGCTGCATCCTGTCCAGAGGAGGAAGTTGCCATTTTCTCAGAAGAAACCAAACAACCCCCTCCTAACTCCAAATAAACGTGGAAGGAGAAGCCACTGATGTTCTTAGCTTCCTAACAGCTGTGCTCACAATGAATTCTGTCATCAAGGACAAATGCAATCTCTAGTCCTGGATTAACAAAAATAGTCTGATCTCCAAGGAGCTGATCTTCTGCTATGTACCTTGGCCTTTCTGGCCTGCCACAGGAGACACATGTGAAAATAGTGCAAAGCCTGTGCCTGAGTCTTTGCCCCCAAAGTGGTTGATACGTTCAGCCTCTAAAACTGTCTGTCAGGGAATGAGATCTTTATTCATGCTCATGTTTGATTCAAGCACTTGCTCTTACTGTGTATGGTGCAAAAAGGCAAGCTTTAAAATCAATTCTGTCCTCCATTAGCATCCTCAAAGGATGTCTCTGGTCACATCAGAGGCAATCTGCTCTCTCTTTCATATTATTGTTATTTGTTTTGTTTAAAACTTCATAGTGTATGAAATCATCTGTCTCGCTCTCTGCAGAAAACTGTCAAGGTTCTGCCTCTGCCCAGCAATAACAAAGACATTTCTCTGTTGCAGGCTGCCTGCCTCTCCCTTGCTAAGGGAGGAACTGTTTGCTGAATTTTCCTGGCCCCTTTGGTCCGTGGACTCTCTGCTCGCACTGCCATTAAGGATTCCAATTAATGCTAATCTGAATGTGTAGGCTTTCTTAGTAGATCCTGGAGTAATGCCATCAGCTGGGCTTACACCGGTCACCTAGCAGCAATGGGGTTTATTGCACTTCGTATCCTTTACTCCATGATAGATCACTGGCGTTTATAAAGCTAATAAAATGCACATATTTTTAAGCTATTATGAAAGCCAGTAAATGAAGTATGGGCATGAGAGCAGAGCCCTCATAGCCAGCAGCTTTCACACCGTTGCTGGGAATACAAAGGAAGACGACAGTGCAAAGAAGGGTGTGTTTTGTTTGAATTTCAAACAGGAACCTTGGGAATTTTCCTTGTCATGTAAGGACATGGTGTTCAGTAGCCCATATTTCATATTTTTTATACTTTGTCCTTAATGATGCTGTATTTTCTGTCTGCCCTTGCACGCTCACCTCTGGACAGGAACAACTGTTAGGATGGTATTTGACCTCTTAGGGAATACAGTGCCATGTGCTGATCCTCATGGGGCTGATGCTTGCATCGCCATAGACAGTTTGGGCCCAGTAGTGGGTAATTCCTCCTACACCGTGAGTAACATCACCTTACTCATCCTGTGACACTCTGAGTGGAAGCAGAATTAGCCTGGTTGTGGCAGGACCTCTGCTGTGACACTGCTGGCCTCTGAGCCTGCCACAGCTCTGCACTGTGCCACATGGCTATGAGTGGGGGTTTGGTCCTGCCATGCTGAGTATGAAGTGCTCTGCTGGACTTGATCCACAGGCCTCATTTTGATTGTTTGCAATTGAGCAGACCTGGCCTGTCCCTGAAGAAATCAGTGAGATCCATCCTGATGTGACAGCAGAGTGAAACCCTGCATGCTGCTATCTTTCGTGCTTAGTGCAGACTCATTTTCTTCTGTCACAGAATCATAGGATTAACCGGGTTGGGAAAGACCTTTGAGATTGGGTCCAGCCTGTCACCTAACACTTTCTAATTAACTAAACCATGGCAATAAGTTCCTCATCCAGTCTCCTTTTGAACATCTCCAAGGGCATGACTCCTTCACCTCCCTAGGTAGCCAATCACTCTTTCTGTGAAGAACTTCTTCCTAACATCCAGCCTAAACCTGACCTAGTGCAGCTCGAGGCTGTGTCCTCTTGTTCTGTCACTGGATACTTGGGAGAAGAGACCAATCCCCACCTGCCTATAACCTCCCTCCAAGTAGTTGTAGAGAGCAATGAGGTCTCCTCTGAGCGTCCTCTTCTCCAGGCTGAACACCCCCAGCTCCCTCAGCCTCTCCTCACAGGTCTGTGCTCCAGCCCCCTCCCCAGCCTTGCTGCCTGTATCTGGACATATTGAAGTACCTCAACATCTTCCTTAAATCGAAGGGCCCAGAACTGGAGGTCTTTTACTCGTTCTCTCGTGTCTTGTTTCATGAGTGCATTCCTTCTAAATGTGTCATGGATCAGAACTGTAAAATCCCATCTGTCAGTATGGGCAAGATGATAATCCCTGTGCTGGTCAGGTAACCAGCAAACTGGCATTGGCGTGTTTGGAAATGGGCACTCAGCCAGCCTGCTGATGCTGTGGATGTGCTTGGGTTTTGTTGGGGGTTTTTGGTTCTTTTACTCTCCAGATGATTACTTACATAATGTATGGACTAATAGTTGGTGTGTGGTTTACATGTAAGCCACTTTCTAGGAGCCACGTGTAGGCAGGGTGCTGAAGGTGACATAATGTAGGGTTCAATTGTTGCAATGTTTTGCTGTGGTGCAGGAAGAGGGGCGAGTGCAGCATGTCAGTGATGCAATCCAGTTAAACCACAGCCAGGCAGGAGTGGTGCAGGGTGCAGATGAATGAGTTCTCCTTGACTCATGTTTTCTGCAACTAAAATTCTTCTTGCAGTCTCTTGGATAGATTTGGGAGAGCAGAGATTTGGTACTGATGCCAGCGTGAACTGAGACTGACTTTGTCCTGCTGCCACTGAGCTCTGAGCCTGGCATTTGTAAATGACTTGTGTCTATGCACAGTTTAGCTTGGTATTCCCATGTCAGTAAATTTTGCTAATACCTCATAAATAAAAAAGGGTTTGACTCCATTTTCTCCCGGCTTCTTAGATCAACAGTTTGTAGCTTTAAATAAGCATTTGAAATTTTTGTTGTTGACTTTGATTTTTTTTTTTCCATTCTGCTTTTTAATTTCTGTTTTTACTTGAACTCACTGTGGCTCAGCATGAGGTCCTGCAGTCTTGGCTCAGAAATTCATGTTTGCTGACCCTATCTGGAAAAGATTTGTGGAAGTGGAGAGAGAAAACTTCAGTTCCCACTTCACTGCAGTACTTACAGGCCAGCTACTAGTATATCTTAGGAACTGTGGAAATGGCTGTAAAATTAACACCGTTGTGTAATATTCAGGATGAACAAAAAGAAGCAAAAATCCCGTGAGATGCAACCTAAATAATAAATGAAGTGATGTAAGACTTTGTTTAGCAGAGAAACTCTTGAAGACTGGGGACTGATCTTTGTTTCTATGAGTGCTGCTAGCTTGTGCTATGGAAACTCCAGCCCAAGCCTCAATACAAGTCTAAAAAAAAACCCACAAAAAAAAAAAGCAGCAGACACAGGCGTGCCTAGTCCCTCCAGATGTCTGCAGGCTCTGCCCCTGCTGCAGGACAGTCTCCTGTCACTCTGTGCTATGCAGACTGAAGCGGCTAGAGTGTCAGAGGCTGTGGGCTCGTTATTCTCTGTGGACAATGCAGCGTGACAATGGGATGGCTGGGGAGATCTGCTGCTGCCTTGTCAGTTCAAAGGGGTTGTGGTGATTACAGCCATTCAGTTCCAGAAGGCAGCTGAGTGGCAGGGATTGACGAAGAGGGAGACAACTGTACCACATCTAATGACTAAAGGTTGTGCTGCAGTGAGCTTCTCTATCTCCTGCAGCCAGAGCAGCTCTGGCTTGAGCCTACAGCGTAGGTGGTGCCCAGCCTGTTGCTCTCATCCATTGAGGTCTGAGTTGAATTGATGGGAAAAGAGTTAGAGTATGCAGGAGGCAGCTATGGTAACAGCACAGGTTGATGTGTTGATGAATGTCTGTGGTCAGTTACCTGTTTATTCAGACTGGGCACTACCTTCTGAGGTTCTGCACTTGAGAGAGGGATGAAGTTTTCCTTTGGTGCTTGTGTTCTGCAACCCAGAAAGCACTGCTTTTGTAAGGTTTGTGGCTATTGTTTCTCATGTAAAAGCCTTTTAAAGTTTTCCTGGAACTGGGAGGTTTAAGTATAAACATTAGTGGTCATGAGAATTCAGAACAGCAGCTGAAGGTCTGCAAGAGTCTTGCACTTGGTGCTGAGGTTGTGCAGTAGATGGGGGCCCTGAAGAGTAAGGTGAGCCTGGAGGCAGGGCTGGAGGGTTTTTTGCATTTGGCTCTAGATAGACAGCTCTGGTTTTGGAAGGGGGAGATAAATGATGCCAGCTTAAACCATGTTTTTTTTCCTCAGTGCAGATCTTCCTGTGTATTGATTAATCACCAAATTTCTACAGATGGTGCCATTTGCAATGATCAGTGCTGGGCAAAGTCCCTGGAAATAGGAATGTGAAGTATTAGTTGAAGTCCTGAGTTATGGCTTTCCCAGGTGCCAGTGGCTGTCCCCTGGGATCTGGCTTTTTCACTGGTTCCTTTCAAGCTGGTTATAGGCAATGTCTTGTATGCTTGGTTAAATTCAGTCTTTGGTGGTTGTGCAGTCCAGTGGCATGCAAGTTACCTTCCCACCCAGCCCCACCAGGGTGTTCTCTGATGGGTCAGTGCTGACATCTCCAAAGAGTGAAGTGTTTGCCTGGCTGCTGCTGTCACCTGGTGCTGCCATGTTGTCAATCAGGAGGTACTGAATGATGAAGTAAATTCTATACATCTCATTAGTATGTGTGGCAGCAGCAGGTTTTAATTACATGGTTAAACACAGAAAGACAGGATTGTCATGCGGGATCAGTCTGGTGGCCCTTTGTGGTTGACATCCTGCCTGCAGCAGTAGCCAAGGTTGGGTACATTAATGCATAACATTTCTTTTTGCCCTCGCTAATGTGCACAGGAAAATTCCCCCTCTTGCTTTACTTCACTTAGTTTTGTCCAGAAGAGTAATTCATTCGCTGTGGACCCTTTTGCTCTGCTGTGGTTCAGGGTAGGGAGTGAGGGCCTTTATATTCTAGACAAAGGATGTAAGATGAAGGAGCTGTTGCTTTTTTTTTTTACCCCTGACTTTACCAGAGGACTTGATCTCTGCAGTGCTTTCTTGTGCCTAGTTGAAGTTCATTCCATAGGTAACAAAGTCGCAATCCTGGTCTGGTAAGGATGCTGCTGTTACTCTTTTCACCTTTAAGGTGTGACTACTTCTCATGCAGATAAGTCTTGCAACTGTTGTTGAGTGGTAGGTTAGCTTAGGTTGTTATTTTTTGTTCTTTAATTCTTACTATTATAATTTCATATTCAATTAGGCTTTGACTGATGGCAGCTACTTACACAGCTCTAACCCAGAGATCCATAAAATGGTAAACTAAAACTATGGTTTAGTGTACAGGGGATGTAGGGATAGATGTTTAATCTCTGAGTATCAAAAGGCTGGAGAGAGCAAAGCAATCTTCCTGCAGGCAATGTCCTTGCAGGGACCATGTGAATGGTGTCTGATGGGGCGGGAGAGTTGCTGTTCCTCTAGCACTGACTGGTTTGCCTTCCTGTTGTACAGGGAGAAAGAGGTAAAGCAGTTGTCACCATGTGATGTTGGAGGATCCCAGCCCACTGAGTCCTGATTTTTTTTTTTTTCCCCCCTTTCTTGCTTATGCCAGGCTTGCTGGTTCAGCTGAGTTGCTGTTGGCAGTGAGACGCTCGCTGCGAGCTGAGAGGTCTCCGAATTTAATTCACAGAGGTGACTGAGCATGTGAATGCCAGCCTGCATAACAAATTGGAATTGGTGCCCCCCTGGGCGTCAGCCCAGGGCTCTGCTTAGTCAGGGTGGCTCATCAGGTGAGCTGGGGCAACCTCTGGTACGGGTGCAGCTGCTGTCAGCAAAGGAGAGGCACTGCTGCAATGGTTTCTTACACCTCTGAAAGGGAAGTCAGGGACACCTGCAAATGCTGCAGCCTTATGTGAGTTGAAGTGACACAGGGCAGGGTCTTCTACAGAATACAAATATCATCATAAAGGCCTCATGATCCTGGCAGTTTCTGCTTCTGAAGTTACAGACCGTTGATCTGGAAGTGGTGGGGTCATAAACCAGTGGTTGAAATGCAGATTATAAGGGTCACTGAAGGTCTCTGGAACTGAGATGCTGTTGATTGTTTGGATGAATGCTCACAAAATGCAGCACAGTGGTGGTGCAGGAAAATTCCCCAGACACAAGATTCCTGCCAAGATGTAAATTGTAGTCAGTGAATGTATAGCAGAGAAGGTGGTGATCTGAGCCACAACAGTGTGTGCGCTATCTGCCTTTGCAGTGCTGGTGCTGATAAGGGATTCAGAGATCCCCCAGGACTGGGAGATAAGCTGAACAGGAATTTTCCTGATTACTCCTTACTCTTTTGACACTAAATAAATTGGAAGGGAGAGGGTAGAAAGACATGGCTCTAATGGATTTGAGATTTGATTGGTTTAGATGTGTGTGGGGGGTTCATTTCCCTTGATTTGGGAGGTGTTGTTCAGGGCTGGATGTGATGGATATTCTTTGTGTGAAATATACGCTGGAGACAAATCAATTTATGGGCAAATGAAATGTTGCATTTTCACAGATTGGGGAAAAATAAATTACCTTTAAAAGTTCTGTCCTCTTGGGTTCCCATCCACTCTGCATACCCCATCCCTTGGTCCACAGCACTCTGCCTTGGGCTGCTGCAAGTACTCTGGTGTGGTGTTACAACTGGGTTATCACAGTAACTCTGCTTTGGAGGCTTGTGGGGTGAGGGGGTTTGGGTTGTTGTGTTTTGGGTCTTTTTGCCCACTGGATTTATGTGGGATCTCAGATACCAGTATTTGGTGGACCATAGGTTGTGTAAATTAAATTATCATTCAATATTGTAAAGAACATAGTGATTTAATAGGTTACGGTAGGAGGAGCAGGAGCAGGGTCATAGTGTACAGTCTGAGAATAAAGGAACACAAGGGTTTGTTGTCACAGAGTAGCAGGGGTTGGAAGTGACCTCCAGAGATCCAGTCCAACCCCCTGCCAGAGCAGGATCTCCCAAGGTAGGTCACACAAGAATGTACCCAGGCAGGTTTTGAAAGTCTCCAGAGAAGGAGATTCCACAACCTCTCTGGGCAGCCTGTTCCAGGGTTTTGGCACCCTCACCATAAAGAAGCATCTGCTGTTGTGGTGGAACCTTCTGTGTTTCCAGTTTGGGCCCGCTATTACTTGTCCTATCACTGGGCACCATCAACAAGAGCCTCTCACCCTCACTGTAAAGAAGTTTCTCCTCATGTTGAGGTGAAACTTTCTCTGCTAGTTTGTAGCTGTTGCTCCTTGTCTTATTGCAGCTGACCAGTGAAAACAGATTGGCCCCATCCACTTGACACCCACCCCTCAGATATTTATAGACGTTGATCAGATCTCTCATCCTTCTCTTCTCCAGACTAAACAGCCCCAGAGCTCTCGATCTCTCTTCACAGGCGAGATGCTCAAGTCCCCTAATTATCCTTGTAGCTCTCCATTAGATTCTCTCCAGCAGGTCTCTGTCTCTTGAATTGGGGAGCCCAAAACTGGATGCAATATTCCAGATGTGGTCTCACCAGGACAGAGGAGAAGGGGAGGAGAACCTTGCTAGAGCTGCTGTCCACATTATTCTTCATGCACCCCAGGATGCCGTTGGCTCTCTTAGCCACAAGGATGCATTGCTGTCCCACGCACAACTTGCTGTCCACCAGTACTCCAAGGTACTTTCTCCACAGAACTGCTTTCCACCAGGATAACCCCTAGTTTGTACTGGTATCTGGTGGTATTCCTCCCCAGATGCACTTGTCCTTATTGAACCTCATGGGGTACCACTTCAGCCAGCTTTGCAGCCTGTCCAGATTTTGTTGGATGGCAGCACAGCCTGATGGGGTGTCAGCCACACACCCCAGTTTCATATCATTGTTGAACTTGCAGAGGGTCCACTCAATCCCCTCATCTAGGTGAGTGATGAAGATATTGAACAAAACTGGACCCAGTACTTCCCCTGGGGAACTTTTTTTTTTTTTTTTTGTGTTCTCATGGGTTGTTTCACCAAGACATTCTACGTCCCTTTGGTAGACTTTGACTTGAAGACTCTATCACTGCCATGGGGATTGGATTGGNATCACTGCCATGGTGATTGGATTGGAATAAAATGGATGTAGCAGAAGCTCTGATTGTGAGGAGCACTACTCAGAACTTGCCCTTTGAAAACTTACTTTTAGTTGTCCTGCTTTAGTTATCTAGACCCAAAAAAAGCTCCCCATCTGCTTCAGATGGGTCTTGTTGCTAAAGCAAAAGATAGACGATTCTCCTTAAGCCTTCTTGATAAATAGTTCGGTTTTGTGTGTGTTTGGTCTTCTGGTCATTTGCCTTTGTGCTGAGGATGTGTTTTTATCGGCCCCATCAAAATTCAGCTGGGCAGGAACATTTGTGCAGATCTCTGCAGATGCACCTTTAGCTTCTGTCCTGGAATTGTAATTGTTCAGTCTGACAGTTTTGGAGGTTGTTTTTTTTGTTTTGTT
The DNA here is from genome assembly GCA_013396835.1 of Psilopogon haemacephalus. Lineage (NCBI taxonomy): Eukaryota > Metazoa > Chordata > Aves > Piciformes > Megalaimidae > Psilopogon > Psilopogon haemacephalus. Next base: position 46,772 of record VWZI01019550.1, read on the forward strand.
TTTTTTAAACCCAAGTATAATTTCCAAGGATTTATAATAAAAGAACACTCAAGGTATAGGCAATCAGTTAAAAATGAGACGTTGTCAGGCTTGACAATAGGAGCTGGGTTTTGCAACCTGTAAGACTATTTTAATCTAACTCTTTATCTGCAAGTTAAGTATCTCACATGTGATCTGAACCTGAAAATTCCACACTTTCTGGCTCCTTAAAAGGAATTGTGCTTTGCCAGAACAGAGAAGGTATGGCAGATGATTTAGTGGGACAAAAATAGACAAACATTTTTGGTGGCACTTGCTTAAAAAAACTGCACTGTAAAAGGAAACATACCTCTAGCTTGTGGCACCACATGCCGGGACCAAGCCAAGCAAGCAGCTCATGCTTCTGGCCTGGTGATGGGATGAGCTCAGAGTCCAAAATCTTGTGAGTGGCTCCAGATTGTAAAGACATTTTAGTAATTCAGTGAACTTCTGTGCTTGGATGATGTTATTTAAAACCCTGAGTACAGAACACATTGGACATGACCTTGGTGCTGGTGCATGAGAATCTCGACATGAGGCACCAGTGTGCACTTGCAGCCCAGAAAGCGAATCCTGTCCTGGGCTGCATCAAGAGGGGCGTGACCAGCAGATTGAGGGAGATGATTGTGCCACTCTACTCTGCTCTGGTGAGACCACACCTGGAGTACTGTGTCCAGTTCTGGAGCCCCTACTACAAGAGGGATATGGATGTGCTGGAGCATGTCCAGAGAAGGGCCACGAAGGGTAATCAGAGGACCGGAGCTGCTCTCCTATGGAGACTGAGAGAGTTGGGGCTGTTCAATCTGGAGAAGAGGAGGCTCTGAAGAGATTGTGGCCTTCCAGTATCTGAAGGGGGACTACAAGAATGCTGGTGAGGGATTTTTTTAGGGTGTCAGGTAGTGATAGGAGTGGGAGGAATGGATCCAAGCTGGAGGAAGAGAGATTTAGATTGGATGTTAGAAAGTTCTTCACCATGAGGGTGGTGAGACAGTGGAACAGGTTGCTTAGGGAGGTGGTGGAAGCCTCATCCCTGGATGTTTATAGGGCCAGGCTGGATGTGGTTCTGAGCAACCTGATCTAGTGTGAGGTGTCCCTGACCATGGTAGGGAGGGTTGGAACTTTGGGGTCCCTTCCAACCCTGACAATTCTGTGATTTGTACCATTTTGTCTGGTAATTGTTCGTGAAAGATGTGTCTAAACTTAGCTGTTCTTGGGATTTCCTTTTGCTGTTGAGGTGGAGGTCTTGTGGGGATTTTGTTTTTTTTTTTTTGTTTGGGTTGGTTTGTCTTTAAGTTCAATATCTGTTTTCTTTTTGAGAAGCACTGAGACAGCTCTTCATTTACTGCCAAGGCTAGAGGCTATCATTTACTACCAAGAGAAGTGGTTGTTTGCTGTCCCTCCCATTGTAAGTGCTGATACTGCCATGGATCTTAAAGCAATGTAAGGCAGCGCACACAGCAGTTGTTGTTGCCTATTGATTCACAGGCAGAACAAACCTGGTTCTGTTATTAATGCTTCTGCTTGGCTTTTTGTTTGCACTATGATTACTCTGATTCCACTGTAACTTTTTATATCACTGTAGTTGAGAACAAGATTAGGCTGTGTTTACTGATGGAATAATGATTCTGGAATACAGCTTTTTGGCTCTGCTGGTATCCCCACAGTCACTCACATTTCAGTTGTTTAGGAATTCCGATTGCTTTAGGATCATTTTCTGTGCTTCTGATGCAGTACTGTGGAACTGAACTACAGCAAAAGCTGCACCTGCCCCAGGAGCTGCTGACCCCCTCTGTCAGATTTTGAGGGTCTCTCATCTGCACTTGAGTTCGAGTGACTCCAGCTGTGCGTGGTGGGTGCTGAGGTGTTGGATCTGGCTCCCAGCAACAACTGTTTGAATGTCTGTGACAGGTTAATTTCTATATCTTATCTGCCACTATTATTATTGATTTGCTCCACAACTACATGTTAATTTCCCATGGGATACTAGAAGTAATGAAGTTGCTAAGAGGACCATGTCCACAGCAGGAGAGCTGAAGCAGTAGGATGGACTCAGGGACTACAGAAATGTTTTTGTAGGGTTTTGGGTTGTCTGGAAATTCTGCAGCAGTTCTGAAGTAGCAAGGGACATATCTCTTTCAGCAAAAGATGCCTGGTCACAGAACTTAATTTTTAAGGTGGATTGTGCTTGTACTCTGCAGCATGCTTGGTCAGATGATTGGGATTTGGGTTTGGGAAAGCAGCTTAAGTGCTGACTTGGACTGAGAGTCAAGAATCACATGTCTGTGGGGCTGGTGTGCATTTAAGCTGCTGGACGCATGTGGAACAGGAAGGACTTGGGTGAACTTCAAGAAAGGAGACTGCATCTTATGCAAGTGTAAGTGAGCACCTCTGTGCAGGAGCAGCCAAGGAAACGTGGCCAGGAGGAGGGAGAGTCAATATAGATAGTGTAACCAAGTTTAGCACTATTAAAGGTAATGCTCTGGAAGGTGAGGAGGAGAGAAAGGGTTGAGGTTTTTGCATGTCCCCATTCAGCAGGATTGCAGAGGTCTAGAGAGCTGGGGTGAAGCAGTATGAGAGAATGAGAATGTGGGGTGAAATGGTATCATTGTGATTTGTGGGAAGGCAGAGATGTGTTGGCTGTGGAGATCAAATAGCTTTGTGCAAAAGCAGGAAGAAAAAAAATGACTGAAAATGAATGGTAGTCTTTTGAATGTTAAATTTAATCTGAAACCAGCCTTCCGGACCAAGGCTTGCTTTTTATGATCCCTTGGCTTTAGACCAAGTATAATTAATCCTCTCTTCCTCAGAGAACCCAGCAGGTTCAGTGTTGTGTCATGGAAAGCTGTCCTCTGTGCCCTCTGCAAAGTCCCAGCATTGGTTGTGGAGTGCTGCCTAATCAGGCAGCTCATTAGCCATGTGCTTTGGAGTGGCTCCTGGTATGTTATGCCTCACTTGCACTGTCCTGCAAGTTTTCTGCAAATTCTTGCTTCTGCTGCTTTGCCATTCCTCTTTGGGAGGCTGGAAAGCAAGGAAGAGATTTTTCCTGCTTGGCTGTTCAGGCAGTGTTGTCCTGGGTTATTGTCTTGCTTATCATACACAGAGTAAAGGAGGTGACTGCCACTCTTCCTTTCATCATCTCTGGGAGCAGAGGACAGCTGGCCTTGCCTTTTCCCACCAGATGGGGTTTGAAATATGGACCTTTCACACTGCTTGTAAGTGACAACAAATCCCAGGTACCCTAGCAAAGGCTATGAGCATCCCTCCTTGCAGCAGAGCCTCGTGTGGCTGAATTGCAGTTCCCATTGCTGCTTTAGATGCCTTCCAGACTTATGGCATCATGTCATGGGAGTGTTGATAAGGTAGAAATTGTCAGCTTGCTGTGAAGCGTCACCGAAAGTAAAAATAATAAGGTAAAAATGCATTATTAATACTGAGATTCCTGGATGCAACTGGGAGCCATTTGATTGATTTCAAGTCTGCTATGAATTTCAGGGAGAGGAAAAAGAAGAAAACTGCTAGGGAGGGAAACAGAGTAGGAGACACACAAATCAGGGAGACATCCCAGGTTGTGGTGGTTGCTGTGACGATTACAGATGTGCTCTTTGCTTTGTGTAACAATGCAGAAGATTTGTGTTAATGCATTACAGGCTCTTGTGCCGTGGGCAGTGACCTCTTCCTCCTCCCAGCTGCCAAAAAAGTGACAGCAGAACGCACCCAGCAGACTGTGACCCCACTGAAAGGGACACAACAGATCTGCAGGCAAGTGAGATGGAAGGGCAGGACTGCAACACACATGCTGGGAGAGGAGGACATGTGCCTACTGCAGAGACTGGGAGACCTCCATGGAAAGGACAAACCTAGCCTGAGCCATAAAGTGTTGGTTGCCTCCTGGAGTCTGCCTGTTTGGAGTCTGCCTGTTTGGAGTAATTGTGTTTTCGATGCCCATGAAATAGATAACTGAGTGGCTGGTTACCAATGCTGTGTGCACTAGTTTTAACTGCAAAATTAATACAGTCACTGTCTCATAGAACCAGCAGCAGTTGCCCTCCACCCAAGCTGGTAGAGCCATGCCTCATGGCTATTTCCTTCTCTTTCATTGCCATGCCAGGTCTCTGCTGTTTTAATGTCTCCACTCAAAGTGCAAAGATCCTAGTGAAAGTTTATTGCTGTGTTCCCAGTAAGGGAAAGTTCACTGCTGTGTTCCTGGTGTGCTAACGGCTCTCAAGGGGTTTCCTTCACCCAGTTCACCAAGCTCTGCACTCAGCTTTTGTTGTCATGTGACTCAAAGTTGCATGTTTGTGGGGTTTTTTTGTTGTTTTTATTAACATATTTTTTCCTTGCTGTACATTTTGCCCTGATAGTATTTGGTATGAATAGGGAAACAACCTCTTAGGTGGCTGCGTTGAGTTCTCGTTGTAACCTTTGAGTTGGCACTAGTGAATGCTGAGTACCCCTAGAAAATTAGTTGGATTTCTCTTTTGCTAGGCTTCTGCTATTGCCTGGTGCTTGTTCTTCATTTATCCTGCAGCAAGTGAGAACAGCCCCAGCCCGGGAGAACAAAGTGAGTGCACACCATGGTGACAGAGAAACCCTGAGAGAAAAATGCTGATTATGTATTTTGACCTTGTTGCATTAGAGATAGCATCACCCACATTAGCCACTGTTTGTGATCAGTCTCCAGGGCCTAAATTGCTTCTGGACAAGGGGAGAAGTCTGGGGCTTTTGTTGTGGCTGCCTGGTTAAGTTACAGGATGAAATATATACCATGGAATGCTTTGGGGGACATTCAGCACTGCTTAGCTGCCTTTACTGCCATTTGTCTTCTGTGGCTGTAAGTGACTTCTGTAGCAGACACCAATTACAGGAACAAAATAAAATCCTGGCCAGAGCATGGGAGTGAGCTGCCCAAAGAGGCAGGGGTGGAGTGCAGGGTTCCTTTTGTGGAGGAGGAGGAGGGAAGTTGGTCAGTAAATTCACCAAGAAATTTGTTGTGCTTGTTTGTCTGAGCTCTTGGCAAGTGTCTCAGTTGTCTGTGTGCACAGCCAGGAGTCAGCATTGGTGGAGAGATGTTCTCCTGCTAAGTCATCCTTTTATAACGTTGTAAATGTTCTGGAGCCCCCAGTTCTTGCTTTGTATGAGAGACCGAAGAGATTTCTCTCCAGTGAGAGCTGGTAACAGATCAAGTTAAGCCTGCTGATGCTCTAGGGGTAGGAAGGGAGTGGGCAGAGGAAAGTGGGAAAGAGGAACTCTGAAGAAAGGCGAGAACCAAATCCTTTCTGTAAACCTTCTCAGATTAAATCAGTGCTGTGTTGGAGAGGTAGAACAACTTAATGCCTAGGTGTGAACATGACTGGCATCCTCTGACTGACTCAATATACAGCACAGCTTCGTTTCTTGGGAGAAGTGATCTGCCTACTAGTAATCTGCTTAGAACAAATTCTAGTCCAGTTTGTCACAAGCTGTGCTCAGCTGCCTGACCTAATTTTCCTGTAAAAAAAACAAGACTTGCACACACTCACTCCTACCATGTAGGTGTTTGGCTTCTTGTATCTAGTGGCATTTGATAAGGAGTAGAGAGGGCTCCAAGCAGTAAGTAGACCTCCTGCTTCTGTCTTCTGGATTTCTTGTTTAAGGGTTTGGAGAAAGGGTCTTGTGTAACTTTAAGAATTCACAAAATTGGCAGAGGAGTCAAGTTTTGGTCTCAAAAGACACTTCATCTCTTGAACAACATCTACACCAAATCTTTTGATCACTGAGCTTCCAAGGTGCAGGGAATTCATTGATTTACTTTCCATGACTGAAACCAAAGCTCTTGTTCCTGAGCACCTATCCATGGCCCAGCTTTACCCCAGTTAGACACCAGCTCATTTAGCAGTCAGGAATGACAGAATTCATTATGGTGCTCAGTCCTCCTACTCTTTTACACAAATCAGAAACTGAATGAGGAAAATGGGTGGTAACACACAGGATGGAGCTGCTGGGCTTCCTGCTTTGGTATATCCTGTTTGAGCTTCCCAGGCTTTGAAAAAGAACCAGAGAACACAATATAGATATTAAAGTAAAACTGTAGCTATATAGGTTAGACCTGCCTTTGGTTTAGGTGTTGCTGTCCCCAGTGAGAGGCCTGATTAATTGTCATACGTTAAGTGTGTTTTGTGCATCTCTGCATCCTGATGTTGCCACAGTCTGGCCTTTTGTAAAGGTACTGGTGCTGTCTTTCCTGTGTGCAGAGTAAGTTGCTTTGCAGAGTGCACCCTCATCTAGTCTGTCAGCAGTTTGTCTGTTTACTAAGACTGTATTTTTTTTTTAATTGTGTTTTCAGACCTGAGCAAATCACAGCTACAGTCTAAGCTAATGTCTCATTTTTATTTATTTCAGTCCCATGCTGCCAACTTGACCCATTTTTTCCATTCTACCGACTGTTCAAATCTCATAGATTAATTAGTGAGGGAAGGCACAGCTGATCCTGGAGCGAAATCCATACCCACAGATTCTGCTTCTCTGCCATCCAGCCCTCTTGGTTTGTTCCCTGTTCTGGGATATAGGCTGTCAGTATTACACTATGCTGTAATAGACCTGAGTAGCCGTTATCATTAGCAGTGGGTACCAGCTTAAAAACCCAGGCATCAAAGAACAAAAATGCTGGCAGCTAAATGGAGAAATCCAGCCAGGAGGAAAACAACCCCAAGCATCAGCCAGACGGCTGCAACTCCCTGCACAGAGGAGGAGGGCTGTGCAAGACAAGCCAGCTAAATGTTGTCTGACATATAAAAACAACTGTTCTGTTGTGTTGGAGAATGTTGTTAAGAAACCCTAGCCCAATGCAAACTGCTGTCAAAATGACCACAAGCAGACTGAGTCCCCCTTACACATGCAGATGCAGAGAAGAGGGCAGCCAACTATCTCCTATATTGTATGGGGGCCACATTACTTGGTAGAGCCCTCAAGATGTCTTTAGGCTTGCTGGCTGAAACCTTGGCAAATTCTGTTGCACCTTAGAACTCTATTTGGATTCACATCCTACTGCATTTAGGTTTGTCTCTTTTTGTCTCCCTTCTCTTTTTTTTTTTTTTTTTTTTTTTTTTCTATTAACTAGAGCATTAAATGCTGGCCTCCAGCAGGGCTTCTCCATATGCTTACAACAAATGTCTCCTCCGTGGAGGGAGAACATATATGTGTGAGAGAGCATTGAGATACAGAATGAGGCACCTCCCAGATCTAGCTTCCCTGGGAGGCAAAACTTAGGCGCTTGAGAATGCTGCTCAGATGGAAGCAGCATCTCGTGGTTCACCTTAGCACCCATGAGCAGAGGAGCACAGCAACGTGGCCAGATTGTTCTCCCTTGTGATGCGTGAAGATTGGCCCAGCTTCTGGGGGCGTGCAGCCCCTTGTTTGGCATGGCAGAAACTGCTCCATCATGCAGGTAAGACTTCAGAGTCAGTGGAGACTGACCTGCCCCTTTCCATTCTTCTCTCAACCCAAGTTCTGTGCATAAATCATGTTCCTTACCAAGCCATGACTTGCTCCTGCTGTGAGCAGTTGGGAGGCTGCAGAGCATCTGCCTGAAGTGTTCCTGGACATCCTTCTTTACTGTTGGCCAAGGCAGTGTGAAGTGCTGTGAGGTTACATGGCTGCTGCTAGCTCTGAGCCGTAGGAGGCAGGGGTAGAGATGGTGTTTAAAGTGTCTCTCAATGCAATTTCCATGGTTATCAGATGGAACTGGATGTCACTGTGCTGCTCCCTAGTGCAAGGACTTCGTAGATTAACTGTTCAACTAATAGCAAAGCCAGAGTTAATTGCAGCAGTTTTGAACTGAAAATAGCAAATTATATTCCCCAGACAAATCCTCCTTTTGGCTTGTAAATAATTCATAAGGTGACCCTTATTTGATATAAATGTGTGGTGTTCACTGGGATGTACTTTGAAGGACTTATTTAGTGTGTGCAGATCAGCTCCTTCACCTTGGTAATTTGGTCTGCTGTGGCTGTCACCCAACAGTGAAGGTTTTGTTTCTGCTTCTTGCTTGGCAATTGAAATTTAAATGGGGAGAAGCAAACAGAGTAACAAATAATATGCTTTGGTACACATTTTCATGAGCAATAATTGTTCGAACTAAAAGCTTTCAGGATTCATTAACTGCTAGGTGTTTGTGGAAATCATACCAGAGCACTTATGAATAATGGAACATGAGCAACTATTGCTCACTGAACTCTGCCCCTTCAGATTATGCAAATATTTATGACCCTGCTTGTGTATATTGTAACATCATCTGAACCAGCTCCTCATTATTGCAAGGAGTGGAAGCAAGAAAATCTGATTATTTCTTTCTTAGTTCATAAGCAGATGTTAACCCACAGAAAGCAGTTGTGAAAATTGAGTGTTAAAAGGTAAAATGAAAAAAAAAAAAAAAAAAAAAAAAACTTTTTTTTTTTTTTTTTTTTTTAATTGGGAGGAGCACACTTCCTCTCTGTAACTTACATTTGTGTTATCTGATTTGAAGGTGGGGATGTAAACACTTCAGCCTCTGCTCTAGACTGCATGCAGGGCACTTCAGTTGAAACTAGTTATTTGTTTGGAAGAGTTGCAAATGATGGAGCCACAGAATCTTAGAGGTTGCAGGGGATCTCTAGGGATCATCCAGTCCAATTCTCCTGCCAAGGCAGGATCCTGTAGGGTAGTATGCACAGGGATGCATCTAGGCAGGTTTTGAAAGTCTCCAGAGAATGAGACTTTCTCCTGGGCAGCCTGTTCCAGTGCTCTGTCACCCTCACTGTAAAGAAGTTTTTCCTTATGTTGAGGTGAAACCTTCTATGTTACAGGTTGTAGCTGTTGCTCCTTGCTTTAATGCTGTTGACCACCAAAAAGAGATTGGCCTCATCCACGTGACCCCCACCCCTCAGATATTTGTACACATTGATCAGATCTTCCTCTCAGCCTTCTCCAGACTAAGCAGCCTCAGGTTTCTCAGTCACTTTTCATAGGGGAGATGCTCAAGTCCCCCAGTCATCATCATGGCTCTCTGTTGGGCACTCTCCAGCAAGTCCCTGTCTCCCCTGAGCTAGGGAGCCCCAGACTGGACATAGTATTCCGGGTGGTGTCTCACCAGGACAAAGTAGAGGGGGAGAAGAACCTTCCTAGACCTACCAGACACCCTTTTCCTGATGCACCCCAGGATGCCATTGGCTGTCTTGGCCAGCCCACAGTCCATACCCTGCATGTGATGTGACATCAAAGATATTGTCAGCGTGCCTCTGAGAGAACTCCAGTAGTTAATGCAGTAGCCATAAGCTATGTAGGCCATTTCAAACAAGTTCAAGTAAAAATAACTCCATACTGCAAGAGACCCACTTGTGTTCACAGGTTTTTATATACATTACAGAGAAACTGCCTTCATGCTCCAAACACACTGAAAATGAGGCAAAATAGAATCCAAAGCTAGCAAAGCTTCAGACATGCCTGTGGCTCTCTGTGTATGTAGCTGGGCACTGTTGATACTTCTAGGTAGGTTTATTTCATCTTTCCCAAGAAATTCTTCAGTGTTACCTGGTTAGTAGTTTACAAAGTCTTTGTTCTGGGGCCGCATGGCCTGGTTCTACTAAAGAAGCACCCTAAATTTGTCTGGGATTTGTGTCTGAGGGCACTTTGCAGCAATACCTGCTGTGTACGCAAATACTCTGGAGAAATTCAAGTAGCTTGAAGCTGAAGGAGAAGCAGTGGAGCAGCTGAAAGGTAAAATTGGATACCTTTTGCTTGTGTCCAACCCCAAGACATGCTCACTGTCATCTTTATGAGTAGACAGAAGTCATTACAATGCCTACAAGGACCACAAGCTTTTCCCTGCTGAAAGCAGTGACAAATGCTGCAGTGACTGAAGTGAAAGCAAAACGGGACCAGTCCTTTGAAGGTTTGTGCCCTGTGAGGGTAAGCTGGAAACTGTACCTAAGCTAACTGCATCATCTCTTGAGTTGCTGTCAGACTCAGTAGGATCTCAGCCCCAACTCCCTCTGTGTGTTCCTCTTGTTGTGCTATTCCCTGTGCATTGGCCTGCAGGTATCTTTTCATTTCACATAGGACACAACACTTTTGGAGCCTGTTGGTTTCATGGTTTGTGGTCTGCTTGTGATGGGGACTTCTGCCCAGCCTAGCATAACTCCATCTCTGTAATGCCTTTCTAAACATTGTGGACTCTATCAGTGCTGCTCTCCATGCTAATGCTTGATGGAAAGTCCTGCAGCTAGGATTGTTGTGTGCAGAGCCATAGGGATGTGTGCACCTCTTTGTTTTCCAAAGTACTGCGTTCGGTTTTGGGCTCCCCAGTTTAAGAGGGACAGGGATCTGCTGGAGAAGGTCTAGCGGAGGGCTATGAGGATGATTAGGGGACTGGAACACTGCCTGACGAGGAGAGACTGAGGGACCTGGGGCTTTTTAGTCTGGAGAAGACTGAGAGGGGATTTGATAAATGCTTATAAATATCTGAGGGCTGGGGGTCAGGAGGGAGGGACAGGTTCTTCTCACTTGCTCCTTGTGATAGGACAAGGAGCAATGGGTATAAATTGCAGCACCAAAGGTTCCACCTCAACACAAGGGGGAACTTCTTTACTGTAAGGGTCACAGAGCACTGGAACAGGCTCCCCAGAGAGGTTGTGGAGTCTCCTTCTCTGGAGACATTCAAGGCCTGTCTGGATGCATTCCTCTGTGACCTGAGCTAGGTTATGGTCCTGCTCTGGCAGGGAGGTTGGGCTTGATCTCTCTTGAGTCCCTTCCAAGCCCTGACATCCTGTGATCCTGATGTTTCCTGGGCATTTTGATGTGAGACAGTGACTTTTGCTTGATGAGGCTACGGCTTTGTCTAATCAGGGCCTTGATTAAGCAGTTGGTTTATTTTCCAGTCATCATTTCTTGAATATTTCTATAGCTACCTCAGTATGTCTCAGTATTTAATGGTTTATGAAGCACAGAAAATTTTGTGACAACTTAAGGAGCCATTTTCATACCATTTTGCAGTGATTAGATAACTGTTCATTTTCATTGCTTGAATAATTGCTCCAGAAGGTTAATATCAGTAGTCTGGCAGCAGTGCTGGTGCACTAGCCTCTGTTTCTTATGGAAGCCTAAATCCATCTCTCTCTGGGGGCTTGTTCTCGGCCTGGCTCAGGGCATGGGCAGCCTGTGGAGGTAGTACATGAAAGCAGAAGTTCTGCTTGAACAATTATCCTTATGTTTTAAAGGGGTTTGGGCACAGGTGAGAGCAGAGCTGTTATGTGTTGATCACCCAGGATTTGCTCTTTGCTTCTTTTTTTTCTTTTTTTTTTTTTGTTCTACCTTTCAAAACTCCAATTTTCTTTGAACAGATTATTGCTGCAGAACCAGCAGTCGGCTCTACCACACTGCCAGGAGATTTATGAGCGCCAAGAAATGATGTTAGACTTCCAGTTTGAACTTCACTTCAGCCTAAAGTCAGTGGAGCACGGGAGGCTGGCTTGCTAGTCTAAATGAACCTTCTAATACCTCATTTTGTTTGCTACAGTACGTGCTCCCAGTCAGGAGCCAAATCACTCTTCACAACAGCTTTGATAAGCTACAAAACCTGTAGTTATTTGTGGGAGGCTCGGAGCCTGCTAAGGTGGGCAGTTGGTTAACTTGACAGGATCTCAGGCTTATAAACTTCTGCTGATTGTTTTAAAATTGAAGATGAATGCAGTTGAGCTCCTCGGACAGGTTGATGTCTATGTATTCACTGTATTCAAGTCCTGACATGAGCTTTCAGTGAGTTTCCTGGAAGGCCAAGAGTGTTCTAAGATTTCAGGAAAATAAACAGCTTTTAATTTTAATTTTTTTTAAATTTTTTTTTAATTGCCTTCCCTCAGCCAGCTCTTTTAAACTCCTGAATGCAGATTACTTGTCTGGGGGGAAAAAAAAAAATCTAATTACTGCTATTTAACAGTGTTGTGCTACTTGTTAAAACTGAAGTATTTCGTTACCTTCTGCTGTGGAGTGGAAACTATTTTTTGGCACTTCCTACATTATTATTACTGTTGCTGTTAGCCTGTTGGGAAATGGTTTTAGTCATTAATTTTGCTGCCTGGAGAATTTCTTCTTGTATCGTCGCGTTTGAATGAACTTTCAAGAGTTCCTGCCCTGCATTTATTGTTATCAATTTGCTTTTAGTTTGGGAATTTTCCTTAAAACCTTAGTCTGCCTTTTGGGTGACTCTAGAATGAACAGCACATAAAATGTTCTAGGCCTGAAGTGTGAGGCGAAGGTTTCACATCGGTTTCTGAGCAGTTTTCAAGGACCACGTCCTGTGCTTGAAAGTTAACAAAGCACATTGTTATGGAAAACACACTGAGGGCGTCCAAGCCAAGCTGGTAACTCCTTCATTGTTATTAATTTTTCAGTGAAGTGACTTTATTAGCAGACCTTTACCACAGAGATCATTCAGCTGCTACATTCTATCTAAATTCCACCTGCGCTTCCACTCTACACAGCCTCTCAGCACTTCTGGTGGAAACAGATAAAGCTGGAACATCTTTTAGAGGCAAGCATATTAGAGAATAGCAATTGGTTTAGTTCTGCTTGTGGCGTGGAGGGGTGGGGTTATGGACCTTCGAAATATGTAGAGGTTTATTTTTTATTATCTGGTTCCATGTGGCTTCCCCTCTGCATCACCTGCACTCTTAGGGCTTTGCTGGTTCACCTTCTCCTTGTGTGAGGGCTTCTTTGTGAGGGCTATGGACGAAGAGCTTTCAGTGAATGACTGATGGAGCAGTGCTGCACAATACTTAGCAACCAGCTTTCTCTCTTAAGTGTTTTTAATGAAACACAAGTTTTCTGTTGCCATCTAATAGGTTTAAATGCTATTAAAAAGAAATCCCTTCCATTTCAGTTAATCAGATTTTGTTTGCTACCCGTGATACCATAAGCTTGCTAGCTCTGACATATTCAGAGGGAGATGAGACCTGAATGTTTAATTTTAAAAAGAAAGGTGGGGGCCGGAGGGATCTTGTGAGAAATCTTCCTTTTGTGTGTCACAAAACCAAAAGGAGAGAGAAATACAGTGCAGTACAGTAATATATTTCTTTGCTTTTACAGCTCGTCTTAAAGCAAAATGCATCAAAAATGCTTGCAAATCTATACAAAGTAGTATGATTATAGTTTGGCGTAAAAATTTATTACAGAAATTTTCTTTTTTTTAAAAAAAGAGAGAGAAAAAAAGGCTTATAGCAAGAATAATGTTTGCCAAACACTAGGGTATTTTAACTGCTTCCCTAAAAGGCAGCTTGGTAACTCTCCAAGGATTACCATAGTGCTGACTTCTGAAAAATAGCACAGAAAGAAATTTATTTGCAATCCAGGCAAGGAGAGAAGAATGAATCCCAAGTGACTGTGGGAACTGCTGACACCGAATTGCCTGGAAATTACTTTTGGTGCATTTTGGGACTTGGCTCTCAGTGTGACACAACAGCCTCTTGAGTTTGAGAGCAGGGTGAGAATCCAGGGAGGTACAACAGCCTCAGCCAGGCAAGGGGTGCCTGGAAGTCATCTGTAGCTGAACTTGTCTCTGCCTTGAATGATGAATAACTCAAGTCTTACAGGTCATCATTTGTAAAGTTGGTGCTGGGTTTATAGCATCTTCCGATGCTTCTCATTTATACAACAACCTTTCCTTCTGTTTTAACATTTGCCAAACTGTGACCTTTTAGCATGACCTTTTCTGTGTGCACTTAGGTGATTTTCAAGCTTTTTATTATTTATTTACTATGTATGAATCTGTGGTTAAAAGGAGTTAAGAGTCTGTTTGGAGAACACTAGGAAATGTCACCGGGGAATTGCAAGCTTCACATCCAGGGAAAGGACTGCTGAAGATTGAATAACCAGGCATGGGATTAACATGGTAAAGAGAAATACTCACTAACTCCCTGCTCTGTAAATCAGGCTCAATTGCTAGTGAAGAAAATAGCCCAGTAATACAAGTCTGTAGTGTATTGTGAATACACAAGGGAGCTCAATTAAGGTTGCTCAGGAAATGCTGCTTGACAGTTTGCTTTGAATGTGTGATTTTTATAAACTCGATGCTCTTTTAGATCAGGAGTTTCTAAACTGCTGTGTATTTTCTAAAGCAGCATATAATAGGCTTGCTTCAGGAGGAACCTGCAAGCAAGAACTGAGACAATCAGCTCACGTGAGGACAGCTCAGAAGATGCTGATCTTCCTAACAGAGAGGTCTGAGTTGTGCTGGAGGCCAGTATGTGCAGCACCAATGTTGATGTATGTGGGTCTCTAGCTGGGAGGTGACACTCATTGTGTGCTCCTTGATTGTACCTGGTTTCTGCTGAGTAGAGGAATCTCAGCACTGATTTTACTCAGACGGGTGGTTGTTCTGACAAGCCTGAGTTTTGTAGAGAATATTGAGAAATAGAGGTTTGCTGCTTAGTGCAGTCCAACCACTGCTGCGGGAACATTTAAAGGCAGAGGACTGGATCATCCCTGCCTGTTTGAAGGCAGCTGTTTGAGGTGCTGCTGAGTTCCAGCTTTGGCAAGACATGGCTGGACAGAGCCCGAGGAATCTGCACTCACAGTGGCTGGCTCCAGCTCCCGGGTGGAAACATCTCTAGAGAGCAAACCCACCAAACCAGAATACGAATAAAGCAAACAGCCATTTGAAGCTGAGTGCCAGTTGGCGTTTCACACAGGGGAACAGAATCGTCTGCTTTGTCAATATTTTACCCTGACATATCTTCTTCAGTGTAAGTTGAAATTAATTGCCTTTTTGTTCTTCCCTCCACAAAACCAATTACAATTCTGCCATCTAGTTAGGATTAATACTGCTAAATGTGTCCCTTCTTCCAGGGAAATATTCCACTCAGTACTCAGGTATTCTGCTTACCCTAGGCTTCTGCAGAGGTGGAAGTTGCATCAATTTCAATTAAATCCCTCTAGCCAATTATTACAGAATTTTGTGATTTATGCCCTTAATTTGGGTTGAGCATGGTTTATATCAATAGAGTCTAAATACTGAACATAATTAAAACACTACAAAAATCACAAGTTATGCCTGTCCAGCTGAGAAGGGCTTTTTCTCCCCTGAGTTTTTTACTGATATGTTGATACTGGATTCATTTAAACATTTACAATGAGCAAGCAGTGTGCCAAGGTGGCAAAGAAAGCCAATGGTATCCTGGCCTGAATTAGAAATGCTGTGTCCAGCAAGAGTAGGGAGGTGATTGTCCTCTTGTACTCTGCTCTGATGAGGCCACATCTCAAGTAATGTGTTTGGGCGCCTCAGTGCAAGAGGGATGTGGAGATGCTGGAGCCAGTGCAGAAGAGGGTAACAAAGCTGGGGAAGGGCCTGGAGAATAAATTTGATGAGGAACAACTGAGGGAGCTGGGGGTGGTGAGTGTGGAAGAGAAGGCTGAGGGCAGACCTCATGGCTGGCTACAGGTACCTGAAAGGAGGTTGTGGAGAGATTGGTGCTGGTCTCTACTCACAGGTCATTAGTGATAGAACAAGAGGGAATGGCCTCAAGCTGTGACTGGGTAGGTTTAGACTGGACATGAGGAAGATTTTTTTTTTTTTTCCCAACAGGAGTGGTCAGGCATTGGAATGGTCTTCCCAGGGAGGTGGTGGAGTCACTGAGCCTGGATATGTTTAAAAGTCATTTGGATGTGTTGCTTGGTGATATGTTTTAGGGTGAGCCTTGTAGAGTAGGGTTTGTGGTTGGACTTGGTGATCCTGAGGGGCTTTTCTAACTGGAATGTTTCTGTGAAACATTCACTGAACGCAGTAAAACTGAAGCTGATGGGGATGGGAGGAGGGGAGACATTGTGAATCTTGTCATGCTCCTACCTAGGTTATGAATACTAGCTATTATACTTTATGGTAAAATCTGGGGGGAAATTGGGTCATTGGAAAGTAAAGTTTAAGAAAATGAACACTGAAATCAGACAGCTTTCTAATACTACTCAAATCTAGGGAAGTTTAGCTGTTCTTATAGCTACAGGATATATAAGCAAGTCCCAGGATTTCTCTTCCAAATGTATCACAGCTTGTCAGAACTGTCACTAATTGTTGTCCCTTTCTAGCTGCCTGCTGTTCTGTCTCATCTCAGGACCTCTTCTGGCCCCATGAGACATACAGAGCACTGAGCAGGAATTTGTCCTGGTCATGCAATATTGATTTATCCAAAGGAAAATGCTGAAGGCTTTTGCAGGGACTCACCTCTGACAAACTCTGGGGCTCTGGACTTCATTCTGCTTTTGTTTTGATGGATCATAGCTCCTTGGTAGGTTACCTTTTTGTTTTGAGTTCACCAAGTCCAAGATTTGGCCCTCAACCCTGAATGCTCTCTGTTCAAGTGGAGTGTGGCTTTTACAGGTCTGTGATGTGAACTCCCCAGTAATTAGCCTCGTTCAGTTTGGGGATCTTGTTTTATTTTATTCCTCTCTCGCTGCCTTCCCCGCCCCCAACTCCCACCACCAAATGTCAACTCTGGAGACTTTTCTTTTTTCGTGTGTGTAGCCAAGCAAGATGGGGGCAAGTTTTCATGCAAACAGCCACATATAAATTAACCAACTGCTGCTAGAGTGATAAAGTGATCTAAATAATGCTGTGGAAACGAAAAAAAAAAATTAAAAATAAAAAATCTTCTCTAATCTGTGTACATATTGAAGAATACTTTTGTTTGGCTCAGGAAAGCACTCAGCATGAAATCTGTCTTACCCAACTACTTCAGGAGTTGGTCTTACGCTGAACCATTCATGTGGCAAATTAAAAAGTCTGGTGGACGGATGATACGGTCCTGGGGACTCAATAAAACTTATTGCCTATGAGAGAGCTTTTTTGTTAAACCAACATATGTGCTGGTGGGTTTGCAACAGCAGGAATCATGAGTAAAAAAATTTGCAGTTTTTGTATGTTGAGGCTTCATTTTAGCAAAAGAACTAATTTCTGCCTCAATAGCTGCAGGATTCAGTGTAATCTCCCCTCTGTTGCCCCCACCCGAAGATGTGAACTTCCTAGGCAAAGCCATACTTATGAAGCTGGAGTGGTGGTGAGGATGTAAATATATTGATGTAAAAACTTGAGAAGGCCAAAGTAAAGAGGAGTGATTTGACTTGCATGGTCAGGGATACGAACTCAGCAGTTTACTCTGAAAAAGAGCCTCATTTCCTTTAGAGGTAGTAGCAGCTGGGAAACACACATCTGCTCTGCCCTCTGAGTTAGCTCAGCTTGGGAGGATTCTGCATGAGGTGGTTTAAAGACAGAGGAAATGCTGTCATGCATCCTTTGGTCAGTGAGCTGGTTGGTTCTCCAAGACAGGAAGCTAAGACCTTCAAATCCCAGGATCCAAAGTAAGGTAGACCCTCCAGATAAGGCTGGCTTTGAATGCTGAGGTAAGAGTAAAGAGCAACAAGTAGCACACCTCAGCTGCTCTTCAGGAGCCCTTGCCTGCATCTTCTGCCATCCTAGCATCCAACTCCCCCAGGGGTGCCAGTGTGAGCTGAACAAGTGATACTCTTTTCTACTATGAGGGTGTATTTGGAAGTTCAGTCTGGCATAGGAGAACATGTAAATGTTAAAATTAGACTTGGGTGCCTGCTTGGTTAGCATGAGTAAGGTTGAGAACTGACACCACTGGACTTCTCCCTGTTCTTGTTTTGACTTCCAGCTAGCTCCTGGAAGCTGGACTTGCAGGCTGTCTGCAGAGGTCAGCTGGCAGTCTTACAAGTTATTGGAAGCATCCTCCTGATCCTAGGGTAGTATCAAATAATTTCTGTTCTGTCATCTTTTAACTTGGGGGCGAAGGCTGATGGAGGTAGATAGCCACGAGTCTTATTGGATAGTCCTATGACTGTGTGTGGGAATTGCAGTATGATTTTTAGATCCCTAGGAAAGCAAAGCTAGTATTTTTTTGTCATATTAAAACAGGTTTAAGCCCTAGTTGGAGCATGTGCTGCTCCACGGGTCAATGCTAAACCATTGCCATTGTTTGCTCTAGGCCTTAAAATCAATAGGCAATTCTAACTCCAGGCAGAATTCTTTTAATTTCCTTTTCCACTTGCAGCAGTCTTGTGTATAGCAGAATAAACTCTCGTTATCCATGACTTTTCTTTCAGCATTTTGATGCCAGCAACTGTGCACATCCTTGATCTTCTTACCTCTGAACCAAGTCACTTCAAGAAACATCTTGAGCTGCTGCTGACCATGCATAGTAGTGACTGCAGTTCTGGTAGCTCTCGGTAACACCTGTAAAATCAGGAGCTGGACTGTGAGGAGGATTTGGGGATGTTCCTTTTGTTCTGTTCTGTCAGCTTTCTCCCTCCATTTGCTTACATTGTCTTCAACTGAGTAGCAGGGAGGGCCTTCTTTGCTGGGTGTGATTCTTTTTATAGTCAGTTCTGCTCTTCAGCAGATCTGCAGATGGAGTAATTACTGTGCACGTGGCACCAACTTCCTTTGTCACTGCCTTGACAGGTTGTTTTTCGGTTGACTTGACTTTGAAGTTCTGAGTTCTCATTGCTAAGAATTTTGTTGTGGTTTTTGGCATTATTTCTTGTATGTTTATGAAGCTTTTCATTCATATTCCCCTCCTGTCGCTGCCTCTGTGCTGCCTGCTTATGAGAGAGGTTTGGGGTGTTATAAATAATAAAACATAACAAGGCAGATCTGTTCCCTGTTCAGCAAAGATCTTGGGAAGCAACATTCTTTTTCTCATCTCTCTGCTGGTCATACAAGAGGAGGGGATGGACATGCATGGCTAAGGGCAGGGTATTGTTGTGCTTCCCCAGTTTTTTTCTTGGTATGTGTTTGTGTTGGGCAGAGATTGGTGTGAGTTTTCCAGCTCTTCTGCAAGATGATTGTGGAAGCAGTTCATGTCTGATAGTTGTGAACAGATGGTAATGCATTATTTTTGGCACGGGTGAAGGGAAAGGAGACCTCATACTGCATATGAATAGACATCTCTGGGGATTGTCCTACCCAAAGGAGGATATTAAAGTAAAAGCAGAATAAAACTTACCTGAAATTGTGTGTTGTGATCTGTAGGGCTTCAGTCAGCCCTAGCTTTATCTGTTTGCTTAGAAGGGATGCAAAGATAGAAGGGATGATGAGCATTTTTTAAAATGTCTTTAATTTTTTTGGCCAGTAAAAAAGATACTGCTTGCAGTTTTTGGAGTAATGTTTAAAATAGGTAGGTGGACAGGTGAGTAAGCTGGGGGGGGAAGATGTAAGGCCTAGTCTGACTGTAGTAACATGATTTATGTAATTTGGGTCTTCATGATCAGTGTGCTTGGAAAGCAGAAAGGGACCTGAGGGTTGTAATTTACAAGAAACTTAATATAAGCAGTGTGCCAAGGTGGCAAAGAAAGCCAAAGGCATCCTGACTGGGATTAGAAATACTGTGTCCGGGAAGAGTAGGGAGGTGATTGTCCCCTTGTACTCTGCTCTAATGAGGCCACATCTCAAGTATTGTGTTCAGTTTTGGGCGCCTCAGTGCAAGAGGGATGTGGAGATGCTGGAGCCAGTGCAGAGGAGGGTAACAAAGCTGGGGAAGGGCCTGGAGAGTAAATCTGATGAGGAACAACTGAGGGAGCTGGGGGTGGTGAGTGTGAAAGAAGGCTGAGGGCAGACCTCATGGCTGGCTACAGGTACCTGAAAGGAGGTTGTGGAGAGATTGGTGCTGGTCTCTACTCACAGGTCATTAGTGATAGAACAAGAGGGAATGGCCTCAAGCTGTGACTGGGTAGGTTTAGACTGGACATGAGGAAGATTTTTTTTTTTTTTTTTTTCCCCCCAACAGGAATGGTCAGGCATTGGAATGGTCTTCCCAGGGAGGTGGTGGAGTCACCAAGCCTGGATGTGTTTAAAGATCATTTGGATGTGTTGCTTGGTGATATGTTTTAGGGTGAGCCTTGTAGAGTAGGGTTTGTGGTTGGACTTGGTGATCCTGAGGGGCTTTTTTCCAGCCAGAATGCTTCTGAGATGCTGCTGTGCTGAAGTCAGCATAATAACTGCTAGAAAGAGCACATTACAGGCTTCCCTGAGTTTAGTTTTGCTTGATGTACCAAGTGACATTTTTAAGCAAGTGTTCAGAACTAGTGGTGTTGTTCATGAGGTTATGGCAGCTCCTCCAAAACATTAGTTACCCTATGATGTAAAGCAGAAAACCTTCTTTGTAGATAGGCTAAAGAAAGGTGAAAGTACCTTGCTGTAACATCAGAGGAGTTTGAGTTTCAGTGGAGGGGTGCACAGAGAAGGTTGATGTGTCACAGTGCTGGTCAGCTTTTCTTTTTCTTCCTACCAGTCCTTGGCTGGAGACAGTTAGCCTAAAGCAACCACTGCTCCTGGTTATGGGCAAAGAATCTTTCAGTTACTGAAACTGATGATACAGCAGACAAGGTCTAGACCTGCAAGCAGAGAGAATCCCAGGGTATGCAAGGAGCTGCCTGGATAAAAACAACTGGGAAAAGGGTATCAGCCAAAAAATGAGGCACAGACTATAGGTGAGTAGGACAAAGTGAAGGCAGTTACTAACTGTCTGAGAAAAAAGTGGGAGAGTTGGGAAAACAGACTTCACCATAGGAAGCTTTGTGACTTCTCCATCCACACACACCTGCTTCCCTTGATCCACTTCCCACTGTATTAACTCACTGTTCAGCTCTCAGGTTGTGTGAGCAGGATTGTAACATAACTTCAAATCAGCTGCACAGAGCTCCGTGGTGAGGAGCAACCCAAGAGATGAAACAACAAAACCAGGGGGCTTTGAAGTTGAGGCTGCTGAGCATAGAGAATAAGTGCTCAAGGGGCACTGCAGGAGGTGAGTCTATCACAACTAGAAGAGGTGATGCCTCCTGGGTGAGATGTGCTACTACAGGTTTGTGCTGCCCATTGCATGGGCTCTGAGTACAAGGAGATGATGCTCTGCTGTATCTGCTGCTGTCTGGAGACAGCTGTGTCAGCTATGGTGCAAAAGACGAGTCCTGGAAATAATTGTGTAGTTTGTGCTTAGCAGACAGATTTGTGTCTTGATTAGCTTCAAATCACAAACATTTAAGATCTCAACAGCATTCTCCCAGATGAGGAATTACAGATTGGTTGGGGTAATGATGCTCTTTGTATTCTTGCGCTGGGTCCAGCCTGGACTTTTAGGACTGAGTGATTGCTCCCCAGCACAAAGCCTGGGAGATTCCTCAGATGTGTGTACTGCCTGATTCCTGTAGTTCCTTAGTTGTCTGCCTTTCACTTTGTTTAAATGCAGCTTGACTTATAGCATGAGAAAAGAGTTTCTTGGATGCATTTTTAATGAACTCTTGTATAGTCGGAGGGACCTGGAGGTAGTTCAGTGCCTTCTGCTCAGTGCTGCCAATTCTTGGCAAAGATGAATATTTGATAGCACTTAGTGATTGTGAAAAGCATGGAAATTCTGATTCTGTGGTTTATTTTGAATTCTGAATGGTTTGCAGTGGCAGGTTGGGCCAGTTTTGAGTCACTGTCATAAATGTTTTCAGGTCAGACCAGACTAATTAACCAATAAGACACAGTTGTACCTGACTGTCTGAGAAGGTCAGCTCCAAGGCTTGCCTTTAGCCTTCTCCTGAGAGAATAATTATATCATATCTTGCTCTGAGGGCTAGAGAGTGCTGCTCTGTTATCAAGCCAAGTGATTCATGCTGCTCTGAGCAGACAGAGCTGTTCTGTGTCTAAAGAAGATTTCGCTGCCCTTGTGAAGACCACTTAAATCTAACAGCACTTAGCAGGTCTGAATTAGCTTTTTGACACAAGTGTGCTGTTACCTTTCAGTTCTTTTGGCCTTGCTGTAAGGCACTGGATCATTGAAAGGCATTGTTATGTTAAGATGGTGAAAAATGATACTTTTATATTTCTTTTAAGAGGTGGGTAACAAAAAATTTCTGGTTTGTTTTCATAAATGACCAAAACCACACAAAAAATAATCAAAATTACAGCACTGTAAGCTTAACAGAGGTGAGAGTTAGACACACATTCTAACCCTTCGATGAATGCAGCTTGCAGTGATTTCAAAACGGAACTGTAGGTTTGGTTTTGCTTGATGCTTTCCTCTTAAGGACAGAAGGATTGAGGGAGTGCTGATTTGGAACCATAGGCAACATTATTTGTTTGGCTGTTTTTTTACGAAGGTGACTATTCAGAAGTAATATTGAATGAAGTGAGAGAAGAACTTCCTTTGGTATCAGAATATCTTAACAGAGAAAGACTTGCTGGCAGTCAGTTGGGCCGAACACCATCACTGTGTCTTATCAGCTATTTAAAGCAATTTTACACATCCAAATGGCCATATAAACTTTAATTATTTGCTGTTGTTTACCACAAGCTTGTTTCTTTCTTCCTTTCTAGGTAACTGGATGGTGATAAGTCTCAGTGATTTTAGTGCTCCATGAGAAAGCTGGGAATCTTTGGGATGCTGCAGTATAAAAGAGCAGTGCCTCTTTCTTGCTGTGAGAAATTTACAAACTTGGTGTCTTGCTAGAATACAAATTGTGTGAAAAAAAATTCTGCCTACATTAGCTCCAGAAATAAGCATCCTATTTTAACAAGTGTGCTTTCTACTATAATACAGGTGCTGCACTGGGGAAGAAAAAAGGTATTTTGTTTTTACTGAAGGAGCAGAAAGATTGTCCATTTCTGTGCTTGAATTCAGATAATTGAAATTATATATAAATTCACTTTGCTGGTGTACGCACTCTGTAATACTTAACGCCAGTAAGCAGATATTACAATTACACATTGTTGTAGTCTAGTAACAATGAGGAAGTGGCTCATGCTACCAGCAGCAATGGATCTGACCAAGCTTAAGGTTGCCAGTGTTTTTGGTGATAAAATTTCCAATTCCAGAATCACAGAATCTTAGAATGGCTCAGGTTAAAAGGGACCTCAGAGGTCATCTACTCCAACCTCCCTGCCATGGGCAGGGACACTTCTCAAATACACTGAGCTGCTCAAGGCCTCATCCAACCTGGCCTTCAGTACCTCCAGGGAGGAGGCATCCACAACCTCCCTGGGCTACCTATTCCAGGAGTTTCACTACCCTCCTCCTGAAGAACTTCTTCCTAAGATCTGGTCTAACCCTGCTCTCTCTCACCTTCAAACCGTTCCCTCTTGTCCTGTCTCTAGACACCCTGATGAAAAGTCCCTCTGCAGCCTTCCTGTAGGATCTCTTCAGGTATTGAAAGGCAACTCTAAGGTCCTCCTGAAGTATCCTCTGGGCTGAACAACGCCAGCTCCCTCCACCTATCCTCATAGCAGAGGTGTTCAGACTTGCTCCCAAGTCAAAAGAGACAGGAGGTAGCTCATGACAGTTGCATCCTAACAGCTGAAATGCTACTTGAGGAGGGGGAAAACCCTCAAACCACAAACATCTCAAAGTTTCAGAGGGATCTGTCTGTCTGCTATCATGCAGGATTTACACTGGCACATACTGCTTTCAGGAAGCATCCAAAGCATCCCATGCAGATTTTGTTCACCTTTTTGGGCTCTGCAGGTCCCCTGGTTTTGACCCAGGTGTGAATTTTATCCAAAAATTGCCTCAACTTTTATTTCTTCAGTTAAATGCATGTGGCCTGGGGCTGTCACTGCTGCTGTATGGGTATGTGTTTACAATTTGTCCCTTCTTTTCTGTGATAAATGTGATCATAAATACTGATTTTCCAGGGAGAGTTGGTGTGTTTTACGCAGCTCACTTGGCCAGCTGGAAGTATCAGGAGAGTCAGAGTGCACAGGCTTAGGAACAGAAGCTCTATACTACTGTCTTTCCATTAGGAAAAGAGTCAAACTGTCACATGTGGATGTTGACACAGACTCTGAAGTCAGGGAACATTTCCATTGATCCCTGGATCATGCAGTGTAACCCAGCAATGACTGTAGCAAGCACAGATGGTCATCCTTCCTTCCAGGGACCATGATGTCTAAGCTTAACAAAGAGCGGAATGATGGAACTGGTTCTTCATCTCTGGATGGTTAAAACTGACAGAAGCAGTGACTGCATCTAGACCCTCTGTGAGAGCAGGCATTGAGAGATTCTCCTGAATGGATATGCCTATGACTTTGTGTTTGCATCAGCAGAACTCAGCACTCTTGTTTCAGTTCCTAACGAGATCTATGTTGTGAAAACCTTGGATGCAAGGAATGCAAAGAAAATGGAATAAGTAAGAAAATTATGCAAATATAAACGGATGTGTTAGAAACTGACCTTAAGGAGGTCAACCCCCCTTTTTATTTACATGAAAATACCAATTGCTGAGAGTATTCATGGCACCACAGGATATTAGGAGTTGGAAGGGGCCTCTGCAGATCTTCAGGTCAGACCCTCCACTGTTAGAGCAGGACATGGAATCTAGTTCAGGTTGCACAGGAACGCATCCAGATGGAGTCTCCAGAGAAGGCGACTCCTGTCTGAGGAGCCTGTTCCTGTGCTCTAGGATCCTTAGAGTAAAGAAGTTCTTCCTCATAGAATGGTTTAGGTTGGAAGTGACCTCAAAGATCATCTAGTTCCAATCCCCTGCCATAGGCAGGGACACCTCTCACAGGAACAGGTCACTCAAGGCCTCATCCAACCTGGCCTTGAACACCTCCAGGGCGGGAGCAGCCACAACCTCCCTGGGCAACCTGTGCCAGTGTCTCACCACCCTCACTGGAAAGACTTCTTCCTAACATCTAGTTTAAATCTGCCCTCTTCCTGTTTAAACCCATTACTCCTCGTCCTGTCATTACAAGCCCCTCCCCATCCTTCCTGTAGGCTCCTTTCAGATACTGGAAGACTACTATAAGGTCTTCTCGAAGCCTTCTCTTCTCCAGGCTGACAAGCCCTAAATCTCGTAGCCTGTCCTCATAGCAGATTTGCTCCAGCCCTTGTGTTGAGGTTGAACTTCCTGAGCTGGAGTTCCCATCCATTGCCCCTTCTCTCAGGGCAGAAGTGAGCAGAGGCTGTCCCTGTCCCTTCTTTCCTGACCCTCAGCCCTCAGATATTTATAGACATAGATTAGATTCCTTCTCAGTCTTCTGTTTGCCATGTCCAATACCATATTTATTTAAGAAAACAACAAGACTTCTTATGAGTGTCTCAAGCACATCTCTGTTTGTTGCCAACTTTGGCTACAAGTGTTGATAGTTTACTGCTCACAACAAAAACTCTTATTTAGAGTGTCTCTTCAGTGCTGTGCTAGAGCCAGAGTTTTCAGAGAGCTTTGAATGGAAGTACTGCAGCAGGCAGCCTTTCTGGAATGGGGAAACACAGAACACAGCACCCAAAATCCCAGGACTTGTTGGCAGACACAGAGATCAGGAGAATTCAGGAAAGTGTGAGAGCTGAGTTTTAAAGGAAGGACAGGAAACCTTTGGTACAAAAAAAAAGTAGTGAAAGGATGACTTGTACTGTGGAGGCTTTTGCCACCCATCACCTGGCAGCTTCATCTGCTTCCTCTGAGTAGTTCTCCGCTGACTCCACACTGACAGTTCCAGCTAGTATTTTAAAGCTGTGCAAAGTGTCTTTGTGTTTCAAAGTGAGATTTAGATTTTTTTTAGCAATAATTCTTTCTGCAAGAGCTGATATTTCTCAGTGTTCTTGCAGCATCTAAAATGTCAAGCCCCTTTGGAAGCAGCGAAGCCTAATGTATGGTGGTCAGTGCTAATGACATTTCTGAACATTTGCTCTTGTGTCAATTGAAAATTCTTTGCTTTTGCTTAACTTGTTCTGTGAGTTCCATGCTTTAGTAATCTGTGTTCTGTTTTTTCCTGGTTACCTAATGCCTGTCATAACTAGAATACTTGCTTCTCTCTTTAGAAAACCTACAATTTTGGGAAGGGGGTGAGGGCACGGTGGGGGGAATGCAGAAGTTGTAACTTTGCCTCTTCTTAATCACACTTGTGGTTTAGTTTAACTGCTGTGGTCTCAGCACTTGCTACTCAAACAGTGAGCCTTTCCCAGTGTAGTTGGAGAGGTTTGCTGTACTCGGATAGAAAAGGAATTCTTTGTAATGCAGTATTAGCTTTGGATGCAGTTAGTGCTTGTGAGCTGGCAGCCTGACTTACGGCTTTCTATTGCTCTTTTTTGGCATTTTGGCAAGGAACACATCTCTGGCACGCTGGGCACCCTGTCCTTCCTGTACAGGAGGCTGATCTTCCTGAGAAGTAGACCTTTTCTATTCTTCACTACAGCTGCTTTCAGACTAATTTGCTCTTAAACTTGGGGAGACTCTTTCAAAGCCCCAGTTGTGTTATTCAGAGTCAGCAGCATGGGGGGTAAAGTCATCCTGGGCAGCTGTAAGAGGTAGCCACCCTCTCCTTGGGAGTGCTGCTGTTTTTCCATGCCATGGATTCTCCTGAGAGCCTGGGGGATGTACCAGTTTCCTTCAAACATCATAAGGATGCAAGTGCTAGAGCCTGGCTGTGACTATCTCTCTTTGGAGACGAGGATTCAAAAGTACAAGTGTGTCACTGACATGGTGTATTAGTGCTAGGGGAGTGGCTCCTGACGTGTACACCTACTCTGCAACAAACATTTAATTAGTGGCTTAAGTGTCGAAGAAGGAACCTTGAGTACCCAAGGGTGGTTTTCAGGATGTTAAGATAGCTGCTCTGTCTGCTGTCTGGAGCTGAGATGGGGAATTTTCACAAGGATCTCTGGGTGTTGGCTCAAAGGCCTTTTGTGTAGCCCCAGGCAGCTTTTGCTGAAGTTTCTTCACCCAGTTCTGTTTGAAACAAAAGGATGACTCCTCTTGTGGTGATTGGCAGACAGCCTGCCTTGTTGCAGTATTGGATCTCCTCTGGGCCTTCGTTTTGTTCCTGAGAGGTCTTATAATGTAAACTCACACTGTGGAGACCAGGTAACAATGAGTGCAGTTGCACGCAGGGTTTGGTGGTTGCTGCTGATGTAAAGCCCATCTGAAACATGAAAGCTGGCAGAAAAGGCACCGACGAAGGAAACCAGGGAGTGGCTTGCCCTCAGAAGTGGTGTTCACAAAGATCAGTTAGAAGTAATGAAGCTGTTGCAGGAAAGAAGTGAAGTTACGCTGGCTGCTGCTCACCTGACGAGCAGCCATGGCATCTCTGTGCTTGCTCAGTCTGTTCAGCTAGGGAGAGAAGTGTTCTGACACGGAATGCAGTGGAAATAGCCTGTGCCTCAACCCAGGAGATCAGTGTTCAAGCAGCTGTCAGTATGGATGTGCTGGAACATGTCTAGAGAAGGGCCACAAGGATGATCAGAGGGCTGATGGAGTTGGGGCTGTTCAGTCTGGAGAGCAGAAGGCTCCGAGGTGACCTTATTGTGGCCTCTCAGTATCATAAGGGGGCCTACAAAGAAGCTGGGGAGGGACTTTTTAGGCAATCAGGTAGTGACAGGACTAGGGGGAAAGGAGCAAACCTGGAGGTGGGGAGATTCAGACTGGATGTTAGGAGGAAGTTCTTCACCATGAGAATGGTGAGAGCCTGGAATGGGTTGCCCAGGGGTGTGGTTGGGGCCACATCCCTGGAGCTGTTTAAGGCCAGGCTGGATGGGACAGCCTCATCTACTGTGAGGTGTTGCTGGCCATGGCAGGGGTGTTGGAACTAGATGATCCTTGTGGTCCTTTCCAACCCTGACTGGTTCTATGATTTAGGGTGAGAAGTAGTGATAGGACTAGGGGGAATGGAACAAAGTTAGAAATGGGTAGGTTCAGACTGGGTGTTGGGAAGAAGCCCTTCATCACTGTTGTGAAATTAATTATTGGGTATGAATTATGAATATTAATGTGAATATTATTTATTATCACTATTTAAAAAGTCGGGGAGATTACCAGAGATTCAGGAAGTAGTTGCACAAAGGGTATTTATAACCACGGAATTAAACAGTTTAAACAATCAGAACTTGGGAAATAGGAACATAAAAACAGGAAAAAAAATAATTATGCTTATGGAGTCTTAGCATTAACTGCAGCATATGTACTCACGATGAGCTGGGGTAAAAATACAAAGTACTCCAGGTTGAGGGAAGGAGAGAAGAGCTGGCTTGCTGCTGAACTGCTGGGGCAAGCCGCAAACACGTGGCTGCGGTGATTGCCACTTAAATGAATGGAGTGCTGCTGCCGGTGATGAGTCGCAGGAAAAGAGAGCATGGTTTCTAAATCACCCCCCATTAAATACATTGTTTTGAAAATTAAACTGGCCAATAGGCACTAGCATCGTTGTTTTGGCCAATGAATTCAAAGCTTGGTGCCTTAGGAGACCACCCAGGCACGGGGAGGGGCAGCACAAGTCTTGGTGGTGCTAAGTACCTAGCCCTCAGGGCTTTACTGGGGCCCAACCCTTCGTTGTTTTGTTGTCAATCCATCAAACTCCTGAACCCTGGCGACAGGAGGAGAAGAGCAAGGGTTAAACGGTCTGGCAGGATTTATGCCCTACAGTCATGAGGGTGGTGGGACCCTGGAATGGGTTGCCCAGGAAGGTGGTAGAAGCCTTATCCCTGGAGCTGTTTAAGGCCAGGCTAGATGGGACAGCCTCATCTAGTGTGAGGTGTCCCTGCCTATGGCAGGGGGGGTTGGACCTAGATGATCCTTGTGGTCCCTTCCAACCCTGACTGATTCTATTATTCTAATATTTTTCTCTATTTCTGTCCTTCCAAAGTTCTCTAGGCCAGGACTAGTAATTTTAGGCTGTCACTTCTATTTGCTTGTGTCTGGTGGGTAAATGCTTGGAGCAAAAAGGAAAGAAGAGGAAAGGAAAAAGATGCTGTGTTTTGACATTGATAAGTTGTCTCGTGTGGAAGGACTGAGAGCAGGAGCTCTGTGGAGACCCCCACAAACAGCAACAGCAATGGCCTCGCCATGGCTCCTGTATCAAAATTCTTTAATCAAGATTGTGAAGTGAACATTCTCTGGGCCCTTTATACATGTCACTTCATCTCCATCTGTTTCATTTCAAAAGTATGGAAATCCTTTCCAAATACACAAATGGTATGGGGCCCTCCAAAATCTTTTTAGGGAAAGGGATATATTTCAGTGTGGAAGTTTAACTGCTCTTTTATGTCCCCGCATAGCTGCTAGAAAATTTGTCACTGCCACCCTCTGAACTGCAAGAGAAAAATCTGCATTTTCTGGGATTCAGCAAATCCAGAAGGTCTGCAGCCTTCTCTTTAGCAGGGAAGTGATGCAACATTATTCCAAACAAGATGAATACTGCAAGCAAAGCATCATCAGACTCCTGGTGAAAGCCAGTCATTAAATCCTTTTGCATCTCAGGACTTTCTTTGTCATTGTTTACTTGCAAAGTGTTTATTCTTTTATGATGAAAGACAGCAAGGAGAAGAACCCCTCTGCTCTAGGACGGAGAGTCTGCAGGCAGCACCCCCCAGTCGGTAGATGCTTCTGCCCCATCCCTTTCTATCTCACTGTTTTGTATGTGACCCTTTGACATTTGCATATGGCAGAAGTCAGAGAAAAGATGGTGAAGGATTTAGCCTGAAGGGAAATAGACTCCGGTAGAAAAAAAACTTTTCACCTGGGATGTGTGCACAGTCTGATGGGGGGAGACTGGCTGGCTCTAGTTGTTATTCGCTGTGGATATGCACGGCACAGAAGTGATGGTCCCTGTCTCATGGCAGTGACAATGTTAGATGGTCCCTGAAGAACTGAGAGATCCCTGCTGTGGGAGAGAGTTTCCAAAGAAGCAATTTCTTCTATATGAAAATGAAGCATTTGAGACAGTAAACAGCACAATTCCCACTGCAGCTTCCAACTGTCATTTCCGAGAAAGAAGGGTGTGGGGATTTAGTTTCTTACCTTCCTGCTTCCCTCATGGGAAGAGAAGGTATTCCAGATACTGGGCTTCTTCATTTAAAGGCTCAAGACTCTGTACTTTGGTTTCCAATTTGTTTTATTCACATAGCTCAAAAAGCATCCCTATTAGTGTTACTCTGTCAGGGTCCCCTCAGGCTTGCTGAAGGCTCAGGAACCATTTTCTGGACTCCCAAGTCAGTAGTAGTGCTGTTCTCTGTCCTTTGATCTGTAGCACTTCCTCCTAAAAATCTATGATTTGGACTTTATTTTACCATTTTCTGCAAGGACTCCGTGCCTCTACTGAGGTTTGCTTAGGTTAAAGTGACACTGTATATGAGAAAAAAGAATTGGGCAATGAATTAAAGTTACGAAGAGCTGGCATGTCTGCATTGCTTTATCCTTTGTCTTGGTGCTGCCCAGCCAAACAGAAATGTCTCTAGTGGCTGTGTCTTTGGCAAAGGAGGTCAGGATATGCTTTTCATGGTCTGTCTTTCTGGTGTACACGCATATTTGTGTTCCTATGCTTGTGGGAACTAGAAGCCTAATAGCTCTGTAGGTGATTAACAATTGTTAATTTTTGTGGAGGCAGCCACAGAGGGGACTGTCATGAAGCACTATACCTGCACAGCAGAGCTTCATGCAGTCATGGCATAGAGGTAATCTTTACACAGAGCTGTAACTGTGCTGGAACAGGACAGGGAGGAGAAACTGAACACTGAGATAAGGGTGAGGGAAGCAGGGGCTGAGAGGCTCACATTAAAACTTGAGTTCTGTCCTGGTGTCCATGTCTATCCTGGTCTTACAGGGGGCTTTAAAGATAATGCAGACACTGCTAATTTTGAGCCTTTTCATATAAAAGAGGCAGCTGGGAGGGTGAACCCAGTGGCCATTACAGAATCACAGAACCTTAAAGATTGCAAGTGACCTCCAGAAATGACCCAGCCAAGGCAGCATCCCCTAAGGTAGTTCACACAGAAATGCATCCAGGCAAGTTTTGAAACTCTGCAGAGGAGAGTTTCTAGGCAGTCCCTTTCAGGGCTTTGACACCCTTACTGTAAAGAAGTTTCTGCTCAGGTTGAGGTGAAACCTTCTATGTTCCAGTTTGTAGCTGTTGCTCCTTATCTTATTGCTGCTGACCACCACAAAGAGGTTGGCCCCAGCCATTTGACACCCACCCCTCAGATCTTTGTACACACTGATCACATCTCTCAGCCTTCTCCAGACTAAGCAGTCCCAGGGCTTGCAGTCTCTCTACACAGGGGAGACGGTCAAGTCCCCCAGTCATCCTTGTGGCTCTCTGCTGCACTCCTTTTCAGCAGGTCCTTGTCTCTCCTGAACTGTGGAGCTCAAAACTGGGCACAATATTCCAGGCGTAGTCTCACCAGGGCAGAGTAGAGGGGGAGAAGAATCTCCCTAGACCTGCTGGACACACTTGTTTTGAATCCCCAGCTAGATTGTTGCTGCTTAACCTGCAGAGGCTTTTCTTCTAAGAACAGCTTTTCCTCTGCTTCCAGATTCAGCAGTGCAGTTATCTTTTGAAGCCTTTATGCACTGCTTTAAGTGCTAATGCAAGGTTCCTCCTCCATACCTCTGTTACATACTATCTCCATCCATCAAAGTGGTGGTGAAAGGAAGCAGGATTGCACTGTTTCCATGTTTGGTGCAGAAACCTAGTTTAGCTCCCAGATTTAGCCAATTTTATTTTCTTTGAATTGTCTATTGGTAGTCTATTTCTACAAATAATCATTAAAGCAAAATCACAGGATAAACTCTTTGTGTAAGTAAAGACTGGGTACTATTCCCACTGCTCAGTGACTTAACCTGTTTAGAGAATAATTTCCAGAACCTTATGGCATATAAGGAAAGGCTTTGAAGTGAATAATAGATGGAATGCTGCATATTTGACAAAGTATATTTTCCTTGCATCAGGGCAGCATGCCTGATGAGATTTGTTGGTGTGAGTCTGAACACAGGGCTGGTGGAAGAGAGCAAAACTCCACTCAGGTTTGCAGAAGTGCACCTGCCTCAGTGGATCTGATCCATTGCATCTACACAAATGTGCTTTTCATTTTGTTTCTAACCTAATCAGTCTCTTCTTGTGATACTGAGGGCTCTACCCAGTACCTTCTAATGGTCCTAAAAGTATCTCAAAAGCATTTTGTTAGTGCTGGAGGGGACCCTGGTATCTATACCGAAGCTCACTTGCTTGCTCTTCTGTTCTACGCAGGAAGGGGTTTTGTTTGGAATTTTCCTTTCTGAGCAAGCCCAAGAAGAGCTTTCTTGTTTAGGGGGACAATGCAACACAGAAAAGGAATACCTCTTCCCTGAGACTCTCCTTGCTTTGGAATGGTTGAGGGATAAGAGAGTTGGGTTCTCAAATAACAGTATCTACCTAGAGATACACACTGCACTTTGAGAGAGAGTAAGATAAAGCCTTGTTCTGATGCTTGTCTGAGCCTTGCTGCACCACTACCTTGATTGTGCAGGAAAGGTCAAACTGGAGATGTGTGGAAGAATTCAAGCCTGTGTTTCTGCTGTCTCATTTCTCACATATTTCATTTGAACTTGAGAAATAGGCTCCTTTGTGCTTTAAAGGAGTTCCTACAAAGCTGTGAGCCCATGAACAAGCTCAAGCACTGTGGCTAATGTTTCAGCCAACCTCTCTGAAACTCAAGACAGAACATGAGAACTGGCAGGGGGTGGTGGCCAGGCTGCTTATGCATTAAATATGCAGGTGCCTGCATGTACCTTAGGTAGCCAGGAACTGGTGCATTGAAAAGCTCTCAAAGGTGCACAGCTGAATTTGGACCCTGATAGTAGTGACTGTTGTGACAGAGGGAAAATGCTTTAGGTGAAAAAGGAAAGAGCATTAGAGGCATGAAGTCTGCTGAAGGGGAGTTACCACTTTGTAAGGTGTGAATAAGTCGAATTTCTGGGCATGAAGTGGGCTCTTCTGGTAAGTTTGCCCTGGTGTGACTTTGATAATTGCTGAGCTGTGGGCAGTCTTACAAATAAACCTGGGAACAGCACGTGTAGCACTCACTGTTTGTACCCTGGCCAAATTCACATCCTGCCTCTTCATGAACCATGGTGCTTGATGACTGTATTAAAGCAGCAAACAACACATCCTGCAGTGCTGCGTGTTCCACAGAGCCTGTTCTCTAGCTGAAGTGATGGTAAAGGACTGGCTCCTAAGCAGCAGTGAATATCAATGGCTGTGTTGATCTCTGTACACTGGTTTACATCAGCTAAGATTGTGGCCTAAAATACTTTGGTATGTTTAGCATAGCGCATTTGTCCCAAAATATGATGCTAGGTCTCTTGGCAGTGCCACGACAAATGTCCCACAAGCAGTGGAGCACTCAGTACATCATGCCAGGTCGGTCAGAGCTGAATAGTAGGCAACGAGCCCCGGAACTGAGCAAATGCCTCTGTAATTTGTCTTCTGACATTGTGCTGCTACAGCTCTGCCAAGGAAATGAGAAAATGTGGAGAGAGCCCTGAGCAACCCATCACAACACAGCAAGTCCAGCTTCCAAAACTATTGTAACTGCGATGCTGCTCTCCTCGCACATGCCAGCAGCTACAACAAATTAGAGACCCACACACAAAAAACAAACCAAAACCAACAACAATAGAACCAAAAGGCAAACCCCCTCTTAGAAAGAAAGGCGAAGGAAATAATCCATATGATGTCATATTTTTTGAACACAGCATAAGCTTGGCAGCTCCTGCAGTGTGTGGACATAACAGGCAAGTCTACATCCATGTAGCCTCTTTGCTTCAGGCCCCACCTGTCATGTGGCTCTGAACAGCAAGAATTTGAGCACACATGCAGGATGTTCCTTTTGGCCATGCTCTACAACATTCACTTTACTACAGCACTGCAAACCTACGGAGCTCTGGTGAAGTGGAGCAAGAGCTGCTCATCCTGACAGAAAACCTGTATTGACAGCAAGAGGCAAGGCTCTAACTTGGCAAGGGAAGATCTATATTGCCTAATTATCTTGTTTGAAGAGTGAGGGGAGCTAAGCAAAGGCAGCCTTGTCTTGGGGTTAGGACCTCTCAGAGTTTTGGTGTGCTTTAGTTGCCTGCTCCAGCTTATGTCACAGACACTCCAGGAATCACCTCAGTCTCCAGGGTGCTTTGGACAGACAATGCAGCTTTCTGATCCTGCCAGCATGTCGTGTCCAAGATCTTTTCCTGTTGTGCCATGTTCCCTTTGTCCTTTTTTATAAAAAAAAAAAAAAAAAGTTTTTTTCAGACATGTTATTAAATACAATACTTTTTATTCCAATAAAGTAGATTTTTCTCCAGATAAATACATTCTTCAAACAACTCGATGTCAGAAATTTCCTGAGTGAAAATAAACTACCTCTCTCTGTTAAAGCCATGCTAATGTCAAAACAGAGCCCTTTTCATCTTCAAAGCACCCTGCAAACTTTAAATAATAGCGTTTTTTTATCAGGGCTATGAAGTGTATATTAGTGTTCCAGATGAAAGATAGGAAACCCAGAAGAGAAGTTTAAAGTTGTTGGGATCAGAGCCAGCTTAGAGCAGAGACTCTACAGGCTACCTGGACCTAGAACACAAGATCTGTGCTTGTTCACACTTCTGTGGATCTGAGATCCAGAGGTAATAAAACTTATTGAAATCAGTGAAGATTCCCTAGGAATAAATCTGTTTAGTATTATTCATGCTCTGAGGTGCTGTGTCATTGAGTAGAGAGCCTTAGTTATTCAAAGGTTAGGTAATGAAATGAGAAGCAGCTTTCTACTTACTAGAAAGAAGAGAAACCACAAAGCTTCCACTGTGCTTCATGCTACACTCTGAGACACTCTGCGCTCCCTTGACAGCCCCAGAATTTCACTCTGTTTTATATGTTCTCCTGGTGCTATTTTAAACTGAGCTGCTCCTTGCCACCTACAACATCATAGCGCTTTCAGTGCCTATGCAGCAGCATGTGCTGTATGTGTTGGGGAACAAGGGGGTTGGGGAAAGAGGTGAGCACTTCCAAACTTGAGCTGATGTGCATCACTAGGGCTGCACCATGGAGGGTTCCAACGTCCTCTGCTGCTTGATTTTTGTTGGGCAATGATTTTTATTGGATTGACAGGAGGTGCTGTGCTGTCCTTTTCAGTAAAGACAGGAATGTGGCCTTGGTACTACTCTGGTGATCAGTTTTCTGATTTACAAGTCCAGAGTAGTGGACATGGTATGTAAGTGCACAAGAACTCTTACGTGATGCTGGTAGAACAGGAAAGTCTAAACTGTCACTCACTGCTGCTAACAGAAACCACTGCTGCCACTGTGTCCCTCAGACCATGACTCGGAATGTTTGTGAGTTGGAGCAGTCCAGTAAATGTCTTCAGTGAATGTCTTAAGAGTGGAGAATGTTCTCACAGGTGTAAGTAATCCTGCTTGCCTTTGCCATTGGCATTTACCATTTACAGAAAGTGTTTCCAGGCCAGTGACCCCTCAGATAGTGTTAAGAACTAAAGTGTATTTTGAGTTTTAAGGCTCAGGTGTACCCTTAGGAGTGGGCAAGAGATTTTGTGGTGTGGTGAGTTTATGATGTTCTGATGGCTGTTGGGGTGGCTCAGTGTGTTGCCACAATAAAGTGTGTTTATTCCAAGCACAGTAACGTAAACAGCATTGTAACTTAACAAGGCAATTGAGAAGGAAATATAAAATCAAGACACAACCTGGGATATCTGAAGTGAAAGGTTTTCAGTTGAAAAGACTGTGCCAGTGCCAGGTAAATCTGGAAGAATTTGAACCAATTTTTTAAAAAGGTTGATTTGTGAAAGCAAATCACAAAAAGCACAGGTCACCAAAGGACCACATCATGGAAATAGGTAATAAATTAAGATGAACTGAAAGTAGGAGATAGGTTGAAAGGGTGAAGCTACCAGAATAATTCAAGCACAACCCATCTGAAAGGTCAAGTTATTGAGTGGTAGCTACTGTTCCCATGAGGACAGGAAAAGGCAGCCAGATGCTTCCCAGTTCCTTGTAATAAAAGATTTTTCTTACTAGGTAGCAGGATTCTTATCTGCAATTTTAAAGGGATAAGAAGATGCTAAAAATGCAGTGTATGGTCTGAAACTTAAGGTATTACCTGGTTTCCTGAAGTGCTGACCACAGCACTTGGGGTTGGAGTTTCTTGCCCTTGGTGCTGTAGCAGTGTACATCCTTTAATGGGAGTGAGGCAGGAGGAAGCACTAACTTGGTCTCCCTGTATGGCACCGTTCACCGTTTGGGTAAGGCAACTGAAAAACTGCCATCCTATTTCCCTTCTGCCCTGATTTGAATTTAGGCTGAGAGATTTCAGGAATTAACTAGTTACTGATCTTCAAAGAGAGTCTTTAAAAAAAAAAAAAATAATTTTTTGCTCTTAACCATTGTTTATGTGTCTCTTTTCTCATCCTTTCCCCCAGGCAAAAAACAATATTCCTTCCTAGCAAGGAAGGAAACTGGGGCAGGTGTTTCTTTCCAGAGTTTCAGATGAATGTGGTATTACTGCAGCTCCAGAGCTGTTTGGTGCTTTGGCCTCTCAGAAATGGATTAGAAGCAGCTAACTTTTTGGGGGGGTTTTGTTTGTTTGTTTGTTGGGGTTTTTTTTTGTGCCAGTAGAGTGATTTATTTTAATTTTTTTTGCTTGCTCCTTATGATTCACATGGGAAGGTTTCTAGAGCATCTCTCTACTTTTGGATGAAGGTGTGTATGTGTTCAGATGAGAGATTCCAGGATTAGTTGTGTTATTTAAATAACAAATGGTTCTTTTAGAGGTAAATTAGACTTATTAAGGCATTACCTTATTTAGGATCTTTCTCTTCTGTGCTTGACTTTGACTTGTCCTTGACACAAAACACAGAGTAATTCCCCAGTTAGCATGCCCAGCCCTGTGGCAGGGCCAGGAGCAAGTGGGTGCTTCCAAAAGGGTTTAAATAATCTATGAATTGCATTAAAGTAAGTGCAGGTAAAGTTTTGACCTTTTGAATCTGTACAATTACAGATGCACACATTCTGGAAGAGGGATTGTGATTTATAGGTGCCCTGGGGGCAGGCAGGGGGTGTCATCGCTGTCTAAATGTGATGTTACAATGCTGCTGATTTATCATCAGGAGACAGATATTGCAACGTGCTACAGAGTGGGAATGGTGCCTCACCCTGCTTCTGTCCAGCACACAGAGCATTGGCTTGGGATGCGAGAGCTGTTGAGTGTTTTTGTGGCTGTTGGCAGAGGGGTCAGTGTGGAGGTAGCTCCTCCGGAGGCGTTTTCTCTCTGCAGAGAGCAGGTTTTAGAACTGACAGGTTACATCTGAATCCTGACAAAGAAAGATGTGGGGGGAAAGTGGAAACTGGTCTGGCTCTCTTGCCTTTTCAACTCTCCCAGCTTATTCAGGAGCCGGCAAGAGATCAGAGGCTGTGGGCTGGTGTGTGTGTGTACTCATGTGCTTTTTCCACCTTGTGCTGGCATTACTTCCAGGGGGATAGATTCTGAAAACAGAAAGAAGGAAGCAATGAAGCAATGCAGCCACAGAATGTGGTGCACTTCAGCTGTCCTTGATTTAATACTCTACTGGTTTTGTTTCTGTTTTGCTTTTATTTTTGTAATATATTTTCTTGATTGATAGGATAAAATTGCAAAAACTTAGACTAATAATGAAAGGACTAAGCCAAACTACAGACTAAAGTTGCAACCTGGCAGCCTCTTCGCTGTGTGACTTAAAAAAAAGGTTCTCCAGTGGCAAGTTGGACAGTAAAATTACACTGAGGAACAACAGTGAGAACAGCTAATAAAAGCTGACATAAATATCCAGTTTTAAGAATGGCTTCAAATAAAGCAGGAAACAAAACATTATTTTCAAGGTGCTGATTAAGAAGATGATGGAAAGATCACTGCAGGCTTTATATTTTTCATGATTTTATGTTTGCATAAATCAAATTTAAGTAGCCTCTTATTGCAAACTATGGAAAATATTTCAAATAGTAATTTTGTTGTGAGTTTTTGTTCTGAATGTTTTTATTGGTTTTGAGATAATATTGAATCTCCAAGGACAGGCCTGAGGCTGAAGTAATTGCAGGTTTTCTATTGCTCTGCTATTTAAAACCTTGTTAACCATCGTGATCTCAAAGCAGAAAAGCTGATCTAGAAAAAAATGAGCTGTGACTGCAGCAGCAACAGCAGGCATCTGTGGCTTTCCACTTTTCAGGTCTTACTGCAGCTAAAACATAGAAGACTAAGTTTTGTTCTCAATTTAATCTTGCATAAATGCAGATTAAGCCATTAGGTGAGCTTTGCTAGGCTACTTCTGGAGGCACAGCATGACTTGGGGAAGAAGGAGAGTTTTTCTCTTCTAACTTGGATTTCAATGAGTGAGGGTTTCTGGGGAGGATGTAATTTCGAACAGTGGCCTCTAAGCAGCCAGTAGTTATCAGCAGTTGTGTTGAATGTTAGTGACTGATCTCTCTTTGGCCATGGATGAGTTGTGGAGGGGACAGTGAGGGTTTGGTCTAAATTATGATCCCGTGTTTGGAATGAATTAGGAAAGAACTTGGTGTTTTCACGGGAAACTGCTGTGAGCCTGAAGACTTCTAAGCAGCTATTTATAAATTCTTCTATCTCCAAAATAACTGTATACCCTTCTACATAGTGCATCTGGCTTTAGGGAAAAGTCAAATTTAGTCTTCAGGAGACTGCCAGCAAGTCAGTAAATCTTAGCTATGTAGGACAGGTCACCGCTTGCAGTCCTTAATTTGGATTTGAGCATTTATGTGTTGTGCCTTAGACCTTGTACACTATGAAGTGGCCTTAGATGTGGGGATTGTTAGAGGCCCTTGTCCTGCATATGCAAGAGGCACAACCCCTGAGGTTGGGTCTGATGGGTACAGGACCCAGGGGTGGTGATTCTTACAGCCTGAGAATCCTGCAGTGTTTCCAGGCATTATATGCACTTACCAAGTTCCTCCTTGGTAAACAGCTCTGCTACTTGGCAAGTCTTGACATAGCTGCTTCCATGGGGAGGAAAAAAAAAGGCCAATGTAAAGCAGCTCCATTACATAACACAGGTTATCTGGAGACACAGACACACTGAAAGTCCCCTCTGTTCTTTTCTATTCCCAGGGACAATCAGATTATTCTCATTTTAACAGCTTACTTTCAGTTCTGACCCGTTTAAAATTCACCTGCCAATTGAATTGTGTGACAGGACCTAGCTGATGCAGGAACAAAGTGAAATGTTCATGATCCATAATGAACAGCCACCAAGCAAGAGCTAAGAAGAAAAAAGGAAAAGAATGGAGCCAACTCTGTGAAAACCAAGGCTTCTTTTCATCAGCTAGGGAATGGGAGCTTTCCTGCTAAAATATTGAGTGGTGTTGCTTTGTTGGCAGCTTCAAATCCAAGTGAAACTGTAGCTCGTGTAGCCCACAGTGCAGCTCGTGTAGTCCAGCATGGCAATTAGATGTTATTTTCATCTTCTCTTTACTTGTCACTGAAGCCCTAAGTTTCTATCAGATTCTTCTCCTTAGTTGTCAGTAAACCCCCATGTTTCCATCCTTCCTGTCATTATGATCTTTGGCTGGCACCAGTGTTCCTGCTGACTCCTTGCACAAGCAGCAAAGGCTCCAGAGCTTATGGAATTTGGGGAAATGTACTTTGATCTTTTACTGTCAAGTTGAGCACCCAAGGACTTAGATTTTAACTGAAAGCTGAGTTTTCAGTCTTTGACCCAAAACATCGGAAGATTTCTGATGACTGTGCAATGACCCCTGGGAGCCCTTCCTTTGGCATCTTTGGGCCAGCCAGCAACATGTAGTAGACCATACAAAATATTTTTTTTCTGAATGTTCATATACCATAAAACTTGAGAGGTCTTTTAAGGCACAGGCATGAAAATACATCTGATTTTAAAAATTGACTCTTCTGGGATGTAGTTGCTTGCTCTCAGATGGGCAAGGAAGAGCCTAGTAATGTGAGGTCATGTCCAGTATCTTCTGCTATGGAATGGTCAGTGTGTCAAGTGTTTGTAGCAGCACAGAGTCCCACCAGGCAGGTGGGACAGAGGCTCCAGCTTGATCACACAAACTGTCCAACAGTCATTAACCTCACAGAGGGTGAAGATTTTTACTTAAAAGCTGCACTTTAGTAATCTGGTGCAAAGACCTACACCTTAGCAAGAGGAGAGATGGAACAAGGCAGGCAGACTCCCGTTGCCTTGCTTTGGGCTCTCTGCAGTTCTGCTGCTTGCACTTGATACTTCAATTAGTAAATCCTCCTGTAACCAAGAACTTAATAAAGTGTCACTGAAAAATAAAGGCATGTGAACACCTCAGCAACACACCAGTGACTATGTGGGAGCTGTGGACAACAGGACTTTTGAGCTGCCTTTCATTTTTGTGTGTGGGATCTGCAAAACTGCTAGAAAGTCCAGACCACCTGTTGAGAATATTTCTTGCTGGAGGAATATGGAGTCTAATTATAGATGTTACTTATTCATATATCTAACATAAGTAACAACTTGAAAGGCTGTTGATGCTCTTATAGCTGAGCAGTTTGTTTCATTTGTTTTTCATTCTTTCTCATTCATAGAATGCCAGGTTGGAAGGGGCCAACCTTTTATTGTTCCCCTAACAGCTTTTGGAAGACCCAGTTTACATGCTTCCACTAAAATGCAGAGATTTGGGACTTTTTTGTTGGCTGCTGTTGTTACAGTTTGCATGAAGATGGGGCCGCAGGCAGAAGAGTTTGCCCAGAGCTTTGCTAGATCTTGCTGGTTATAAGAAGCTTCATGTGGTTACCTCTTATGGAAGTCTGAAACTGAGGCCATCACTAGCCTCTGAAAATCTGTCTCTAATTCTTCTAGTTGTAAGGTGTTTGGGACTTTACAGTGGAAAATGTTCTGACTGGTTAAAAAAATTAAGGTATGCTGCCTTTAATGAGACTGCTGCTTGTAGTGTCTCCCCCTTGTCCCTCATTCTCAGATTCCAGTCAGAGCTTGTCACTTAGCCTAAAATTCTTGGTTGTGTTGCCCAGGTCCTTCCACATACACTTGCTGCAGCTATTTGCAAACCTAATTTTTGAGCCCAGTTAAGATACCTGTGGCTATTCTCCGTTTGTCGGCGTTTTTGCATAGCAGTTTGTGCATCCAGGGAGCTTATTCAACACTCTGAGCTCTGAGATTGCCTCAGATGTCACTTCTAAAGGCAGAAGAAGGTGTAATTCTGTTTTTGGTTGGGTTTTTTTGTTTGTTTTTTTTTTTAAGTTGTCAGAAATAAACCAACTGGAGTGTGCAGCTCCAGAGTTGCACCCAAAGCTGCCTGTCTTTCTTCCATGTAAAGTTTTGCCCAAATATGAGGTCTTGTTTATAGCTGATAGCCAGGACAAGGAGAAGTCAAGGCAAAAATGATGTTTCCTAGGGAATGGGAAGCCCTTGCCTGGCAGTCATGAATTACAAGGCTGAACTTTTTAATGTGTCTCCTCCTCCCTTTGCTCCGTTTTGTTCCTGCCTGCAGTAACATTTTCCCTGACTATGGTGCCATTGACTCGGGTGATAGTTTAATAGTTTCTGCTGTTTACACAGTTGTCATTTAAATGGCTGTGATTAAAATTTGCATGCAGAGTTGGGAAGTGCTGGAGTTTACCAGGGTACCCCAAAAGTAATTTGTATTCTGATCGCTGGAGTTGTCTTGGTAACACTTAGGTGACTGGAAACCATTTGCAAAGAGGAAGTTTAGTGCCTATATTGCTCACCCATCCAGTTCTGGTGGTCACCAGCTTGGTTTGGTAGCTTTGAAAACTTTTAACTTTACCATCTAGCTGTAGTCTTCAGAGAGTCTTACCTCTGCTGGGATTTGCCTGTGTAGGAATGTGTGAAAATTATTTCTCTGGCTGTTCCCTAATTTCTGACGTGCTGAGTTTGGGGATGCTGTCCCTCCTCCCAGAGGTAGAAATCTCACCCCTGAGTCTCATTTTTTGGTTCTGAAGCTTTGTTTTGTTTTTGTTTTTGTTTTGTTTTGTTGTAGAGGATCCTAATTAGCTCAGGCTGTAGATGTTTGCCGTACTGCAGTGGTAGCCATGCAGTGTGGCCAGTAATAGAATCATTAAGTTTGGAAAAGAGTTTAAAATCATCAAGTCCAACCATAACCCTACCACGATGCATGATGCAACAGACATAAAAGATAACTTCTTCTTGGTTTTTTTTTTTTTTAATCCCGTTGAATTAAAAATGTATGTGTAGATGAATGATTTCAGGCTATATTAATACTGGGGACCCAGGAAATTACTGAAGTATTTCAAGTTTAGGACTCCATTTTCCAGTGGCTGGGCTCTTCCAAATGCCTCTTTTGAGCAGTTTT
The DNA here is from genome assembly GCA_013396835.1 of Psilopogon haemacephalus. Lineage (NCBI taxonomy): Eukaryota > Metazoa > Chordata > Aves > Piciformes > Megalaimidae > Psilopogon > Psilopogon haemacephalus. The sequence goes on from VWZI01019550.1 coordinate 88,934, forward strand.
AAAAAAACTATTGCTGACTTTCTTGTTTAAAAGTGTCTGATGGTTCACTCTTAGCCGCCCTGGACAGAAAGCACCTACAGGGGCACGGTACAGAATAGGCAATGCTGGGAAAGAGAGCAAACATTAACACAGCCATCTCAGAGGCATTTTCATGGTCAGTGATTTCCTGTAAATCCATTCATAGATGTTCTTATTAAAATTAAGGTGACAAGAGCCTTACTAGGGAGCCAAACAGTGGTACAAAGTTCTGTGTTTCTGGGCTTCTTATAGTAAAAACCACTTCTGATGTGAAGTGTTTCCGTTTGAACTTAAAAGCTGCCAGTGGACTTTTGCAACAGGTCTTGATGAAGGAAGCTTCCAGAGCTAATCTGAACTGGAGTAGCTGTGGTGACATCAGTGAAGCCATTTCTCACAGCAGCTGAGGGCATGGCGCAGGCAGGTTGGGTATTTGGAATTAGACTGAAACCTGCAGAGCTCTTTCTGCATCATGCAATAAATGCTCTCACCACTACTTGATTTCTTTTCTATTGTGAATAGACCACAGGAGAATAAGGACAAAATCTACTTTTGTATTGCTGAAGAAAGCTGTTAGGCTTTGATAGCAGCTTATGTTCACAGAGTTTTCTCCTTTTTATGTCTCATTAAAGATAGGTTCCATAGGTTTTTACATAGGTAAGTCACTGGTCTTATAAAAAAAGTGAGCAACATTTAGAGTGGGGGGAGGCGAAAATTCTAACAGTCATTGGGAGAATTGTGCGTGTGGATATCTTAGGCTTATGGAGCTTGATCTTTCAACGGTGTTCATTTGGGAGTCCTTATAAGCAGTAAAAAAGTTCATGGATCCATAGAACTTTGTTCCCCTTATTATCATAAAACACCTTTGGAAATAAGTTCAAAGCCACAATAGACTTTGTTATGCTTGTCAGTCATGCCTTCTACTGTATGTTTTAAGAATCTTTTTTTCTTACAAAGCCCAGGGACTGCTTAATAACGGGGTGGAAACAGACAAGCCCCTTCTGACAGTAGAGATCCGTCTGCAGCTGATGCCACGGGGATTGTTAATAAGTTAAACTACACATCCTCTAGGTTTGCTTTGGAGTCACCTCTTCGCTGATGCTTCACTAAGCACTAGCAGAGAGACTGCTGCCTGGAACGGAAGGCAGAATGCTCCATCCACCTAGCCTAGGCATTTGACTGGAAGGGGCTTGGTTTCTTAAATCAGGGGAACCTCTTTTCATCACCACCTCCTTGCACAAAGGGGGAGGTTTGTTTGCGTTTGGAGGCAGCAGGCAAATTGGTTTCTCCTTTGTCTTGGTCTTGCTGCGCCGTCGCCTTGCACCTCCTCGGTCTGCAGCGAGAGGCCGGCGAGGCTTTTGTTGCCTCCTGCTCATCTCCATGGCAGCGGCTGGCGCCGTGGCGGAGCCTGGCAGGCCCCGGCGGAGCGGCGCCGCCTGGACAGGCCGTGGGGAAGGCAATGGCCGAGTGTGGGAGCAGAGAACGGGGACAAGAATGGAGCCTGGCGCTGGGGCTGCTTGTACGTAATTGCATAAATTCCATCCGGTGCGTCCCATGGTTTCCAGCCCCTGGAAGCTGTAAATAACGCGGTTTAATTAATGGGTTGCCAGGAGCTTTAAAAGAAGTGGGATTGGACGGAGGGCTGTGGGATTCGGCGGCCGGAGTGGCTGGAGCCTGCGTGCGGTTTGACGAACTGCCCGTTGTTATTTCATTTTATTAAATGACGTGGAGAGCTCCTGCCCTCCTCACCTGGGTACCGCTGAAATCCATGAGGTACAGAGCTGGACAACTGGGCAGAAGTGGCTGACAGTCACCGCAGCGGAGACTGTCTTTGGGCTGTTAGATCAGAGCGTTTCCTGTCTCCTGTTTCTTTGTGCCGTCCTCCTGGCTTGGCTTTTGCAATCTCCACTGGCCCGGCAGGATTGATGTTGAACGGAAGCCTTTCACTCCTGCCCCGTGCTAGCCCAGCTTCAGGGCTGGCAGGTGAGAAGTGTCCCAGCAGCAGCCGCTCTTTGCAGATGTATGAAGGGCTTTGGGGTCAGGAATGCTGTAGCATTGCTGTACAAGTGGGTCACACAGAACTAGGTAACTCATCTGGCTGCAGGATGAGCAGTGTCAGGGCCACCAGAGGTGTATGTTTCATGCCTTTCCCTGTCAGCGTCTTGCAGTGGGGATGTAAACTACAGCACAGAAAGTTCCACCTCAACATGAGGAAGAACTTCATTACTGTAAGTTACAGAGCATTGGAACAGGCTCCCCAGAGAGGTTGTGGAGTCTTCTTCTCTGGAGACTTTCCAGCGCTGTCTGGATGTGTTGTTGTGCAACCTGTGCTGGATTCTGCGGTCCTGCTCTGGCAGGAGAGTTGGACTCAATGATCTCCAGAAGTCCCTTCCAAACCCTAACATCCTGTGATCCGGCGAGCACAGGCAGGGCTAGAGACTGTTTATCTTCCTTTTGCCTCAGTTTCCCTCTGTGTCCATTGAGGTTAATAGGTGCTGCCCTGTGGCACGGGGCATGGAGGAGGTGTAAAAAAAATAGGAGCTGTAGCACTAGAGGTGGGAGTACACAGGTACCTCAAATGGATAAATGAAATGGTAGTGTTGATCCCCGGATCCCTGCTGTGGTCTGGTTTATAGACAGTCTGTTTGCTGCTCCCCCCATGACCTCAGTTCACAGCAACTTGAGAGTAAGGGGAAATGTGCCCACTAAAAATGTTGACATGGTTTCACCATCTGCTTCTCCTGTATTAACTTTCCTAACTAATTGCCTGTGTGGTGCTGTGCCACATGGTAGCTTTGTTCTGTACATGAAAAGACAAAGCCTCTTTGTGTTTCCCGTGGATCTTTGAACCACACTAGCCATTGAAGGCCTTGTCAGTGACACAGAAGTTGTTGATGTCTTCTTGCCTGGATGATTAGAGAGCTTAGACTAAGCAAGCTTGGTCATAGTTGTTAATAGGTTAAAGGGTATTGCTGCATGCTTCATAATTTCCTTGTTGTGCCTATTCATTCTCCATCCCCAGGGTACTAGTATTTAATATTGCAGCCCACAAAAGCGTTTGACAGCACATGATGATGGGTGAAGAGGTTTGTGCTTGAATGAAAGAGCTGCGTGGCCGATGCCCAGCTCTCGACCACTTCAGTTAATATGATGCAGGAGCCCATCCACTCGTGTTTCCTGGCGGAATATTAATCGACGTTTGCTTGGCGCTGTTCCGCTGTAACAGACTTGGAGCAGAGGATGAACCTGCTGTTCAGTCTGAAATGGTACTGCCTTTGGAAGTGGTGGAGAATGCTTTTGTGTAAGATCCCTTACAATTGCCAGAGCTCTCATTCAGTGGTCTCAAAAAGCGAGATTCCTGGCAAATTAGTCATTGCAATTCGCATTGTCTTAACAGAGCAGCTAACAAAGCTCTCCAAAAGGTATCTTCACAGGTACATGCACAGGGACATCTGTGACACAGCTCTAAAGATCATTAAGAACAGGGTCTAATTTTCTTTTTTTTTTTTTTCTTTTAGTCATCTTGGATCTTCCTGATACATGTTGCTATTCAGTTAATTTCAGTGCAAGTTTCTACACCACACATATTGCTATGACATAGGAATGCTTTTCAGTAGAATTTATTATGACACGGGGGTTTCTGGATGTATTTTTTTTCTTCTGTGACAAACCAATTATTGCTTTCCATTTCCCATTTCTGGTTTCGGAAGCAGTTACGGAATTCAGGACAACAAACGCATGAGAAGAAAGGGGAAATATTATTTTAATATTCTTTAATAATACCTGAAATCAACATAGTTTTGCTGAAAACAAAGAAAATGGGAAAAGAGTATAAAGCTAGAAACCCCAGATGAAGTCTTTAGAAATTTCCAGCTCCTTTCACTGATATTGACTCTTTGTTCATCCAAGAGCGCACAATGGCTGTGTGAGGGTTTTTTAACTGTATAGAGCATTTCTTGCATTTTTCACCCTGCAACGTATTGATTGAAGTAGAAATAGCACAAGAAGAGCAAACAGTTGATCCAATATTAAGCAAGTGGACCGTGTATGGAAGTGACATATCATGCAGTGTTGCTTCTAATAAATGAGTGCAAGAGGCAAGCACAGTAACAGCTCAATTTCCACTGCTGCTGGCTGCCTCACAGGAGGCTCAGGTGTGTTACTGCACATGTAATTCCCTAACCTGGAGCACAGACCCACGTTGCCTTTCACTCCTGGACACCCACATTGATTTGTGCACAGAAACCCAGAGCTGTTAGGCTTGGCTTGTCCTCTCTGTTTCTTACCAACAGAAGGCATCCTTTTGCCACTGAGAGGACCGAGTCTTCATGTATGAGATTTAGGTCACTGATCCTCATTCCTGAAGGGCCTTTGCCTTTTTCCTTTGTTTTGTTAGAGGTTGTGAATTTTGCATGGAGTTCTGCTGGGTTTCCATCTGTCATTAGGTTTGGGTAATTTATGTCACAGTTCAGAGATCTGAGCTGTTAACAACTGACACGTTTTTAGGAGCCTATGATGCTTATTCATAGGAATGTCTCTGCCTAGGCTTTACTATGCTTACCAACACAGCACTTACAGGTGTAAATATCAGGTTACTCTTTTTCCACACAGCTGTGGTAACAGTATGCAGCCTGGACACATGCCAGGTTCTGCAAAACAGGCATTAAATGGCTTACATTTCTCTTCTGGCTGTTCTCAGGCTGAGCTGTGGAGGAAGTGACTTCGCCTGCAATTTTGGGGTCTCCCTGTGTGTAATCATACAGCTCTGCTTTCAGGGGTAAAGGTGACTGGTGAAATTGCTGCTGCTTCCTGACAGATGTTCGATGCTCTCACAGCCCACGTCAACAAAGTGACCGGGGCTGGGATGCACACACAGCTGTGCGAGGGCAGGCTACAGCAGTGAAGTGGCAAACGTGCAGCCAGGGGCTGAGAATTTCCAGGGAAGGCTCTATGCTGATGTTAACTCCAAAGACGGTGTAGATCAAGCAACTACTCTGAGAGCATGGCAGGGGTTTGTCATAATAGGGTGTGCACAGAGTTTGGGACTTAGAGATTTACCTCCTGCAGGCAAACGTGGCATAAAATTGTGCTGGAGGTGCCATTTTTGGCTTTGGTGTCCTTTCGTGTACATGCTGTGAGCTTAAATTTAGGCAATGAGAACTTAAATACTGTGTCCAAACTGTGAAAGGTAACTTCTTCAACATAGCGTCTGCCCTGTAAACTCCAGTGTTGGAATCTTTTGTTACAGGAGTAGAACCCAGGGAAGAAACATTATCCTTCAGGCTTCTGGAACGTTCTTTGCCATCCTCTCCACTGATCTTGGAGACTTTGTATACTACCACCCAGGAAAAAGGAACAATACGTAAAGTCAAGTAAAGGAGAAATCTTAAGTAGTGACTACACAGGGAGACCTTCCCTTTCTTTCTATCCCTTCTCAGTAGCACTTAATGAAAGGACTCATGTTCACATGTTGTAGTTTCCTGCTTTCTCCTCTTCTGAATAACTGAATCATAGAATGGTTTAGGTTGGAAGGGACCTCAAAGATCATCCAGTTCCAACCCCCCAACATAGGCAGGGACACCTCCCACTAGAACAGGTGTCTCAAGGCTTCATCCGACCTGTCCTTGAACACCTCCAGGGAGGGAGCAGCCACAACCTTCCTGGGCAACCTGTTCCACTGTCTCACCACTCTCACTGTGAAGAACTTCCTCCTAACATCCCATTTAAATCTCCCTTCTGCCACTTTAAACCCATTGCCCCTCATCCTGTCATTACAAGGCCTTCCTCAGCCCTCCTGTAGGCCCCCTTCAGGTATTGGAAGGTTACTATAAGGTCTCCTTGAAGCCTTCTCTTCTCCAGGCTGAAAAGCCTTAACTCTCTCAGCCTGTCCTCATAGCAGAGGTGCTCCAGCCCTCTGATCATCTTCGTGGCCCTCCTCTGGACTCTCTCCAACAGTTCCATCTTGTGTTGGGGGCTCCAGAACTGCACACAGTACTCCAGGTAGGGTCTGAGGAGAGCAGAGTAAAGGGGGAGAATCCCCTCCCTTGCCCTTCTGCCCACACAACTCTTAATGCAGCCTAGGACACAGTTGTTGTCTGGGCTGCATGTGCACACTGCCGGCTCATGTTGAGTTTTTCATCAACTCAGACCCCCAGGTCCTTTTCCTCAGAGCTGCTCTCCACCCACTCGCCACCCAGCCTGCATTTGTGCTTGGGATTTCACCGGCCCAGATGCAGGACCTTGTTGAACTGAAGGTGAGTTTGTCCTAAAAGTGTGGCTGTTCTGCTCCCTGTCTGACAAGCTGTGGGCATGTTCATGGACGTTATGGGAACCAGAATTGCTTCATGAACTTGAATTAACAGCTTCTGCCTTAATATTTGCTAGCAGAAGTGGCTGTTTGTATGTCTTGTCCCCAGGAAGTTTTGCTTTCTGCAACAGGAGGTTGTTTAACCTCTCTATGGAGAACAGCAGTCATTAATAACTGGGAAGTTATCAAGAGTTTCCAAGCCTCAGGGACTGCAGCACAATGTCAGCCTGGCTCAACAGTCCAAAACTTGTGATTGCTGCCAAGTGTCAGAGTATGGGGAGTTTATTACTGTCTTCACCTTTCTGTCCAGGAATTCTTCTGTATCTCCGTGACCATCCTGTTGAAGAGAGGTATTTAGAAGTGCCTCCTTGAGGCATGCAACTCTAGCTCAGACTGAGGGTTGTAAAACCTGTATTGGAAACAGACATCATAGGGTGTCATAAAAATATCTGCATCCAATTTTGCACAGAAACCACTGAGGCCAAAGATTATTCATGAACTTCAGTGATGTTTCACCGAGGTAGAATATGGCCCCTAGTGTTTAATTCCCAGAAATAGAAAGACAGAAGCATGTTGAGTGTGTCTTGGGGGATTTGCAGACGTCCTTCATAGTGAAATCACACACATGTAGGTGCCTCCCAAGAGCTTGTGTCTTTCAAAAGTGTCTTTCTGCTTGTTAAAAGAAAGCAAAACAAAACCCAGAGCAGACAGACAAAGCTGGCAGTTCTGTCATCAAGAGTCAGTGTGGATGAGCTTTAGTCAAAGAAATATTTAGAAACAAACTGGAGCTCAGTTTGAGGAGGTCATGACTGCAGCAATATGGAGTTCTGCATACCCATTCACTTCCACTGCAGAGCAATGGCTGCTCTTTTCCATAGAGAGGAGATTTTGACTTGAGCCTCATATCCCACACTGGCACATGTGGCTGAAAGATGTGAGTCAGAGCCTTTCCTGTGCCTGAGATTTGCTGTGTGGCTTTTGGCATGTGAATCAATGTCTGTGTCCACACACCTATACGTGAGGAGGTGCGGGACAGTTCTCCAATCTCTTGAGCAGGAGCAAGAAGCGTCCTTTTGTACACTGCTACCTTGCGTAGAATCACAGAACCTTAGAGGTTGGAAGGGACCTGCAAAGATCATCCAGTCCAACACCCCTGCCAAAGTAGAATCTCCTAGGGTAGTTCACACATGAATGCATCTGGGTAGGTTTTGAAAGTTTCCAGAGAAGGAGACTCCACAGTTCCTCTGGGCAGCCTCTTTGTGCTGGTTTGAACTAATTGGAGAATTTGAGTGAGAAATTAGACTATTGGCTGAGAGAGGAAAACACAGTATGTCACTTCACCCAGAGCTTTACTGAGAAAGAAAAAGAAATGTTTTAAGTATTGTAACCCAAACACAGATAGGGCAGATGGTTTCAAGCTGCTCTGGGCTGTGGCTGCTTCTCTTGCATGGTTCCTTTTGTCTCTGCCTTTTGTAGCTAATTCTTAATAATTCTACTAACTTCTTTCCTACTGCTAATCCCCCTGGCCGATCTACCTCCACCTATCTGCAGCATCAACAAGTGGTGAGATAAGACTGGGGAAGGGGGGAAAGGTGGTAGGGGTGGTTGGTTACCCCTCTTGGGGATTTTGATCTCTAGGGGTGTGATGTTTCTGTATTACCTTTTCACTGTATGTATCTGTAAATTATATGTTATACATTGTAAATACCTGCTTGTATATTGTGCATTGCTGTAAATATAAAGCTTCTTTAAGAACTTCCAGTGTTCTGAGTGCTAGTCGGGGTTTATCAAAAGCGGTGGGGAGGGGGGCAGGTGACTGCTAAACCATCACACTCTTCCAGTGCTCTGTCACCCTCACTGTAAAGAAGCTTCTCTTCATGTTGAGGTGAAACCTTCTCTATTCCAGCTTGTAAGCATTGCTCGTCTTACTGCTACTGACCAGTGAAAGGAGATTGGCTCCAGCCACTTGACACCCACCCCTCAGATATTTATAGACAGATTTCCTCTCAGTCTTCTCCTTTCCAGACTAAACAGCCTCAGGTTTCTCAGTCTGCCTTTGTAGGGGAGATGCTCAAGTCCCCCAGTCATCCTCATGGCTCTCCACTGGACTTTTTCCTGTAGGTCTCTGTCTCTCCTGAACTGGGGAGCCCATAATCAGACACAGTATTCCAGGTCCTTGTTATATTAAATGTGACATTTTCTGAAAGCTGACCCTGTCTGTGTTCTTGTCAGCCTCCTTGTCACTGTTGCTGCTGTGTGAGGCTGAACCTCATAGAGCCAGTGGGCATGTTTTGCCACTGAATGGCAGGTACGTTTTTGCACCTGCTAACTTGCCACATTGCTCTGAGGTGGATGAGCAGCATCCGGAGGTGACTACAGCCTTGACAGAATTGTCAGCCCATTTCTGATGCTGGTAGGAAAATCTGTCCCTTCCTCTGCTCAAGGATGCTATTATTCCATGTACAACACGGGGGAGGTTGGTCTTGGTTTCTCTTGTGCTTTGTTTTTTTAATTACTCCAGAGACTTCAACATTGAGGTAATGTTGGGTACATGGAGAATAGCCATGAGAAAACTGTGACAAAACCTTATTTTGTATAGCTTAAAAGATCACCAGTGCTTTAAAAAACAAAACAAGAGAAGAACCAACCCCAACCAACAACAAACAAACAAACAAAAACTGACAGAGCTGAAGGAAAAAATGAGGGAGCTGAGGCAGCAGATGTTGGAGTGAGCCTTGCCCAAAGGAGTGTGGAACACATCTCTTAAGTGAGGCAGTACTTGAACTCTCTGCCCAGGCTGTTCCCAGCTGCAGAATTCCCCAAGACAAAGCCCAAGAACCCTGCCAAAGCCTTCAAGCTCCAGAGGAGAACTTGTCTCGAATCCCCAAACAGCCTTGTTGACAGACCTCTGGTGCACTCAGAGCATGCCAGTTCAAGTGGTCGTTCTGCCCCTGAATTCTCTTTTGGGATTCCTGTTTTTGCTGCTGCTGAAGCATGGTTTGCAGGGACAAAGGTTGTATTCACCAGACCAACTGAGTGAAAGACAGAGCAACTCCTCCTTGAAGTTTGAAATGGCAGCAGCAACCTGAGGGGCAGGTTGGGGAAAAAACTTTTTGTTTTTTGCCTTGCTTACATGAAGGTGTGTATTTGTTAGCTGAAGTTGTTCTGATCTCCTGTGTGAGAAGAAAATGATGCTCAAAGTGTCCTGTGTTTTCCATAGCTTTCCTCAACTTGCACTTTCCTCATGTTAAGCATGAGAATTTATTTAAATAATTCAAAATGGGAATTTAACAAACAGTACCATTTAAAATGCACAGAGGTGGGTTCCTTTGGTGCCAATGAAAAATCACAGGTGACATCTCTTCTCCTTTTAATTGATCTGATTTGATTGACCAGAGGTGCTCCTTAAGACTCAGCAGCTGCCTGCTGTGGTTTCTGTACTAGCAGCTTCAAGCAGTCCCAACCTTTCTGACTGGGCTTCTGTCATCAGGTGGTGTTGTCTGGGGCTGGTTCAAGGGGTCTTGAGAAGAAGTTTTTTTAATGTGTTTCAAGTGGAGTATCAAAGGGACTGTGGTCTATCTGAGCACTGGCTGTTTGAGAGGATCTGATTAATCCTTGCTTTATAATGTAATTGCCTGCTGAGATGGCAGCATCAGAAACCCTGGCCAGATTCAGACTGTGTTTAATATTCCCTCTCCTTCCTTCAATCTGTCCTTAGTTGTCTGGAAATTAAAATAGACTTCACAGTCCACATCCACCAGCATTTCTTGACACTTCAGCTCTCAGATCTTATCTGTTGCCATTTTGTGGCTGCAAAACAACATGTTCCTTGGATTTCACATGCTGAGGATTTGGGAGTGGGGTGTGAGTGCCTGAAGCCAAGGCAGCTGGGCATGGCTGGGTACAGAGCACTGTTTGCCCACCTGCATCCATCCCAGGATGGATTGTCCTGTGCTCCCTGCTAGCTTCCTCCTTTGCAGATCTGAATCCATCTTAGTCCACAGCAGGAACGTGGAGGACTCATGCTGTGGTGGTGTTGGGTGCAGGTTAAGGCTTTCAAGAGGACTTGGACATCTGGGACTTACAGCCTGGCCAGAGAATTTGGGATCAATACCACAGACTTTTGTTGAAGCTCAAGGATACCAACAAAGTTCATAATTAGTGCTCAGTCTCCTGCTCCAAGAGTTTTCTGGCTTTGGGAGTATATAACAAGTTTGTGGAGGACATAACTTTGAATTTAAAAAACAACAACAACAACAAAACCCCAGCTTGTTTGCTTTGTAATGCTGGGAAAGTAGTTTGGGAGTGACATCTGCAGTGTCATGGTGGCTATATCTGCAGTCAGGACCTGACTGGGGTTATAAACTGAAGGCGATGCTGTCAAGTTTGTATAGCCCAAAATGTTTCTCAAGTACACCTACCTTTCTCTTTGTAAGCTGAAAACTTCATTGGGCTAAGCAAATGATTCAGCTGGGGTGTGTTTTGCTTGCTGTGAGCCTGGATTCATGGAGGTCCTTAAGGAGCATGGAGTGAGCCATAATAATGATGGGGTTTGTTCTGGGAAAATCCTGCTTGTGTCCTGTGCTGCACTTCAAGCTAACACTGGCACCTCTCAGGGCTGACTGATGGCTGGACTGATCTGTGCTGAGCTGCTGAATTCACGTGATGCAGCTTTTCTTCTTCTAGAGTCTTGTCAGCAGCTCTGATAAGGCATTGATCAAAGTTGCCATTGAAGTTTCCCAGCATGAAATGAAAGCTCAGGTTATGCATTTCAATTTCTCTTTCTGGCCTGCCATCATCTTCCCTTTCTCCTCATACAGGGCTGTGCTCTTTTACTGCTGCAGAAGGATCACAGCAAAACATTAATTCCATTTCTATTTTTACAGTGGCTTGGATGAAGGTAGATGGTGAGAGAGGGCTGAACACTGGCTGCAAATGAGAACAGCTACTGGGTTTGGTGGATGGGCTGATGCAGAATTAAAATAGCTACCGAGGGACAGAGCACGTTCTGTGGGATCTTTGTGGGTTAATGCTTGAGCATGTTCATCAGGCTGCTTTTCTATCTGGACTCCCAACCCAGAGTTTGAACACAGTGATGCTTTTACATTGCTATTATTGTTGAACAGCCACAGCTTTGTTCGAAGAAGAGAAGAAATATAGAATCGTAAGAGTTGACAGGGCTGGAAGGGACCTCAAAGATCATTTAGCTCCAACCCCCTGCCATGGGCATGGACACCTCACAGATCAGGTTGCCCAGAGCCACATCCAGCCTGGCCTGAAAAACTTCCAGGGATGAGGCTTCCACCACTTCCCTTGGCAGCCTGTTCCAGTGTATCATCACACTCATGGTGAAGAACTCCTTCATAATATCCGATCTGAATCTATCCACTTGTAGTTTTGCTCCATTCCCCCCCAGTCCTGTCACTATCTGACACCCTAAAAGGTCCCTCACCAGCTTTCTTGTAGGCCCCCTTCAGAAACTGGAAGGCCACAAAAAAAGTCTTCTCTGAGCCTTTTCTTCTCCAGACTGCACAACCCCAACCCTGTCTTTCTTCATAGGAGAGGAGCTTCAGCCCTTTGATTATCCTCATGGCCCTTCTGTGGACACACTCCCATCATGTTCATATCCTTCTTGTAGTAAGGGGTCCAGACCTGGACAACAGTACTCAAGGTGGGGTTTCACCAGAGTGGAGTAGAGGGGTAGAATCATCTCTTTTGACCTGCTGGCTACACTCTATGTTCACATGTGTTGGGTTGGAAAAATCAAGAGCAGCGGGAAATGGCACTGTTGCAGAACGGTGCATTGGATATTGCAGATGTGCTCAATAAGGACAAACCAGAGGCATCAACTGGATCACAGAGGGTCTGGTGGCCTTACAAAGGGTAACTGTAAAGGTGTTTCTGCCCCATAAAACCTCTGGTACTGAGGCAAATTTTAATTGAGGTTAAATGAAGTGACTGAGGGTTTGTGAGAACTGTGGAGAAGAGATGTTGGGTTTTATTAGAAAGAGGAAGATAGAATAAATCCTGGACTTTAGATACCCATTTAGCTCTTGGGTCAGGGATCTGACCTTTCAGACAGGTGTTTTTGGAAGGAAGAAATCATGTCTACATTACCCAGATCCTGTTCCTAGCCAGTGCAAGATTTTGTTTCTTTCAGTATGTATTTGTTTCATCCAATCTAATAACAACTTTCTTATTAATCCCCTCTATAAATGTTTCTGTTCTAAATCAGTTTCTCTGGATTTTCTGCTTTTCATTTGCTGCAGGGATGAACCCTGAGTCCTTACTTGCAGCTCAAGATAAGAGATGTGAGTAATGGAAAGGAAAAATATGTTTTGCAAAATGAGGGACTGTGTTGGTTTGATGCAGTTCCATTTAAAATTCAGTGTGTAAGGGTAATTTTCTGTCATATCTGGATAAAGCTGAAACTATGTTTTAACCCCTTGCCTTTTTCTTGGGAGAAGAAAACAGGAATGCCATCCTTTGACCAAACCTTTTGGAAAGCAGCCCAAACCAGAGCTCCTCCACCATGGGAGCTGAGCTCTGTGGTCTCACAGGCCCTGGTTCCACCCTGGAGTTTCTGACACATCTGTCCAGCTGCAGATGTGAGAGAAAAAGCAGGTACCAAAGACAAATCAAGCAGAAATCAAAGTCAAGGCAGCCCCTGTGGTGTCACTCTGGCAGGGGAGCAGATGAAAGGCTCTGGGTACGCTTCAGTAGCCTTCTTTTCTTGTTCCAGGTATCAGTGTGCCCCCTGAGGAGCAGAGGCATGGGGATGCTGTGACTGCTTACTCGTGTTTGTTTATGTTCAGTTAGAAGAGACATGTGAGCTGAGCTGCCTGGGCTGCTTAGGCAAAGGAAATGGATCTCAGGGGAACAATTGATTTTGCTTGGCTATTTCTGAGCTGGGTGAAGCCATAAAATGAACCTAGGCCTCCCCATTCTCTAAAAGGGATGTCTTTATTTATTTTACATTTTAATGCACCACTGACAATTTATGGAGTGAGCCCGAATGCATTTTTAATAGAGAATTGATAGGAGAAAGGTGTACAACATGGGAGATTAATAGGAAAGGTTAGCGGGCTTGAAAAAAAAAAGGGAGAAAAAGACAGAGAGCTGAGATTTTAATTAACTGCTCCCTGCCTGTGTTGTGATCCCAGAGATGTGGCAATTGAGTACCAGAAGGTGAATCTGGTTGGAAATAAAGTGATTGTAGTCTTATGTTAGACGTGAGGAATGAGACAGTGTTTCCATATCCTCAGAGTTTGAATACTCTGGGGTGCTGCTTGCAACATAAAGCAGAGCTTATTGGAATTAAGACGGTCTGCAGGGCCATGACCCAGTGTGTTGGAAACTCAGTAATTAAAAAAAAAAAATAAAATAAATATATATATATATAAAAAAAACAAGTAAGCAAAAGCAGAAACAGTGTCATAATCATAGAATTCAGCTCTTCCCTCCCTTAATGCTGCTCCTTTAAGAGATTAGAGGTTCAAACAATGGACCTGCATTTGTGTCTTGCTGATTTCTCTTGACCCAAGACTGTTGAACCTCTGGGTGGCTGTGGGACAGGGATGACCCTTTTGCCTTAGGTCACTGGTGTGAGGTTGTGCCCAACTTCGTTTCCAAAGAGGAGCTGCACCGGAAGCATGAACACCTCCCGGCTGACGCCCCGGGATTGCCATCAATGCTTTTGTGAACGCTGGCAATGCGCGAATTGTGCTGCAAGGAGCGCTGTGAGGGGAACAAAGCACTCAGTGCCACCATCTGCTGCGAGCAGGCTGCAAGCACTGCCCCCTGCCTTCCCTTCTGCCGCTGCCCTCTCGCTTACGCTTGCGTCCAGGTGTCCCAGAGCCAGCAGCGCTGGCAGCTAAGGGAGATGGAATGGGGAGGTGGAACAGGAGCTGTGTTGCTGACTGGATCTTTATGGAATAAGTCAGAGGACAGTTTTCCCCTGGAAACCTAGACAGGCTATTGAAAGACTTAGTGTAAAACTGCCCTTTTGCAGTGACTAACATTTAATGTGTCTGCCTCCCTCACAGCAGCTCACGTGGAAAAAAAAAATTAGAACTCAAACCCTGGAGGCTTATTTCTTGCGTTTCATGCTTTGAGGATGTTTGCCGGAAGAAATATTGATGTAGCAGTGATGTGTGCACATGCCTTGTATCCGGGAATAGCTGTAAAGCTCAAACCTCACTGTGAAGGCAGCTGAGCAATGAAACAGGTTGCCTAGGGAGGTTGCACTGCTGGCATCTTGGGGATTTTTAAGACCAGACTGGATAAAACCCAGAGGAATCTGGTCTGACTCCAGAGATGACCCTGTCTTGAGCAGGAGGTTGGACTTTTTGACCTCCTGAGGGCCTTCACTACCTGAATTTTCCTGTGATCCTGTTAGGTTATGAGCGGCTTTGGGGAGGAAGAAATCAAATCTTGTTCTCCACACTTCCTGCATAAACTGATGTCCCAATTTGGGGCCACAAGCATACCTGGGATTGGAGGACAGAAATGACTCTTACCCCTTTCCAGGAGTAAGAAAGAGGGTACCGCACACTGATTGGAAGTTTAAAGGGAAATTATATTTACAAGAGTATATATACAGAAGGCAATCAGGTAGAATAAGCATAAAAACCATCAGTCAGGTACTGGTTTGGTATCTACATCATTATATTGTTGTGCATCTTGGTTCCCTTCTGTTTGATTTAATATGGAGAAAAATTAAAGGAATGTTCCTGGAATCCAGAGACTATTGTCCTATCTGGATAGGCTTTAAAACTGAAACTATTACCAACTCCGCTTCTGATAAGTCAGGAAATATTACAAATCCTTTTTCTCTGTCTGCAGCATTAATGAGAGTAGTTCTGCCCAAAACCGAAGTTCCAGATCCTTGTAGCAAGTTCTACACACATAATACAGTGGTATATTTATCATGTGTGATCTCAGCCTTAATAATCCTGGTTTAATGTCTTATTGATGTATTATATGTAAAAAATTCAAAGTTAGTCTCCCTGAAGAAGCAGTTAGGTAGAGGAAGAAAACAAAGCTTCAAAGCCATGCAGACTTTGGAGGCAGAGATAAACGGAGAACGTGGCCAGAATCGCAGCCAAATTTCTCAAAACAAAACCTGTTTGAGGGGAGAGCGAGAGGAGGCCACCATGTCCACTGCTACATCTCCTTCTGCAGGTTCTGGGACAACTGACAAAATCTCAGTTGTTACTAGTAATCTGGCAGGCAGCTAAAGACCAGGTCCAGTCAAGTCACTGCTGTTTCTTCACCTAGTTCAAATCCACAGGCAGCAGTTTCTAGCCCAATACCCAATTGAAACTCACAGGGAGCAGTTCAGACCCTCAGAGATTCAGATCCACTAGAAGGAACATCTGAGCCCTTTTTGGCTCCTGCAAAAGCCAAAGTAAAAAGCAAACATTTGACAAGAATTGATTCAAGAGAGGATTTAGGGGAAGGGACCTCTGGTATACAAGAGGAAGAAGAAGAAGAGGAGAAATACAGCCTTAGAGATTTGACCAATTTACTTAGATCACAATACAGCAATGAGAAAAGCTATGTGAGATTGGCTGCCAGGAAGGAGGATGGCTATGAGGAGTCTGAAAATGCTCTTAGGAAAGTTTTGTTTCTAGGCCCAGGACAACCAGAAGAAGAGGAGAAGGGTGATATCCAGGATTCCAATGATCCCCTCAAAGAGATCAGGGAAGTTAGAAAGGAATATTGAAGGGAATCAAGAGAGCCAATCCTAAACTGGCTGGTGAGATGCTGTGCTGTTGGTGCAAATGCCCTACAGGTAGGAAAAAAGGCTGCAAAGCAGTTAGGGCCACTCACAAAAGAGAGCTGAATGGACAAATACATGGCAACCCCTCTTGGTAAGGTTAGTTTGTGGACAAGCCTTCTGTTGGCTGTGGCTATGAGGTATTCTTCCTGAGACGATTTGCAATGGGCAGCTAGAAGTGGAACTCAGTGGAGCAGAGAAGTAAGTTTCTGAAGGAGTTTGCTGTGAAGGAAGTGCTTTGTGGAGATCATGGCACACAGGAGCCTGATGATATTCCTCTTGGAACAGGTCTCATAAAGAAGCTTATTAAACTTGCTCCTTCATCTTATGCTAACGTCTTGGCTAGCAGGTTTCTATCAAGGAGTGATAATGGAAGGCCTCTCACTGTTGGTGAATTCACTGACCAACTGAGGCTGATAGAGGATAGCTTGTTGTATTCTGCCCTAGCCTCTGCCATAAAAACTCTGGGTACAGAGATAAAAGGTAGCATGAGAGAACTGAAGGAGGAACTGAAAACCTCCATATCCAGTCTGGCAAAGGATACCATTCCTTCATCATCTGAATGGGTGCATGATTCTGCCATCAGGAACAAACACCCACCTCCTGCACGGCAATTCTGGCCCAGGAGACAAATTCCACCTAGACATCAGCAATCACATGCATCGCTTTGGATAACCCTATGTGACCAATTTGGGGAGAAAATGAACAAGTGGGATGGCCAACCTACTTCAGTTCTTTTGAAGAGAGTCAGGGAACTGCAGAATGGCAGAAACAGAGGCAACAATGCCAGAAAGGTATCTGTCACTTCTTCAGCTCCCTGCAGTAATTGCAATTATTCTAATAATTGTAATTCCTCTCACAACACCACTAATCATTGTGCACACCCCACATGCCATGTTCAACATTAGGGGTGCCCTTCCTCCAGCAGGAGGAAGAAAGGAATAGTGTAGAAAACCGAATCTATTTGAATGTATTCATTAGGTGGCCTGGCAGTTCAAAAGCTTTAGTTGATACAGGTGCTCAGTGTACTCTATTGCCATCAAGTTGGAAAGGGACAGAGGCTATAACTACTTCTGGAATCACTGGTGGATCTCAAGAGTTGACTAAATTGCAAGCTGAAATAAGTCTAACTGGTAAGGAGTGGAAGAAGCATCCTATTACAATTGGTCCTGATCCACTTTGCATTCTGGGAGTTGACTTTTTGAGACAAGGTTGCTTCAAAGATCCTAGAGGTCACAAATGGGGTCTTGGTATAGCATCTGTAGAAATTGAGGATGATAAATTGAAATTATCTATCAGTCCTGAACTTTCAGATGAATCTGCAGTTGTGGGACATCATGACGTAGAGGATGTGAAACTGCCAATTGCTACTCAAACTGTGCACCATAGGCAGTGTGGAACCAGCCGTGACTCTTTTTTGCCCATTCATCAGCTGATTTGTCAACTGGAAAGTCAGGCCGTCATCAAAAAAGCTCATTCACCGTTCAAAAGTCTAATTTGGCCAGTGCACAAGCCTAACAGAGACTAGTGTCTCACAGTAGAGTTCTGTGCCCTCAGTGAGGTGACTCCACCCATGAGTGCAGCAGTACCGAACATGCTGGAACTTCATTACAAGCTGGAATTGAAGGAGGCCAAATGGTATGCTACCATAGACATTGCTAATGCTTTCTTCTCTATTCCTGTAGCAAAGGAATGCAGGCCTCAGTTTGCATTCACCTGGAGAAGAATTCAGTACCGGTTCAACCATTTGCCTCAGGGCTGGAAACACAGTTTAATGATCTGTCAGTGATCCACAATGCATTGGAGAAAGTTAAAGCTCCAGAACATATACAATTCTTTGATGACATCATTATGTGGGGCCAAACTGCTGAGGAAGTCTTTGAGAAAGGTAACAAAATAATTGACATTCTGTTGCAAGCAGGTTTTGCCATAAAGAGAGACAAGGTCAAAGGATCTTCCAGAGAAATTCAGTTTCTAGGAGTGTGGTGGCAGGATGGTCGCTGTCACATTCCATAGGATGTGATAAAATCTCCACCATGGCAATTCCCACAAATAAGAAGGACACTATCTTTCTTGGATGCAGTGGGATTTTGGAAACTACAAATTGTCAGACCATGATGTGACTTGTAAGAGAAACAATTTCAAGTGGGTACTTCAGTAACAAGCAGCCTTTGATCAAGTAAAGAGAGAAGTAGTCCATGCTGTGGGCTTGGGACCTGTTCGATCTGGTCTGGACATTAAAAACATTCTGTATACAGCTGCAAGTGACAATGGTCCAACTTGGAGTCTTTGCCAGAAATCTCCAAATGAAACACATGGTCGTCCACTTGGTTTCTCGGGTCATGACTACAGAGGTTCAGAGGCAAATTACACCCCAACAAAGAAAGAAATACTAGCAGCCTATGAAGGAGTGAAAGCAGCTTCTGAAGTGATTGGAATTGAGTCACAATTGCTTTTAGCTCCTAGATTGCCAGTTCTGAACTGGATGTTTAAAGGCAAAGGTTCATCACCGCATCATGCCACAGATGCAACCTGGTCTAAATGGATGGCTTTGATAACCCAACAAGCACGCATGGGTAATCTTGATCGACCTGGTCTAGTAGAAGTGAACTGGCCAGAAGGCACAGGCTGTACAAGATCTCCATGCTGAAGAAGCTCCTCCCTATGGTGATCTCTCTGACCAGGAAAAGAACTATGCTTTGTTCACAAATGATTCCTGCTGTCTTGTTGGGAACAAGCAAAGACGGGAGTCAGCAGTCTAGGGTCCTACCAGGAGAGTTACTGAAGTGAGAGATGGAGGAGGTGAATCCAGTCAATTTGCTGAGGTAAAAGCAGTCCAACTGGTTCTTGATGTGACTGAATGGGAAAATTGGCCTATCCTTTACCTCTACACCGACTCATGGATGATAGCCAATGTTCTATGGGGTTGGCTAGAGGACTGGAAAAAGAGTGGTTGGCAGAGGAAAGCCTATTTGGTGTGCTGATCTATGGCAGGACATTGATGCACGACTGGAGAGAATTCCAGTTAAAGTGTGGCACATAAAGGCACACATGGCTAAAAGCAGAGCTACTGAAGAACACCAACACAACTATCAGGCAGATCAAGTTGCTAAAATTTCTCGAGTTGACGCAAGCTGTGATCTTGAGCTTGATTGGAAACACTGAGGCGAACTGTTCTTAGCTCGGGGTGCCCATGATTCGTCTGGACATAAAGGCAGAGATGCAACTTACCAATGGGTATGTGATAAGTCAGTTGACCTATCCATGGATGCTATTACCCAAGTCATACATGACTGTGACATTTGTGCTGCTATTAAGCAGGCTAAGCTAATGAAGCCCTTATGGTATGGTGGGAGGTGGTCAAGGAATAAGTATGGTGAAGCATGGCATATCATTTTACTGCATTCTCATTCTGGCAAGCAGTATGTGCTAATTATGGTAGAGGCAAGCACTGGATGGCTGGAAACCTATCCAGTTCCACATGCTACTGCATACATACATACTCTTGGCTTGGAGAGACAAATCATGTAGAGACATGGAACTCCAGAGAGAATCGAATCAGACAATGGCACTCATTTCAAGAACAATCTTGTGAAAAACTGGGCCAAAGAGCATGGTATTGCATGGATCTTCCACATACCCTACTATGCACCAGCTTCAGGAAAGACTGAACGCTACAACGGTTTGCCAAAAACCACCCTAAAAGCCATGGGGGGTGGAACTTTTAAAAACTGGGACAAAAATTTAGCATGAGCAACCTGGTTGGTAAACAGTAGAGGTTCTGTAAACAGAGCAGGACCTGCCCAGTCAGATTTGGTACAAACAGTGGATGGTGATAGAGTTCCTGTTGTGTGTGAAAAGAATCTTTTAGAAACAAACTGTTTGGGTATTTTCTCCTTTGGGCAAAGGGAAACCTGTTCGAGGGGTGATTTTGAGGGGTGCAGAAGGTCCTGGTCATACATACTGGGTAATGCAGGAGAATGGTGAAATCCAGTGTATTCCACAGAGAACTCTAACCTTAGATGAAAGTTTAAATTCAGAGTGTATAATACCAGCTGTTAGGAGTTTTCTATTGTAGGTATTACCTGGCATCCAATAAGAGAGAATCTACTAAAGAATCTACAGTACATAAGCATGAACCCAATGAGTCTCTGTTCTTGTCTAATCTGTGAAGACACAAAGTGTTTTCTGAGCTTTTGAATTACCTACATCCAAGTTAGCTGGAACTAAGCATGACCTGAACTTGTGATATTCATTATTGTAAATATTGTTTTAGATCAGACAGATAGTTCTCAGCAAACTTTTCAGTGAATTAGACAGGGGTGGATTGTGCTGGTTTGAGGCTAATTGGAATATTTTAATGAGAGAAGTTAGATTATAGGCTGTGAAAAGAAAACAATGGTGATGTCTACTTCACTCATAGGTTTGTTGAGATGTATGAAAACGAGGACATAAACATAGATAAGACACACTGTCTGTCGGAGTTTGTTGGTGTCTGTCTCTCTCCCTGGATCTGTGTAACCCAAATAATCATTCTGCTTCTAACTCTCCTTGTTGATCCTTCCAATTCACCTTGCACATAAGGCAGTGTGGTAGTTCAGGTGTTTCCCATTCCCCACCCCCTCACACTTTGAAATAACCCAGGCTAGACTCAGTCAGCTGGAATTTAATAAATGAAGCTTTATGTTTACAGCTTTGCACAATATACAAGCAGGTATTTACAATATATTACAGTTATTTACAGATATACACAGTAAAAAGGTAATACAGAAACACCACACCCCTCCCAGAGATCAGAGTTCCCAAGAGGGGTTCCCAACCACCCTACCAATTTCCCCCCACTACCCAACCTTATCCCAGTATCTGTCTTACATGCCAGGTAAGCAAAGAAGATCGGCGGGGGCGGGGTTAGAAGCAGGAATTGATTAATTGGGTTAGACAGATTCAGCTAGAAGCCAGGGAGAGAGATCAGCAGCCAGAGCAACCTGATCAGCTCTGTCTTATTTTTGTTTTGGTTCTTACTTTTATACATCTCAGTGAACAAATGAATGAAGGAGACATCCCAAATGTTTTCCTTTCTCAGCCTATAATCTTATTTCTCATTTAAATCCTCCAGTTAGCCTCAAGCCAGCAGAGGCAGATTCTGGGATAAGGTTAGAGGCTGGAAAGAAGGTGTAAAGGTGGTTGGGAGCACCTCCTGGGGACTCTGTGTTTCTGTATTACTTTTAACTTGTATATAGCTGTAAATATTTGTACTATATTGTAAATATCTGCTTGTAAATTGTGCTAAACTGTAAATATAAAGCTTCGTTCCTTAACTTCCAGCATGCCGAGTCTAGTCTGGGTGAATTCATTTGGGATTTGAGGGGGGCGGGGGGGGGGCAGGTAATTCCCAAACCATCACAGACTGAATAGAATAACAATATTACAATATCCTGGGACAAGCAGGTCCATCCCCCTGGGATGGGCCTCTGTCCCTGTGGTTTTGTTAATGGGACCTAGGATCTCTCAAACTACTACCAAAGGTAGATACCAGTTGGCCACGGGGTCTGGCACCTCAAGGATGGTTACACTGAGTCTGCTCCATTGCTTCTGACTCCAAGGGCACAGCTGTTCAGTCCAGATTCTAGCAGAAAAGCCACTGAGGTCCCCACTGCAAAAGCAGTGAGTGACTGCGATCACATTGCCACTGAGGCCAAAGGACCCAGACACCTGTAGGTCACTTTCTGCCACAGCTGAAAGATGCTGAGGAGTATGACAGGGCCCTGGTTTTGCTGGGCTGCTGGCATGCAGGAACAGACTAGTTAATTGCTGGAGTTCATGGCTTCCATCTTCTTCAAACCCTAGAGTAATGCAAGTAAATCATTAAATGTCAACCCACACTCCTTCAAATGATTATATTTTTTTTTTGTTTGGAGAGGTGTTTTATGAGCATTTGATCTGGTGACAGATGTACTAATGTGGTAACTTAAGGCTTATTGAAATAGTCTAATAAGAGAAATTGGCACTTTCCTGAAAGTTCAGTGCAGAATCTGAATGAGCAGGGCATTGGTTGTTAAAGAATAACAATCACAGAAACACTCAGTGCCATTCCCTCTTGTTCTGTCACCATTTACCTGTGAGAAGAGACCAGCACCAACCTCTCCACAACATCCTTTCAGGTAGCTGTAGACAGTGATGAGGTCTCCCCTCAGACTTCCTCTTTTTCACACTAACCATTCCCAGCTCCCTCAGTTGCTCCTCATAAGATTTATTGTCCAGACCCTTCCCCAGCTTCCTTGCCCTCCTCTGCACTGACACCAGCACCTTCAGATCCCTCTTGTGCCCAAAACTGAATACATCTGATGATGTGGCCTCATCAGAGCAGAGTATGATGAAGTCTGTATCTTCATTAGTTTGCTAAGGTATAAATAATTTTTTTTTCTCTTGGGCACTGGATCTGTTCACTGTTCCTTTGTTTCTCTCTCTAACTCCTCCACTAACCTTGACTGATGAAATAATAATGGGCTTTGCTGGCTGTTTTCTATTGGGAAAGAGAGGGTGCTGTGGACATCTTCTGGGCTTTCTTTGTCTGGGGGGGAGGGGGGGATGGATTTTTGTATTATTTCTAAATTGTATATAGCTGTAAGTACATGTACATATATTTTGTATATATGCTTGTAAATTTAGCTTTGCTGTAAAATAGTGCGTGATCTTACTTGATCTCTGCCCTGGTGAGAGCACATCTGGAATACCGTGTCCAGTTTTGGGCTCCCCAGTTCAAGAGAGACAGGCACCTGCTGGAGAGAGTCCAGCAGAGAGTCATGAGGATGACTGGAGGACTTGTGCATCTCCACCTTGAAGAGACACTGAGGGCCCTGGGGCTGTTTAGTCTGGAGAAGAGAAAGATGAGAGATCTGATCAATGTCTCTAAATATCTGAGGGGTGAGTGTGAAGTGGATGGGACCAATCTGTTTCCACTGGTCAGCTGCAGTAAGACAAGGAGCAACAGCTACAAACTGTAGCAGAGAAAGTTTCACCTCAACAGGAGGAGAAACTTCTTTACAGTGGGGGTGACAGAGCCCTGGAACAGGCTGCCCAGGAGGGTTGTGGAGTCTTGGAGACTCAAAACCCACCTGGATGTGTTCCTGTGTGAACTATCCTAGGGCATCCTGTCTTGGCAGCAAGGTAGAACTTGATTTCTGGAGGTCCCTTCCAACCTCTAAAGTTCTGTGATTCCAAGCTATCTGAGCTGGTCTGGTAAATTTTAACTGGGGAGGTGGGGTGGAGAGATCCTAACCCATTGCAACTAAAAAGCCGTGGACTGCCTGCCTAGTCACAAATATCATTACCTAGCTCATAGTACTCCAGAGGTGAGGTATGTTTGTCCTGCCTGGCTGTGAATCATCCAGTATGCTTCTGGTTCCATGAAGGCAGCAGCTTTCTGTAGAAAAAATATTAGAAGATTATTTTGACAAAGAACATCCTTGGCTTTTGAATGTCTGGAAAAAAATATAGAAAAATGAACCCATGATAAGAGTTCTGGTGAGAAGAGACACTCATCTTTGATACCTATCATGAAGAAACAAGGTTGAATGTGAAGTGAATCTTCTCAAAAGAGTGATCAGTGTCATCCTTAGTGGGGTTGGATGGAATGGAGGTCTCCTGTATTGCTGGTATTCACACCAAGTACTTTTTCCTCTCTTTTCTTGCAGCAAAGAAAACTTGTGCTGAGTCAGATTTCACTTGTGACAACGGCCACTGCATCCCAGCCCGGTGGAAGTGTGATGGTGAAGAAGAATGCGCTGATGGCTCCGATGAATCAGAAGCAGCATGCAGTGAGTAGCACAGAGCAGTGGTGTTTCTCTGATATGTCTTATCAAAGCATGGAAAAATTGGAGGTATTATTCCCAGCATCTGCAGGATCTGTTGCTTCCTGCTTCCCTCGAACAGGAAATAAAGACAAAAAAGACTCAGGTTGTTTAAATTGTTGCAATTCTGGAGCCCCCAGCACAAGAAGGACATGGAACTGTTGGAGAGAGTCCAGAGGAGGGCCACGAAGATGATCAGAGGGCTGGAGCACCTCTGCTATGAGGACAGGTTGAGAGAGTTGGGGCTTTTCAGCCTGGAGAAGAGAAGGCTTCGGGGAGACCTTATAGCAGCCTACCAGTATCTGAGGGGGGCCTACAGGAGGGCTGGGGAGGGGCTGTTCACAAGGTCTTGTAATGACAGGATGAGGGGGAATGGGTTGAAATTGGCCGAGGGGAGATTTGAATGGGATGTTAGGAAGAAATTCTTCACAGTGAGGGTGGTGAGGCACTGGAACAGGTTGCCCAGGGAGGTTGTGGCTGCTCCCTCTCTGGATGTGTTCAAGGCCAGGCTCGATGAGGTCTTGAGCGTCCTGATCTAGTGGGAGGTGTCCCTGCCTATGGCAGGGGGGTTGAACTGGATGATCTTTGAGGTCTCTTCCAACCTAGACCATTCTATGATTCTATGATTCTAAATGAGATGGTTTCCAAACTTTCGGGTGTAGCAGTATTCAGACTGACACAGGCAGCACTGGCTGGTGTGTGCTTCTCTAACAGAATCCACAGCATCTCCAGTTCTGCTTCACTTCATCTAGTTGTAGGGCCCCTTATCAGCAGCACTGTGCTTACAAAGGGATCAGGCCTTTTGGAAATGCAGGTGTGCAGGATTTTGCAGGGTACCAGACTGTCACCACTGCAGCCAGCACTTCTGTGCAGCCTTTGATTCTTGTTCAGTTTTGTTTGGGGGTGGGGGGTTGTTTTGGGGTGGTTGGGTTTTGTACATTTGGGGGTTTTTTTGTGTGGCATCTCTGGTTTATTTTCTTTTGGTTTTTTTGGAAGGTTTTCTCACTGGGATTTTTTTTTCTCTTTTGAGCACAAATGAAGACAAAAATAGCAGGTGAGAATCAAATAGTGTAAAATAGTTAAAGCTGACAGCTGTTAAGTGCAGGTGATGCCTTTTAAAAACCTGTTGATTCAGTAGGTAACAGAACATGCTTGATTTTCATGTGGCACTTTCTGTTCCAGCCTGACACTCTGAGAAGGTCCATTCATGCTCTGTTGTTCTAGAAGTGTGAAAGGTCATCTGATATTGAGCTGAAGGGATTCCCAGGGACGTTTTAATGAAAACACTGATAGGCAGACTTCTATTTGTGCACTTACTAATGTCTGCAGGTTATTCTTGTGCAAACCAAGAAATTAGAAGAAGCCATTCTATTGAATTTCCAGTCATGTACTTCACAAATGTGTTCCCATGAGTCAGAAGCAGTGTTGGAGGAAGTGTTTTATCAGAATGGGGCATATAGAGGACTTCAAAATTAACCATACGCTTATTTTTAAGCCTGTTACCAGTCCTACTTTCTCCCTAATTAAGAAAGATGAATGGGCTCCTCTTGCATAAAATGAATGGAATAATTTTTGCAGCTATAACAGGCTACCGAAAAAAATCACTTCAGTAGCTGCATTAACATATTTATGTCTTGTGTGTGGTGGTATTTCACCTGGCATCCTCCTTAGTCAAAAACTATCTTTATTAATGCTTCTTCCACTACCTGATTGTCTGGAGGGGGCTGAGTAAATAAGTGTTCCTTTCCATCTCTGTAAATCTCTTGTCAGAGCCTGGACGATGCAGTACTAAGATCTTGACGATTTCCCTTGATCATCTTCCAGTAATTTTCTAGCCTTTTTACTTAACTTTTTTTTCTCCCTCACTTGTAGTTGATCCTCTGGGGAAATCAACCTTAAAGCTTCTGTATTGTAAAAGAGGCTTAAGCCTGAGAGCAAAACCTTTGCTTGTGACAGTACAGGGCTGCCATCCTCAGAGGGAAGCAGTGTGTTCACTTCTGTGGGATTTTTTTTTTTCTGCTTTAAACCTTCCAGGAGACTGCAATTTGCATTTCTGTGTTGGTCCGTTTGTTGAGAAAATTGTGGCAGCCTATTCCAGTCTCACCACCCTCATACTGAAGAAATTCTTCCTAAGATCCAGTCTAACTCTGATCTCCCTCAAGTTCAAAACATTCCTCTTTTTCCTGTTTCTAGACACCCTGATGAAAAGTCCCTCTGCAGCCTTTCTGTAGGATCCCTTCAGGTATTGGAAGGCAGCTCTAAGGTCCCTCCAGAGTCTTTTCTTCTCCAGCCTGAACAACCCCAGCTTATCCAGCCTATGCTCACAGCAGAGCTTCTCCAGCCCTTGGATCACCTTTGTGGCCCTCTCTGGACTCAGTCTAACAGCTCTGTGTCCTTCTTAGGCTGAGGACACCAGAACTGGATGCAGTATTGGAGTCGGTGTCTCAGCAGAGCAGAGCCAAGGTGCAGAAAGGCTTGTGGCTAGTTCACAAGAGAAGCCAATCTTTTCACTTCTTTTAGTTAGAGGCTTCCATTTGAATCCTAAAAATGTCTGCACTAGGCCTGTAGTACTTGCCTTGTTTTATAGGATTGTTCAGATCTACAGTTCACACTTAATCAGATGAAGATCAAGTAGTTTTAATCTTATGGCTGTTGATAGCTGTAGGCTTTAATTTGAAGGATAAGGACATTATTTCCTGCTGTTTTGTATCCTTGGCAAAGTCTGTGTCCTCTGAAAGGCTGATCCCATCTGCTCTGTGAGGAAATGGAATCAACCTGGTGATAACTAAGCACTAACCCTACTGGGCAAGATAGCAGTGACTTATAACCTGGTAGATTATTAAAGAAGAAACAGGAGAGTTAGGCTTTGGCTTTAATTTGTACCCTTACCATAAAAAGCCAAGCTCTGTGTGTGTAAAGTTGTATAGGGATAAATAAGAGGCTGTAGTGACAAACAGAACCACAGAACCGTAGAGGTTGGAAGGGACCTCCAGCGATCATCCAGTCCGACTCCCCTGCCAAAAGCAGGATCCCCTAGAGGGGTGGGTTTTGAAAGTCTCCAGAGAAGGAAATTCCACAACCTTTCTGGGCAACCTGCTCTAGTGCTCTGTCACTCACTGTAGAGAGGTTTCTCCTCATGTTGAGGTGAAACCTTCTATGTTCCAGTTTGTAGCTGTTGCTCCTTGTCTTCTTGTGGCTGACCACTAAAAAGAGCTTGACCCCATCCACTTGACACCCACCCCTCAGATGTTTGTACAGGTTGATCAGATCTCCTCTCAGCCTTCTCTTCTCCAGACTAAACAGCCTAAGGGCTCCCAGTCTCTCTTCATAGAGGAGGTGCTTAAGTCCCCGAATCATCCTCGTGGTTCTCCACTGGAGTCTCTCCAGCAGGTGCCTGTCTCTCTTGAACTGGGGAGCCCAAAACTGGACACAGTATTGCAGGTATGGTCTCAGCCGGACAGAGCAGAGGGGGAGAAAAACCTCCTTCGACCTGCTGGCCACCCTTCACTTGATGCACTCTAGGATGCCATTGGCTGTCTTGGCCACAAGGGCACATTGCTGTCCCATGCAGAACTTGCTCTCCACCCGCACTCCAGGGTCTTTCTCCGTGGAGCTGCTTTTCAGCAGGGCAGTGCCAACATGTACTGGTGTCTGATGTAGTGAGGCAAAATGTCTAACTGGATGTTCTTGTATGGTCCCTCCCTCCAGTCTCATTTTCTTTCTCCCTTATGCAAACAAGACTGAACGTTCTCCCCATGGCTGAGGAATGATCCAGGCTCCTATGACTGTCTCATTTTCCTGTTGAGAAATGCGTCACAGTCCCCTGGAGGAGCCTGTGCTGCAGTTTCCCTAGGGAAGGAAAGCAACAGGTTGGGAAATGGAGATTTCTCACCTCTGGCAAGATCAAACTGCTTTATAAAACCATTTGTTTGCAGACAGGCCATGTAATTAACAGGACCTCTGCCAGGATCTGGGGTTATTTCCTAATTAATGCAGCCCCAGGACAGTGTCCATAGTCTGTTGAAGCTCTAGAGGTTTAAGAGCATTGATCATGCTGACTTGTGCATTTTAGCAGTATTTCCAGCTTAGAATGTGATAAAAACAAGTCAGGTCCTCAGCATCTAGCCAACTGCTAAATGACTTGATTTTCTGACTCCTCCTGTGGTGTGTTTTTAAGTACATTTTGCTCTCTCTTATTGCTAGTTAGGAATTTCCTGTTCCCATCTCTAATGCTCCATTCAAGGCAACAGCTTGTGGTCATTGAAGTGTTTTAGATAATTGCTCTGCAGAGCAGTACTTTGCTTTTTTCTCTTTCCCAGTTTCACTGAAGTTGCTCAGCTTTGTAGCTGGCAATATCTTCTCTAAGGCTATTACCCATCTCCAGGTAGTCAGGGCATTGGGGCATGTCTCCTGTCAGACAGGTAAGCTGGCATCAAAGATGGCATTGGACCTGTGGTGTTGGCACCTTTTCTGCTGTTTGTACAATGATGGGGGTTTTAAACCATGTTTTCTTCAAGCTACTGAAAGTGGCTGGGAGCAGGAGCTGTAAGGGTATTTTTTGAGTCCCATGGAATTCTCAGCTGATGAGTTCTATAGGGCTTCTCCCTCTTGGGGGTTTTGGTGCTAGCTGAAGGCGGATTAAATTCTAGCATGGGCAGATCTTGGAGAAGATGGTTAGCCAGGATTCTGGTTTGAAACAGGTCATTGCAAGTAAGAAACTGCTTTTAGTTCTTTCTTTTTTTTTCTTTTTTCCTTCCCAGCTAGATGCCTAACATAAACATGCCCCTACATCCATAGGTTTGTCCCAGTGAATTATTCATGTAACATGTGAGTGTCAGCACTAAACCTGGCTGTTCTGCCATCTGTCAGTGTTTCAGTGCCATTATCTGGCTACTGAAGTATTTTGTGTCATTTAATTAAGGTTTTCAAGAAACGTGGTCCCCCTCTTCTGTGAGCTGATTCTATTCATCATCAGAAAGATAGTTTGGGGAGAGGTGTTTTGCCCCTGTGTGAAACCACAGTGATCCCCTAGATTAAGAGAAGCAGAAGCATCTGAACTCAAAAATTAATGCTGTCCCCAGGGAGTGTGAGGCACCAAATTCACCATTTCAGAAGTTGTGTTGATTGAGGCTGGGGGAGAGAAGATGAATTTAACATTGCAGAGGAGAAAGTTATTTTGAGAAACATACTTAATACATGAAAAAAGTCGGGATGGTGGATGAGAGGGGACAAAGAAAATCCATTTATCTGTGCTGGATTCGTGGCAAGGGCTCCAACTCGCAGCCTCATTTTCCTTGGCAATTTTTTAGATTCAGATATTGCCTGAACCAGGCCTGTGTTCAGGAAAGGTTGGCTGCTTGTACCTAAACCAAATGAACCACTACGGCCTTGTAGAAGGCATGTCAAGAAGATAGCCAGGAGAGAAGCAGGCCTATCCTGCTTGACAGGAGTCATTGCTGTTTCTCCCTGCCTGCTGTGAGGGACGGCACAGAGGGGGTGCAAAACTGCCAGTGCTGGAAGGTGCTCTGAAATTATAGTGGAGAGAGACACTGTATGTCCATGAGAAAGACATCGGAGTCCTAGTGGACAGCAAGTTTTACATGGGACAGCAATGTGCCTTTGTGGCCAGTGGTATCCTGGGATGCATCAAGAAAAGTGTGTCCAGCAGATCTAGGGCATTTTTTCTCCCCCTCTGCTCTGTCCTGCTGAGATCACACCTGCAATACTGTGTTCACTTTTTGGCTCCCCAATTCAAGAGAGACTGGGACCTGCTAGAAAGAGTCCAGTGAAGAGCCACGAGGATGATTTGGGGACTTAAGCATCTCCCCTGTATGGAGAGACTGGGAGCCCTGGGGCTGTTTAGTCTGGAAAAGAGAAAGCTGAGAGGAGATCTTATCCATGTGTATAAATATCTGGACCTGAGCAAAGCCTTTGACACTGTCCCACAACAGCACCCGAGGAGTGGCTGTCAATAAGTCCATGTCCAAGTGGAGGCCAGTGACAAGTAGATTCCCTCAGGGATCAGTCCTGGGACCAGTCTTGTTCAACATCTTTCTGAGTGACATGGGCAAAGGCATTGAGTGCACCCTCAGCAAGTTTGCTGATGACACCAAGCTGTGTGGTGCAGCAGACACACTGGAGGGCAGGGATACCATCCAGAGGGACCTGGACAGGCTGGAGAGGTGGCCACAAGCCAACCTCATGAGGTTCAACAAGGCCAAGCGCAAGGTCCTGCATCTGGGTTGAGGCAATCCCAAGCACTGGCTGGAGAGCAACCCTGCAGAGAGGAACTTGGAGGTGCTGGTGGATGAGATGTTCAACATGAGCCAGCAGTGTGCACTTGCAGCCCAGAAAGCCAACCAGATCCTGGGCTGCATCAAGAGAAGCGTGGCCAGCAGGTTGAGGGAGGTGATTCTCCCCCTCTATTCTGCTCTGGTGAGACCACATCTGGAGTACTGCGTCCAGTTTTGGAGCCCCTATTACAAGAGAGATATGGACATGCTGGAGCATGTCCAGAGAAGGGCCACGAGGAGAGGCTGGAGCACCTCTCCTGTGAGGACAGACTGAAAGAGTTGGGGCTGTTCAGTTTGGGGAAGAGGCTCTGAGGTGACCTTATTGTGGCCTTCCAGTATCTGAAGGGAGACTACAGAAAAGCTGGGGAGGGACTTTTTAGGCTACCAGGTAGTGGCAGGACAGCTGGAGGTGGGTAGATTCAGACTGGATGTGAGGAGGAAGTTCTTCACCATGAGAGTGGTGAGAGCCTGGAATGGGTTGCCCAGGGAGGTGGTTGGGGCCACATCCCTGGAGGTGTTTAAGGCCAGGCTGGATGAGGCTCTGTCCAGCCTAATCTAGGGTAGGGTGTCCCTGCCCATGGCAGGGGGGTTGGAACTAGATGATCCTTGTGGTCCCTTCCAACCCTGACTGGGTGGGTGTCAAGTGGATGGGGCCAAGCTCTTTTCGGTGGTCAGCAGCAATTACATAAGGAACGACAGCTACAAACTGGAACAGAGAAGATTTCGCCTCAACATGAGGAGAAACCTCTCTACAGTGAGAGTGACAGACCACTGGAGCAGGTTGCCCAGAGAGGCTGTGGAGTCCGCTTCTCTGTAGACTTTCAAATCCCACCTGGATTTATTCCTGTGTGAACTACTCTAGAGGATCCTGCTTTTGGCAGGGGAGTTGGACTGGATGATCTCTGGAGGTCCCTTCCAACCTCTAAGGTTCTGTGGTTCTGTGATTCATCTTCCTCCCGCCAGCTGCTGAGTATGCAAGGAGCTCCCCACATCTTGTTTAAGAGGATAAAAAGACCCTCTGTCCACCCCCAACTCCCACATTACCTCACCAGCAGCTGCTTTGAGGTACAGAAAATACTTTTTTATCTTAGGGTGGGCTTGAGTGCTGAGGATCCCACAATTGCTTGCTGCAGTGTTTATACAGCAGTTTGCCTCTGCCAGATGCAGAGACCTTTGGATACTCTGCTGTTGGAGAGCTGTTTCTCATTGCTCTCACAAAATGCAACCCACCTTGGTGTGGTGATCATCCTGGAGCTGTGCTGCAGCCACTGCTGATATGCACAGGTTTGCTTATCCATTTGAGATTAGTCGTTGCCATTTCACTATCCAGTTCCATGATGTTGGGAGAGGGGGAAGGGAACTCATTTTTCTCACTGAGCTAACAGGGACCTCCAGCAAAATGAACATTATCCACCTAATCCTGTTCCAACACAGATACTGAACCGTTCTGCTTTTTCATAAGAAGGGAATTTTAAATTTCCCTCTGAAGTATTTGGGTGATTTAGCCAATGACTTCAACAACAACAACAGAAAAGCTCTAGAGAAAAATAAAAACAAATGCTAACATACAGTAACAGCACTGATGGGAACGCAAATTAAAGGGATAGAGCAAGTGAAAATCTAAGCTGGCAAACTCTTGCCTTAGGACACTATGTATAATGAGCTCGAGTAATGCAGGCAGCCTGAACTCACCACTTATTTCTTCATCACATATGTGACATTCTCCTAGTTAGGAGCATAAATTATTATACAGAAAGGTTTAGTAGGGTGTTAGGAGGAAGAGAAACCTGAGTTCATATTGCATTTAATAGGGGAATGATTTACTAGGGCAGGTTTAATAAGCAGCAGTGCTGGAAATAGGTTTTTAAATAGAAATGGAATATAAAATGAAGCCTTCAGTGTTGGTCTGATACACAGCAGCAGTTGTTGCAGTCCTGATTTTGAAGTATGTGCCACGAGTTGAGGGGGATGTATCCAAACTTGACAGTTGTATTTTTAATGGGTGTTTTCCATGGTCCTAGGCACTGTGTGCTGCTGCTCTGCACGCTGATCTCTCACAATGGTGATCAGCTCTGTCACAATTTCTGATCAGGTTACCTAACTGTGGGGTTCTTTAATTGCTGGTGGTGATGACAGTATTGCTTCCTGCAAACACACAGCCCTCTCCTGCCTCTCTCTTCACCCCAAAGGATGTTCTGTCTCTGTTATTCTCTTTGATGCAGATTTCCTGCATGAGTGAGCCTGGTGATATTACTGTGCTGTTGTGGAAAGTGACTTAATAAACTGTTCCCTGCCCTGGGAGAATTTATCCTGGAGAAGGGTGGGCTGTCTTATTCAGAGTATCACATACACTGGGCCATTGAACTTCAAGTAGCAAAAAAAAAAAAAACAACAACAAAAAAACTAGGCCAGATCAGCCAGGCACAGCAGATACTGGGTTTTAGGACCTGGGGCAGTAACAGAGAGGATGTTTTTATCATTATTGTGTTTTTCGCCCAGTGTTAAGAGCAGCTCTGTTTGTATATATGTGATGAGATAGTGGGGGATTGTAAGTGCAGTGGAAGATGAACATTAAAGACCTATCTGTCAGATGAATTTGTTATAGATCATTCATGTTCAATTCAAATGTCCAGGTGTGCATGTTAACAGTGCTCTTATTATACTAACTGACTATTGCCAGTATGAAATACAGTGGCTTCCATAGCCTTGTCACTGTCCTGCTGCACTTGTGTCACTGTCCCTGGGATTTTGGGACCTCTGCTCAATTGAAGCAGCTTAGAATCACATCTGTAAAACAAATATAGGACAAGGCGTAGCATGTGGAAGTGCTTCCAGATCTACAGAATCCTCCCAGTGACAAGGCACAAGAGAGGCATTCTCCTTTCTCAGTTACCCAGACTGGTTTGTAGGGCTAATGATGAAAGCTTTGATTTGTCAGTGTGATCCAATTTACTGAGACAGAATGAAATGGAAACAGCTCATGATCATCTCTCCATGAAGTCATGGAATAATGTAAGATAGAAGTCACCTCAGGGGGTTATCTAGTCCAGTCCTCTGCTCCTCTGTCCTCCTGTTTGGCCACTCTTATTAATTGAAAAAATGCCTATAGCTCGCCAGACTTCCCTTTGTAGCAGCACATCTGTCACTTCCCATCCTGTCACTCCACACCACCCCTGGCTCCATCTCCTCTAGTCCCTCCCATTTTGTAGGCAATAATAAAATCTTCCTTTAGCTTTCTCTTCTGATGGCTGATGGTTGTTCTTCTGATGGTTGTTCCCTCACCCTCCCCTAACCTGTAGTGCCTCATTTCAGACTATTTTGTCAAACTGGAAATGACACAGTTCCACACCCATCATCCAGGTTTTGCAGTGTTAACCCCAGCCGAAGCTCTACTACATCCAAAAGACAACTTTAATGTTAATTCCATTTGCATGAATTAATTTAGTGTGCTACTCATCTTACTACCACACAGACACACCTAGCAGAAGATTCCAGGCTCCTGAAAAGTTCTTCCTATGGAAGTGTTTAAGAGTACACTAGAGTTGGACAAAAACTTGCTGAGGCCTGCTAGCAGGTTCTCTAAGGACTGTGGTGTGCAGTGCAGATTTCTAGAAGTCGTTTTCATCCCAAGTATGTGTTTTCAAATTCTCACAGATGTACCTTTACTCCTGATTCACTCATCCTGGCTCCTCCCAAGAGCTAGTGCCTTAATTACTTCCCTAGTGCTTCTGTTTCCTTAGCCACTGTACCTGCTTTGATCGCCTCCAGGTGTGTCCTTATTGAGCAACCCCAAGCTAAACTCAGTATCCCAAAGGACACAAAACCATAGGGACTAACACAGGAAGTCTTTGATAGGGTGAGGAACCAAATTCATATTTTCCTGCATCCTTTTCCTTTTCTTGAAGCATGAAATTGTCCTTTTTACATCAAAGAAAATTCAGGATGCTCAAAGCCTAGCAGTTTCTCCCTAGTAGTGAGATAAGTTTGTGTGGCTCATGGGCAGTGAATTACTTCTCCCTTTTGATTACATGGTTTTGGTGGTCTTAGCATTTTACTTAGCTAGAGATGTAAATGAATTTAGGGTGTGTAATTGTTGTGCTCCAACTCTACCAGTGCTAAAGAGTTTTAAGTAACAGTTCTTCAAAACCAAATGTGTTTTTCACAGAATCACAGAACATTAGAGGTTGGAAAGGACCTTCAGAGGTCACCAAGTCCAGCCCCCTGCTAAAGCAGGATCCCCTAGGGTAGTTCACACAGGAATACCCAGGTGGGTTTTGAAAGTCTCCAGAGAAGTTGATTCCACAACCTCTCTGGGCAGCCTCTTCCAGTGCTCTGTCACCCTCACTGTAAAGAGGTTTCTCCTCATGAGGGGAGTGAAACCTTCTCTGTTCCAGTTTGTAACTGTTGCTCCTTGTCTTATTGCAGCTGACCACCAAAAAGAGATTTACCTCAGCCACTTGACACCCACCCTTCAGATATTTCACAGAATCACAGAATTAATGAGGTTGGAAGAGACCTCTAGGATCATCGAGTCCAACCTATGACCTAACCTTTCTAATTATCTAAACCACTAAGTGCCTCATCCAGCCTCCTTTTAAACGCCTCCAGGGATGGTAACTCCACCACCTCTCCGGGCAGCCCATTCCAATGCCAGTCATTCTTTTCATGAAGAATTTCTTTCTAATGTCCGTCCTAAATCTGCCCTAGCACAGCTTGAGGCTGTGTCCTCTTGTTCTGGGTGCCTGGGAGAAGAGGCCAATCCCCGCCTGGCTACAACCTCCTTTCAGGTAGCTGTAGAGAGCAATGAAGTCTCCCCTGACCATTCTGTTCTCCAGACTAAACAGCTCCAGGGGTCTAAGTCTCTCCCCACAGAGGAAATGCTTAAGTTCGCCAATCATCCTTGTGGCTCTCCGCTGGACTCTTTCTAGCAGGTCACTGGTTCCTTTAAAGGAAGGTGTTCAGAGCTTGTTTCTTAGGAGTGACACATTCAGAAAGCTGTCCTACAGGACTTTGGCTAGGCCACACCTTGAGTACTGTGTCCAGTTCTGGGCCCCACCATTTAAGAAAGATGTTGAGGTGCTGGAATGTGTCCAGAGAAGGGCACCAAGTCTGGTGAGGGGGATGGAGCACAGCCTGTGAGGAGCAGTTGGGAGAGCTGGGGTTGTTTATGCTGGAAAAGAGGAGGCTCAGGGGAGACCTTATTGATCTCTACAACTACCTGAAAGGAGGTTGTGGCCAGGTGGTGTCTTCTCCCTAGAAACCAGTGGCAGAGCTGCACCACAGGAAGTTTAGGCTGAGTGTTAGGAAGAACCTCTCTGCAGAAAGAGAGATTGGCATTGCAATGGGCTGCCCAGGGAGGTGGTCCCTGGAAGTGTTTAAACAAAGTCTGGATGTGGCACTTGGTGCCATGGTTTAGTTGATTAGATGGTGCTAGGTGATAGGTTGGACTCTGTGATCTCAAAGGTCTTTTCCAACCTTGTTAGTTCTGTGATTCTGTGAAACATGATAGAAAATACAAAACATCTTCTGTTTTTTTATTAATTGCACTGTTCTTAGGCAATGTTACCTTGCAAGAAAGTTACTTTTTCACATAGTGTTGCAGGCTTTGGCACTTGTAGCATGCCTATATTAACATTGAGCTTTTGCTAGTTGACTCTGTTACAGAGATTTAAACTCTGGCATTTCAATATTTTGTCTATAGTCTAATGTGTTCTTGCAGTTCATAAACAGAAATGGTCATAAAAGGCTTTGATGCTGCCTTTTTATGGCTGTAATTAATCTCACAGTTGTTTCAATAGGAGAAAACAACAGCAAAGTGAAAGCTGAGCAGGTGAAGCTCTTGTGTGTGTGATTATTTAAGCGGCCATAAATATTGATCTAGCCAAAAGTAAAGAGCTTCTCAGAAATCTCAAGGAGCTTTTCACTACATGATGCTTTTGGTCTTTCTCTTCTCTTGCTGCTTGCTGGCTGAAATGCATATTGCTTCATTTTTTTATTAATAATTTTGGCTGTTTCTTGGGGGATGGGGGAATCATGCTTGGCTTGCTTACTATAGCTGATGTGAAAAGGAAATTATTTCTGGGAATTAAGGACAAAATATAATTTGAAAATGGAAATCTTTTGCAAACTGAACGAAGCAGTATTGCCCTGCAAGAGCATGGCAAGCTCCTTTATTAAATGGGTGAATTACATTGCGAGGAAAACAAGTGAACAGCAAATTACAGTATTTTAACATTTTTGTTTAAATAGCTTCTATGTTTTAGTATCTTAATGAGTTGTATGTTGAAGCTGTGCTTTCTTGTTCCACCACCTTTTCCCTGATGAGTATTTTCCCTCTCTTTCTCAAATCCTGCAGTTGCAGAATTGTGTTTTCATTCAGGACAAACTCCCACGGAAATTATTTTCAGTTTTAATAAGGGTCTTGTGATACTCCATCCTGCTTCCTGGAGGATTAGGATCATGATTAACGTTTAATATGCAGTCTCTGCATGCTTTGGTAGATAATTTCTGTCATTTAAACCTTGCACTAGAGGGTTTTAGTTCTCTGGAATGCTTTGGGTCAGGTTGTGCTCAGGGGTGAGGCATGGTCACTGACAGCTCTGAGCATAGTGTGGATCTTCACCTCGTGCCTTTGTACAGTGCAGTGAGCTGCTGGGAGGCTTTTTCAGGGTTTTTCAGCCTCCTTTCTAGGGACCCTTTAGTCAGTGGGTATATTCGAAGTGACAGATTTCAGTTCACCTTTTCTGTCTTGTATTTTAACATCAAAACTTTGCATTAAAACACGAGAGGACTTAGTAGCTTTGTTAGACAACACCTTGCCCTAGCTGGACTCAGGTCAGCCATTGCAACATTTCTGTGGCTTGTACTGCTAGGGTGGTTATCTCACCATGTCAGTTCTCCAAGTGTGCTGTTGTAAAAGACTCAAGTTATTGTATGAAGGCTGTAAATTCTCTGTTCTGGCATGAGGTTGCAAAGACTAGTCGTTTTAGCTGTGCTTCTTGTCCATTATACTTGACAATCAGCAATTTAATTTCTGGCTGTGGTGTGTTCAGTTGTATGGATACAGTTCTCTGTGTGCTGTTCAATCATTGCAGCAGGTGTATCAGCCATGTCTGGAATATGGGGAGCAGTGATTCACAAACTGAATTCTGTTAGAATGTATGTTTCTGCTTCATTTCCTGCCTCTAAACATACTGCAAATGTCAAACTTGGAGCTGAGTTATGTGAGCCAGCAGGGCTATTTGTAATGAAGTACAGGTGTAGGTGGTAGGGGAAAGCCTTTTCTTCTGAGCCACAGGCCTCCACGCTGTTCTTGTGCAACAGCCTGAACACATTCAATTAAAATTGCCATCTAGGCTGCCTGATCTCTGAAAATGAGAGCAGGTGGGGGTTTCTTTGTATGGATGTAAAAGATGAAATGTTCGCTCCAAGATAATAAACCCAAGTACTTCTGAAACATCCTCACTCCTACAAGTGCAGAAGAAAGTAAGGCTGAAAATACTCTGCTGCTATTAAATAATTGTCTATCCCTCTGCTGAATCCTTTTTCGCTTGGTTCTTCATGTTCTGTTAGTCTCTTTGAACAGCAGTTCATTTGTCGATACCTTTAATACCTCAGAAGAGTTGTCACCTTAGTGTGAAAAAGCAGCATCTTCATTTGGTCTGAGCCCAGGTCTCGATGCAGCAATTGCCTCTTTGTGACCACGTATGCAAGCAGCAGTGGCTTGGGATAATGCAGAGAGGGTGGCACTGCACTCAGGTTTCTGCTTTATGATAGCGATTTGCGATATTCAGTCCTCTGAGAGAGGAAGTACCACAATGGCAGACACTAGGTGAGATGCCAGTGTTGCAACATACTTAGGCAATCATCTTGTTTGAGTTAAAATAAGGTGCAGGCTTCAGGGAGCAGAGGGGAAATAAGTGGGTTTTGATGGATTCTGGCAGATTTCTGGAGACCTATCTGGTTTTTACCTCCTCTCATTTGTATCTCTCATCCTGGCAGGTTTCATTATATTTGCTCATTATGGTTTTGTGCCTTTATTTCCCGCCTAGATGAACAGTACTTTCACATCCATAATGTCTTCTACAATCGGCTATGGTTTCAGTGCTGCTCCACTCCTTTATCCTTGGTATGATTTTTGTCCCCCTAGCGTCCTGTGGGGACTCCGTCCTCCCTGTTTTGATTAGAATTGGAGTAACCTCTGTGAACGAGAGAAACCAAATGAGCCTGGGAAGAGGGAGAATGAAAGAGCAGCTGCTGTCTTAGAGGCTGGAGCCCCCCACGGGTGTGTGCTGGACTCTTGCACACAGCTGAGAACCTTGTGAAGAGGCTGCGTTTTCATGGCTGTTTGCAAGCAGCAGGCTCTCGATGCAG
Organism: Psilopogon haemacephalus; assembly: GCA_013396835.1. Classification (NCBI taxonomy): domain Eukaryota; kingdom Metazoa; phylum Chordata; class Aves; order Piciformes; family Megalaimidae; genus Psilopogon; species Psilopogon haemacephalus. The sequence continues at coordinate 127,553 of VWZI01019550.1, forward strand.
CCCAGCGTGGAGTCTGTGAGCGTTCCTGCTTCCCAGCGCCCGAGGCACAGAGCTGCTTCTGGATTAGCCAGGGAAAATGGAGAGAAGGCAGCCTGCACACGAGCACTTGTATATCAAGCCCCCCGGTCTTTGCACTTGCAGTGGGTTGGGAACTTCCCCCCCTTCCTTACTGAAATTTACCAGACTAGCTCAGACGGCTTGGAAGTAAGATAAAGCTACGTTTACAGCAAAGCTAAATTTTGCAAGCGTATGTACACAATATATTTACTTGTATTTACAAGTATATACAATTGAGAAATAATACAGAAATCCAAACTTCCCGCCCCGGACAAAGAAATGAAGCCCAGAAGGGGCCCAATGCCCCGGGTCTGGTCAGCCAAGGTTAGCAGAGATTAGAGCGGAGGGAAGGGAGAAGCGCCCCGGAGCTAGGAAGGAAGAACTGTTCATATTTTGTCTTTTTATCCCTTTTAACAAACCAATTAATTATATAGACTCTATATCATATATTTTCTTTTTACAACCAATGATCTAATTTCTCTCGTTAGAATATTCCGATTAGCCTTAAACCAGCAGAGCACTGGAGCATCTGCAGAGCTGGCACTGCCTGTGCTGGACCCGATCTCCCCTGAGATACTCCTACATGTGGTTGTCCTGGGCTGGCATCGGCTGCAGGGTGCCTGCTGGGCTGACAGGACGCTGGTGTTTGGGGAAAGGCGGTGACTGCTCAATTAGTAGCCTGACACAGTGGAAAACCCCGATGATGGGCTCCTCCCTGTGACTCTGGCCATGTGTTTGATGGTGTTTGAGCTTTTCAGAGTAGGAGCTGAAGAGCTGCTTTGCTTATCAAGTGCTAGCACTGATGTTTCACTTCTGAAATGTTTGATTGCTGATGTGCTTGGACATGTTATACAAGCTGCTTCAGCTGAAAATTACTGGGAGGAAATAAGATAAAAAGCTATTGGTAAAAGAAAAAAAAAATCTACTCTTCTAGTTTTATTACAGCTTTTATATAGTTTCTGTAAAATAAAGAAGATAAATCCACTATATAATAATAGATTAATTTAATTAAATCTCTGAGGAAAAATTAGATTGGACTTTGGAGGGAGTAATTCAAATCTCTCAACCAATCAGATACAATGTTTTGGGTTTTTACAAAGGGAAAACATGTCTAAATTTCTAGTAGGGCTTTTGATTATTTTAATCAATGGTTTCTGCCCAGCTTGCACAATATGTTCATTTGTAAGAAACAGCAGCTCTGTGGAAGATCACAATAGAACAATCTATGGGTTTGCTTGTAATTAAAGTTCCATTCTGTTTCCATAATTACCTAACAGCTTATCTGATGTGAAACTGGGAGAAACAGTTCCAGATCCATTATGTTCAAGCCAGACAGCAAACTAAACTACTTCTAAGGGATTAAAGAAGCATTTTCAACCTTAAAATCACATTTTAAAAATCCTGGTTGCACTTAGCTACTCTACTATGAGCCCCTTCTAAACTGTGCTTCAATAACCACCAAGCACTTTACAAACCACAATTAAACTTGGTAGTTATTTCAGCAGAAGCACAGGAGGTGCTTCAGAAGAGCAGATCAAATGCTGGTCCTGTCATGGCCTTCACCATTCCTCTGGTAACCGCATTTGCAGCAGAGCATTGCTGAAGCAGTCAGGTTCTGCTCAGGCCTCTGCAGCTGCTGTCTGCAGAGAGCTTACAGCCCTGCTGAAGATGCTTGCATGACGGCTTGCAAAGTGGATTTTCTAGCAGAACAGTCTCAGAGGAAGCAAGAAGACTAATGAGAGTGATAGCAGAAGGAGTGGAACAAAGATCATACTAATGAGGTCAGAGGGGTCCTTCATCCTGAGGCTAAGTATGGCTGTGTACATAGATACTTAACAGATATGTAGATCTGTCACCAGGACTGTTGGAGATTGGCTAAAGTAGCCTCTGAGAGTGGATTTGAGGAAGGGAGCATGAGCAAGAGGCACAAGAGAATGGTCTGTGCAGAGGGTGCGTATGGTGAGCAGCAGTTAAGGTAGGTAGGTGAAAGGAATCACAGAATGTCAGGGGCTGGAAGGGACCTCAAAAGTTCATCCAGTCCAACCCCCCTGCCAGAGCAGCATCACCTAAGCCAGATCACACAGGAATGCATTCAGGCAGGTTTGGAATATCTCCAGAGAGGGAGATTCCACAAGGTCGTGGGCAGCCTGTTTCAGTGTTCTGTCACCCTCACAGGGAAAAAATTCGACCTCATGTTTACATGAAACTTCCTGTGCCTCAATCAGAAATCTGGTACCATTGGTGGAGCACAGCTGCTTCTGCTTTCCACACCGAGGTGCTGGTAAAAACATAAGATACTGGGACATGTTTCTCTGGGCACTTGCATGATATTGCTCAGGAAAGACACAGGTTTGGAGGTTTTTTGGCTCTGCTGCTGTCTCATGGTGGGACCATGTATGTGTGAAGTGGTTTCAAGTGACACAAACTTCAAAAACAAAGTGGTGCAAATTTGTCAAAGCTGCTCACAGTGTTGGTGCTGAATCTAACTAGCTGGTTGGAGTATGTATGTTGATTATATTCCACTTTGATTAGGCACCAGTTAATAACAAGGCTACCAATTGTGGTCAGATTTTACCAAGAGGTTAAAAGCTCTTGACTCTGGCATTCTTCTTGGTCTAATTTCTTGCCCTTTTTTAATTAACTGAGTAAAAGCTGAGCACATTTTAAGTGGAATGTTGCTCTTTCACAGTCCTTTAGTGATTGATTTATTTTTTTTCCTATAATTCTTTAGCAATATGCTTTCCTTAAGTTAACATTTCCTGTGCTTCCTACAAAAGGTGTAAATTCTGGACATTCAGAAGTGCACAAGGAAATATCCAAAGGGTCTTTTGACTGAGACTTTCAAAAAATAAATTATCAGTGTTTAAATGCAGCTTGTTTGGATGCTTCATTGTAGGCAGTTTCTTCTAAGCTGAAGGCCCTTAAATTAATGGCCTTTATGAAACATTTGCAGACTTTGCAACTTAGTGCTAGTGGGAAAAGGGGCATCTGGCCATATGCATTCTTTAACACCATGTACATGCATCAGTAGTTTAGTGAGAGCAGTGAAGTGCACAGGCTGACAAAAACTGAGCTTAAGCAAGTTATTCAAAACCATCCGTGTGAAAGGTTATTTAAAACAAACTAAAATGGGGGTTTGAATCTGTGTAGCCTTCAGGCACAGATCATCCCTTTCATATGTGCACTCAGGTTTTGCATCATGATGTTCTAATGCATACTACAGTTGGACATCGTTGTCCTCACAATTGAAGGTTACTATTGCAACATCCAGCTGCTGTTGGACTGGTACCAATCCAGGCTGGGTGCAAAGTGGGTTGAGAGTAGCCATGAAGAAAGAGACTTGGGAGTGCTGATTGCTGGGAGCTCCCCACGAGCCAGCAGTGCCCTCATGCAGCGCAGAAGGCAGCTGTGTGCCAGGCTGCAGCAAGAGAAGTGTAGGCAGCAGGGCAAGAGAGGGTATACTGCCCGTTTACTCTCCTCTGCTGAGACCTCACCTCCAATACGCATCCAGCTCTTGTGTCCCCAGCATAAAAAGGACACAGAGCAGCTGGAGAGAGCACAGAGGAAGCCATAAAGATGATCTTGGGAAGAAGTTCTTCAGTACAAGGGTGATGAGACCCTGGAATAGGCTGCCCAGGGAGATTGTGGATGTCTCCTCCCTGCGGGTGTTCAAGGTCCCATTGGATGAGGCCCTGAGCAGTGAAGTCTAGTTGAGAGGTGCCCCTGCCTATGCCAGGGGTGTTGGAGAAACTAATCTCTGAGGGCCCTTCCAACCTGAGCCATGCTGTGATTTTATGGCTTTTAGGTTGCGTAGAAGTCAGTCCATGGTTGCAGAACAGCAGTGTGACATTGTCCCTATTCAGTGTGCTCTTAACTATTCCTTGCTACCTTTTGTGAACCAGAATCTTGACTGTCAAGCTTTAAGGAGAAATGTTTAGGCAGTATTGGATGTCAGGACTACAGAGAAAAAGCAGAGTTTTGATTTGTCTTCTTTTTCCTTCCTTCTGTTGCCAGACCTGTGCTGGTATAAACATTACATCTTGTTTCCATTTGAAGTGTAGAATCACCCTTTGAAAATATGCTTGGAGTGAAAAACAGGACAAGTAACTGGACTGTTGGTGGCCTCAGATTGCTGCTGGTCTGGATTCTGAGGAATTGGAGTGCTAATGTGGAAGATTCTCTGTCTCTGAGAGTGGCCATTGCACTGGGCTTGTGCGTAGCAGATTCTAGACACTCCAGTTCCTACCCACAGATTCCTGAACAAGGAGTTTCCATGTTTGTGATTCTTCTCTGAGGTGGGGGCCCATGGTATTTTCATCACAGGGCATAAGATATTGTTTTTAAAGGTTGGCTTCAGAAGACAGTCTGTGATGTGACTGCATTTAGTAACATAAATCAAAGTTCTCCTCTTCTTGCATATATTTAAGAAGCCATGAGGAGTTAGTCATGGTGATTTCTAAATACCAGGGAGACAACCACTGTGAAAACATTTCAAAGGGAAATAGCTTGAAGCTATGGAAGGATGTTTAGAAAAGGCCAATTGAAACTAAACAAAGCAGTCCCTGTTATTCATAATAAATGGAAGAGAGAGCTCTAAAATCACAGGGAAAAAAAAAAATTAAAAAAGGAAATCTGTGATTCAGATTCCTGGGAAAAATGTGTTCAATGCTCATGCAGAATCAGGAACTTCACAACAGTGGGGTCAGCTCTCTCACCTTTTCATAGCCTGAGGACATGTGTATTCTTCTCCTTCACTTGAGTGTTTTTTGATTCATCTCTTAGGATCCTGGCTTGCAAGAAGTGGTTGTGTTGGTTGTTTTTTTGTGGGGTTTTTTTGTGGTTTTTTTTTTTTTCCTGAAGAGGGTAAAGCAGCTGCCACTGGAAGCTGTTGTGTAACATATGTCCCAGGCAAAGTGAATACATCCCTGTCTGCTCATCAAATATTATGAGAACTGGAGCTGATGTTGCTGGCTTTCAGGAGACACTTTTCTCTCTTAGTAAGCCAAAGGAGAAATGTTGATAGTTCAAACCCCACATATGTGCTGCTTTACTTGCTGTGTGCTGTAATTGCTTAACCACTTCCACAAACCTGAGATATTCTTAGAGATCAACACTGACTGGATGGAGAGGAGAACAGCAGCAGCATGCAGTCTTTGAATGTGATGGTTGAGTGTACAGTTATGGCAGCTGTGGATGGCACATGCCAATACATAGATGCATGAATCTGTCTCTTAAAAATCATTTGCTACTCCAGGACCTTCTGCACATCATGTGGTGTGCGAGTGATGTCAGCTAAAGTCATATTATGAATTGGACCCAGACACCAGAGAGACGGGATGGAGCAAGTCAAGTTGTTTCGCTGAGTGGAAGTCAACAAAGGCATGTCATGTCTTCTGGAATATGCTCACAGCAGCTGCATTTGATTTTTCTGCATACCCTATTTCAAAGCAGTGCTGGAATTGGGTATGGGAATGACTTGTAGGCTAGTTTCAGTCTTGTGTGTGGCCTCTGTCACCTACACTGCAGAGGCTGGTGTACTCACACCTCTACAGGCACAGTCAGTCAGGATACTGAGGTTATTTCAAATGGGAAGAAGTGGATATTTGACTTTGTTGATTTCAAATGGCTGCTCTTGTTTGATGTGCTTTGTGGATTGGTGTTTTGTTGTGGTGGGGCTTTTTGTTTGTTTGAATCCAACAGAATGAAGAATTCTTTAGACATTCAGGTAGTTTTCAAAACTTCAGCTGCTTTTTGGGGAGAATGTAAGAGATTATTTCATTTCATATTTTGGAAGTTATACTGGTTCAGCTCAGCCTTTGTTCAGCCTGGGATCACCAGAAGTGTGTGTTACTCTAGGAGCATGCTGTAGCTGTGACACAGATGACAATCTCTATCCTTTTCCCTACTTCTAAAAGCAGATTAGCAGACTGGCATCTGTTTTCTTCAGGGAAGATGGCACAAATGCCCACACTGCAGAGGAGCTGGCTCACAGTAGTACATCTGACTTTACTGCAAGGCACAGGATGATGAGCATGTGTGTGCTCCCAGTCACCCCATGTCTCTCATGTTATCAGGCAGGGATGGTGGCTTCCTGCTCCTCTGGCCTTTGGTGTGAAGCAGGGCTGGGCACTTGCCCTGAGTCTCATAACAAAGCTCTCACAATCTGCTAAAGCCTTTCCTTCCTTGAGCTCTGCATGGCTTCTCTCCTGTAGTTGGCAGGTGGAAAATCCTGCCCAAAGACAGCTCTGGTTGTCAGAGGTGGTTTTGGCAAGGTTAGGCACTGTGACTACAGCAAGGTCTTTGAAGTTCTGACACGAAACTCACTCACCTCTTGAGTACCTGACCTGCAGAGGAAACAAGGTGTGCTTTTTGTTTGAAATTCCATCAGAAAACACTACATGCAAGCATACAGGACAGGTGACAGTGCTTTGTCTCAGAACCATATACAAGCATACTGGACAGAGATTTGTCTCAGAGCTGTTCTACCTCTCTTAGTTATGCTAGGGCTGGAAGAAAGTCTTCCTGCTGATAATGTTGAACAAGCTGTGTACCACCCCTGGAGAGCCAGGACATTCATACTGTATTGCTGTGAGCTTCTCCACCCCTTGCTACATGGGTCAGATCCTAGCAAATAAAGATCACTCCATCACCTGGTTAGCAGAGAGGTTCAGGAGCAGCAGAACTGGGGAAGACTGATGTCTGCTTGTGGTTGGTTGGGTTTGTTTTCTTTTCCCTCCTACTCACCTTTCCCCATTCTGAACTTAAGTGACTTTTTCATGCATAAGAGGGTAACAATCCAAATTAAAGGTTTTCCCTGGTTTCTCCTCCATGGATTCTTTGTCTTCCAATGCAGGTAGAGCTTACACAGCATCCTCTTTTCTGTCACAGTATTCTGCCCAATTGTGTGGTTTCTTAGGAACTCTCCTTGAGGCCTCTTGTCTTTTTGTTTGTTTGGTCATGGCATTTAGAATTTAAAGGGATAAATAATGGATCAGTAGTGGGGTTTAAATCATGTATGGATTTGTTTTGATAGGAAGTCACCATAAGATTGTGTAATATTGAAAAATGAATTGTTGGGTGGTTTTGCATCAGATACAGAATGTTTTTCTGTAGGAAATAAGCATAACGATGTGTAATACTGAGAGCTGAAGCAATTACAGTCTGGGTACAAGGAGTAGTTAGATAATGAAGGCATGGTATGAATAAGGAAAACCAGAAGTATATAAGGAAACTTTATGGCCAAGTATATTAAGGGATGTAAGGAATTATTGAGCGACGTGAAAAGCAAATCCATCTACTGCGATAGTGGTCAGTGGGAGCAAAGCAATAAGCTGTAGTGGCAGAAAATGAGAAAATCATGAGTGCATTTCTTAATTTCTGTTCAGAATGAGGAGGAAGAAGACAGATTTGCACTTTTAATAATATGCCTGCTACTAAACAGCTGTTCAAGTTTTGTGCTTTTAAAACAGCAATACTGGCAAACACACTGAAAGACACAACTCACTGTAGTTTCTGACATCTACTTTGTTTTTTACTTTTTATAAAAGAAGGTTTTAAATTTTTTTTTGTGGGGTGTTGGTGGGAGTTCTAGTAAGTTAAAGCTGGTGTTCTTAGGGTGGTTTAAAAGGGTAAACAGAGCAGCACTGTGCAGAGCCTTCTGTAGACTGTCTGCAATCCAAGACTCTGGTCCTTTTACTGCTACAACCATAACTAATTCAGCCCTAAGAGCTTCATGTGCTGATCGTGGTGTTACTCCTTGTAGATAAAACTGCAGAAAGGCTGATAATGGAGGATTAGACATCGAATTTAAAGATAATTTTAAACATCTGTGTCAATATTAAGGAAAACAGGAGTTGTCCCACTTTCCTTAATTGGATCATGACCTTGTTAACAAGATAGTTTGTGTGCTAATAAGCTGCTGTGCATAGTTTGTGGTGTGTGATTTGACTTAGACAAATGTAGTTTGCAAAATTATTAGAGGCCGTATTAAACAATAGGTGACTGAAAGGTGATAAAAGGCACAGGTAGCTGCTGTGAAGCAGAAAGGTCATTAGACAAGGGGTTGTGAATAATCCTACAAGGTTCATGTGGTTGTGTTTGGGATTCTTCGTTCTCACAAAGGCTTCTTTGATTCATTACAGGGAGTGAGAGTGGTCTTTAGCAATCCACACCTGCCTCCTTAGACAAGAAGTTCCATTACACAGTTGTTTCTTTAGCTTAGTAAGAAACAGCATCATTAGATCCAGTGAACAGAAGCCAAAACTAGAACTAGAGATAAGATACAGCTCTTAACAGGAGTGCTAAATAAACAACTGGACTTACTTGTGGAGAAATCTTTACCAACTGAAAATTTTAAATCAAAGTAGATCCCTGTCTTAAAAATATGCTGCCCTTTAATGGGGTGTTGATCTAGAAGTTACAACTCTGGGCTGATTTTTAGTGGTTCTGTGAAATTTAAACCTGGGAAGTTTTTAGCTGGTGCTGGCAAGTGCTGGTGAAGCTGTGCAGTTTACAAGTGAAGACATTTGACCCAGCTGCTGAAAGCCACAGCAAGCTCTGCCATGGGGAATTTACTCCATGTGGGAAGCAGTTGGACATCCAGGTCACTGGGAAGGAATTTTCAGGGCAAAATTAACCTTGTTTGGTTAAGGAAAATAGTTTGTTCATTAGAGGAGAGCCACACCGCTTCCTCCTCTCTATCCATAGATCATCATTTGTAGATCTCCAAAGACAGTCCTAGCTGTGAAGAAGCCTTTTTTCTCTTCTGTGATCCTTGGAGGTCTGTCTGTCCTCAACCCGATACCTCTGAGAGAGGACATGGTCACAGGGGTAGGAAAATGTAATTGGTGAGCGTAGTCCTTGACAGGATTGATGGCAGAGTTTTCATGAAGTTAATTATTCTTCACTGAGCAGAAGTTACCTAATACATACCTGTATATGCTGTCTTTTATATATCTGTTATGCTTTTCTGATCTGCACAGAATATCCCTAGAGAAAAAGAGCTACTGTGTTTTAGACAGAGGAAGGTGTTTGCTGCTGTGACCTGCTTGAAGCAGGCTTGCTGCCTTCTAGGACTGGGCCTGCTGGGAAGCTGCCAGTCACAGTCAGAGCAGCTCCGTTGTCTGCACAAACTCTGGCTGCTGCTTCTGATCAAAAGCGCTCGGTGAAAGGTGCCGCTTGGATTATTCTTTAAAGCATCTCATTATAGATTATATTTAGAAGTGAAAAGAATATATTATTAATTACAAGGATGCTCTAAAGCAGAGAAGCTGTTTAATCCATGGCCTTGATGAACAGGAAAGCTACTGTGCTGGAGGAAGGTTATGCAATTAACAACATATTCATTAGGAGTTCATCAGATCTCAGATTGCACTTGTCTTAAGGAATATCTGACAAGTTCCTAGCTGCTGCTGAAGTGATAACGAGTGAGAGACAGGGAATGTATGTAATACAGTTCACATACCTGGTAGTTAATATATATTTGTTTACATCTCAGTTTACAGGCTAAGTACTCTCCTGTTGCCGTGGAGGAGGAAGGCTTTGCTGGGCAGAACTAGAGATGGAAGTTTTCCCAACTTATTTCTTGGCTTATGTGGTTGCTGAATGGGAGCAGTGTATAGCCGCTTCCTGTGCAGATCATGACAGGTTTTGTCATCTCCGTTGTTTCCACACACCCCTTTTACCAAGGTGCTGGCCAGTGAATTCACCCCAGTATTGTTCAGGATGTTGTCAGTACTCAGCTCTAGCCTGGGTGCTGGCCCCATAAAACAGATGCCTTTGCAGGGGCATTTCTCTAACATAAGTGATTTTTGTGATTCCTTTCACTACTTACAAAATAGGAGATTTTTGTGTGGCTTCAGATACAGGCAGACATCTAGTAACTGGTTTTTGTTAATTGTGTGAGATGGTCTGCTGAACTGCGTTTTAAACTCCTTAATGGTGAATTGAGGACTAATTTGCTTTAAAAAACAAAAATTGAGTGGTTGAGAGCCTAAATATGCCAGAATGTTTATTAAATAAGCCTTCTTCTGGCAATTTGCTTCTGGATATGCTATGCATATTATGGGCAACCGTAGAAAGTAATATATGAGAAGAGAAATAGCTAGAATTACCCTGATGCTATGCTCAGCTGCTTGTGTAGGTATTTGACAAGTGACCAAGGTTGCTAATGGCTGGGGGGTATGTACTAAGCAAAATTAGTGCTGGTGAGAAGAATAAATTCTCTTTAGGAACTGATTTTTAACATTTCAGCTTCACAATGCTAGAGATTTGAACAGAGCCTAGAAAACGCTGCCTCGTTTGTATCTGTAAAGCAGGAACAGTCAGCGTTTGATTCAATAAAGAGTAAGTGTGGCTCCTGTCTAAAAGTATCTGTGCAGAAATTGGTCCAAGATGCTTTCAAACTGCTGTGTTACAAATCACAGGAGGAGATGTGATTGATTTATTGTGCGCTGCAATCTGGACTATTTTATCACTGAATCTTTAGTGAAGAAAGTTGCTGTTGATACAGCTTCAATGTAGATATATTAAAAGCCTGGGGAAAAGAGAGAAGCTTTAGTGTGTTACTGCAGCTCAGAACACAGTTCCTAGCTGTGTGTCTAGAGAAGAGCTCTTTCCAGTTAAGCTTCTTAACTAAGTCCAGGCTTGAGATTGTGGCCTGCCGTGCCGGTGGGATGCCTAGGTAATGGGAATTAGGTTGTACTGCTTAAACACACAGCTGATATGGCCAGGCTGATACCCGAACAGATGACGGAAGACTTGCAGAAGTCACACTTGGGTGGAGGAAGGCTAAGGCAAGTCTCTCCCCAGCTGTGCACTTCTGCTCAGCAAGGCCATGGTAGGTCCCAGAGCTGTTTTCAGCAGCTGAATGCAGCAATTTGTCAACTCTGTAGCTGTGTGAGAAAGTTGTTAAAAAATCTGTTTGCCCACAAGGCCTTGGAATCACCGATCTAGGGCAGTGACCAAGTTTTTCTTTCCAAAGCTGCGTTCCTCAGGGTTAATTAGCTGACTCCCATTCATGTCTAGCTTGTGCTGCCTTAACACCCTGGCTCTCTGTTTTACTTGACATTTTTCTTTTTTCCCATGGCAGGGCTGTATTTGAACTTTGCTGATTCCCAGCTACGTTGCTACCAGCCTGTGCTAGGTCAGCTGTTACCTCGGAGTGGTTTATTCTCTCAAGGCTTGCCTGAATCAGAACTGCCTCATGCGTCACTCATCAGGGGGGAGCACTGCATCTTGACAGTCTTTAAAGGCTGTCTGCAGCCAGACTTAGGTCTTCACAGTATGCCTCCCTGGGTATCAGAGGAGGCAGAGGATCTAAGTTGAGGTACATAGCTCTGCTCCCTGCCATGCCAAAGACCGGAGCTCAGTTTTATATAGGAAAGGCAAATTCTCTTTGTTTTGGGGGAAGGGAGGAGTTGTGAGGTTTGTTGTTTCCACCCCCTCCCCGACCTTAGCCTTTGCTGTTAATGGAAAAAGGAGGGGAGACTGAACTGCATTGCAATGGGTAATGCCTACTCAGAGTGACAGGGTAATTATCCATGTCGGCAGTGGTGGGATGGGAGGGCTAACAGGACAATGTTGTTCATTGCTCACATTCAAGCAAAAACAATAGAGCTTAAAGATGATGTTTAGGATACAAAAAAAAAAAAAAGCGAGTATAAAAAGGTGCGTATTTTAACTGAGTTCTTAAAGCCCTGTCAGTGCTGGATTTTCTAAATCTTTGTTTGTGACTGAAGGTGAAAATGCCTCTCACAAAGGGGGGTGTTCAGTATAGCTTCACTCCAAACAAGGTGTTGAGTTCCTGGTTTTGCTAACAGGCAGGTGTGTTTGCTAGCTAACAAAGTCAGCTGGCGGTTTGTTAAACTGAGAGCAGCACTACACAGTGCTACCTGAGGTACGTCAAGAACAGCTGTTTCTTCAGCTGGCTTGGTTCTTACTTTTGATGCCTGCGTTTTTACCTCTATTTATTCCTAAGGCCTTATCTCCTTCCCTTGATGCCAAGCCAAGGGCATTAACAGATGATCCCCGAGATCAGAAATGATCAGAAATGCTCAGAAATGTGTGACGACTCCTCTTCAAGACAAGTTGTGGTCTGGCTTAGAGGAAATAAATACAATTGGCAAGATGGTCTTTGAGGTCCCTTCCAACCTGAACCATTCTACGATTCTATATACTTTGACCTGTGTCCACATTTAGTGGTGGTCTTCAGGATACTGGCTGGGGTGGAGCAGTTGCTGGATCCAGTTGGACAAATTCTTAACATGATCTGTGACTTGTTTCAGTTGAAGTCAGCAGCTAATTTCTTGGGCCAGGATTCCTGTGTGAATGCTTGAACATTTTTTGCATCCAGGGTGAATCAGATTCATCTCATCCCTTGAGAAGACAAAGGGCCAAAGCTGGTTGAAGCAGAAGGAAGATTTGGCAGATGGCCTCAGACTTGAGTTTGTCAAAATTCCCATTTTCATTCCTTTGAACAATGTGAGCTGTGCTTTGTGGTGATTAAGCTAGGCGCTAGCCTGTCGGTACTGGGCTGTATTAATTTCTTCTCTGGATTAATCTGCATATTTGTAGTGACCATGTGGCCGTGGCATCAGGAAAGATGTCAGAATCTGTAGTGTTTGGAGGTGCCACGTGCTTCCTGATAGCTCACGTGGCTGCTGACACTGGAACAATGTTCTGCACAAGGTGGAGTTGGACTACACCAACCTTGTTTCTGACGGACATCTTTTTCTGTCTTGTCATATGGAGTCTTATCCTTTGTGCTCAGCTCTACAACAGGATCAACACCTTCTGGTGCTGTCATGCCACGAGCTGGTGGTGACTGCAGTTGTTTTGTTACCCAGAATCTGTGTAAAGTGATAGTAAGGATTGGGATCTCAGGATTAGATTCTACTTTATTCAAGTTCATTAAAAGGTTCATTCACCTCAATGTTTAGATTTCTCTTAGATGTTAGTTAATGTGGTGGTTTGAGGTGTCCCAGGTTCCCTTAAGACGACCACAGGACAAGTCCCATCCCAGGGTTGGACCTGGTCATCCCTGGAAATTGTAATTTTGTTGTTCAATCTCGTAATCCTGCTAACGCTTTATAAGTGTGCAGCAAGGTTGAATCTTTCTCTTTTCTCCCTTCCTTCAGATCTCAGGGGGAGTCTTATCTGGGTAACTATGTGAGAGTAACCCTGCCCACAGCCTTCAAGGCCACAGCAAATTTCCAGCTGCGCAATTTGTGTGGCTCGTTTGGACCTAAAATGGGAGACGGTGGCAGGGCAGAAAATGAGCACTGAGGTGTTGAGAGGAATTCTCATGTATCCTGTATCTGTATTAGGTGTTAAGGATTCATGTATTCTGTATCTTTTCCTGCACATCTTTAAATAGAAATTTTCTGTATTATTCTCCAATTCAGTAAGAGCAGTTTTATTTTACTGCATTCTTATAAGAGTAAAATAATCAAAGTCTGTTCGCCCTATAAACTGTCAATGGTTAACTATCTCTGAATGCACCTAATCATCAGAAACTGAGCTAGATGAGCTGGATGGACAGTACAGAGGCTGAGACAGTCCAAGGATTGACCTTGTCCAAGAATTGCTGATCCTCTGCAGAGGTGTTCAGTGTCCCCTGGGAAGGAAACTTTTGTCATTTGCATGGATGTAAAAGCTACTTTCAGGAATGAGCCTTTACAGTATTCTCTTGGATTCTCCTTTGTGCAGTGGCAATAACAAAATGTGCTTTGTTTGGGAGCAGAAGACCCTCGTTGTATCATCTCTGTCTTTCTTAAAAGCCTGCCCTCACCTTTTAGAAGCAAATCTCACTGTGCCTAAGCAGACTTAGCAGTAGGAGGATGTCAGTGTGTAGTGCACAGCCACCACTGAAACACTGCTATTTTACAGGGGCTAAATAGGCTTTTAGAAAAGAAACTTACTGAGGCTCAAAACCTTCTATCCTGGCTGTTTAACAGATCTTAGTTTGTAAATTTTGAAACTCTACAAAGTATGACCATGAGGGTAGTTTTACAACAATTTCAAAGCTTTCTGACTCCTACTGGAAGCATCACAACATTTCTGAAGTTTGTGGCCAAGGCAGATCATTAACTCATTCAGTTTATGTCTCCTATTAAAACTCTTGGCACTATCCCTGAGAATAATTTTCTTCACCAGGGTTGCTTGTAGTGTCTGAAACGCTCTCTTCCTACAGCAGCCACCTCACTTTCGTTCCAACAAAAGTGAGTCTGTGTTGCAGTAAGTAATCCTGGGGATCTGAATTCCTGATTATTTCACTGATAATCTGAAAACAAACAAACAAACAAACAAAACCACACACCACACCTCCCCCCCCAAAAAAAAAAACCACAAAAACCCACAAAAAACCCAAGATGCATCCAATCTGTTTTCGATATGTCAAAACCTTTGTACACAAAGCTGATTTTCTCCATCTAGTTTCTAGGTAGAGGAATTGGAGACTCATCAGCGGCTCCTAACCCCTGGTGTTGTAAGGAAGCCTTTCTTCCGAACACATAAGAGCTGTGCTGTGCGGTGCAATGAAGTTAAGTCTGTGTAAATCTCTTTCCATCTCCCTCAGAGCTTCTGAGCAGAAGTCACCATCAAACAGTTCACATCACTTACTAGCAGGTGTATTACTTGTTAACACCGTTCTTTATTTCCTGACCTTAGTAACATAGTTTCTTAGTAGCCTTTTGCTTACAGCAATTTGTGGCCAAAATTTAAAGGTAACAACCATGAGTTAATTATATTTTTCTTCAGAAAGAACAGATTTTGGCTACACCTCTGCCTTTGCATGCTCCCACAAGAGTTACTGCCCATGAACAAAAGCTGGCAGCCCATGGCTTGGACAGGTGCACCCTTTGCTGGATTAAAAACTGGCTGGATGACCGGGCACAGAGAGTGGTTGTGAGTGGTGCTGCACCTAGCTGGTGTCCNCTGACCTTAGTAACATAGTTTCTTAGTAGCCTTTTGCTTACAGCAATTTGTGGCCAAAATTTAAAGGTAACAACCATGAGTTAATTATATTTTTCTTCAGAAAGAACAGATTTTGGCTACACCTCTGCCTTTGCATGCTCCCACAAGAGTTACTGCCCATGAACAAAAGCTGGCAGCCCATGGCTTGGACAGGTGCACCCTTTGCTGGATTAAAAACTGGCTGGATGACCGGGCACAGAGAGTGGTTGTGAGTGGTGCTGCACCTAGCTGGTGTCCAGTGACCAGTGGTGTCCTCCAGGAGTCAATACTGAGCCCAGTACTATTCAGCATCTTTATCAGCAACCTGGGTGAGGGAATGAAGTCTACCATCAGTAAATTCATGGATGACACCAAGCTGGGAGGGAGTTGATCTCCTGGAGGGTAGGAAGATGCTGCAGAGGCATGCCAGGCTGGGTCAATGGGCTGAGGCCAAGGGGATGAGATTCAACAGGACCAAGGTCAGGGTCCTACACTTTGGCCACAATAACCTCAGGCAGATGCAGGCTGGGGGATGAGTGGCTGGAGAGCAGCCTGGCAGAGAGGGACTTGGCAGTGCTGGGTAACAGCTGGCTGGGCATAAGCCAGCACTGTGCTCATGTGGCACAGAAGACCAATGACATCTTGGCCTGTATCAGAAATAGTATGGCCAGCAGGATGTGGCCACACATGTGGCAGGGCTGTGATTCTGCCCTGTACTGGCACTGGTGAGGCCTCACCTCAAGCACTGTGTGCAGCTCTGAGCCCTCACTGCAACAGAGATATTGAGGTGCTGGAGCAGGTCCAGAGGAGAGCAACAAGACTGGGGAAGGGACTGGAAGGGAAAGCTGATGAGGAGAGGCTGAGGGAGCTGGGATTGCTCAGCCTGGAGAAGAGGAGACTTAGAGGGGACCTTATCACACTCTACAACTACCTAAAAGGAAGTTGTTGTCAGGTTGGGGTCAGATTCTTCTCCCAGGCAACCTGTGACAGGACAAGAAGGACATGGTCTGAGGCTGTGCCAGGGAAGGTTTAGGTTGGATAGTAGGAAGCACTTCCTGACTCAAAGGATGACTAGGCACTGGAATGGACTGCCCAGGGAGGTGGTGGAGTCACCATCCCTGAAGGTGTTTAAGAAAAGATTGGATGTGGCACTTGGTGGCATGGTTTAGCTGATATGGTGGTGTTAGGTTATAGGCTGCACTTGATGATCTCAGAGGTCTTTTCTAGCCTCAGTAGTTCTGTATTATACTCAGAAATGTGGAGTCAGGTAGCAGCATTCTGACCTCCCAGGTCCTGGGAATTACCATTGTTACCATGGCCCAATTCTGACCCAAACAGACCATCCTGTGTCAGCAGATGGATGGATTGGCCTCCTCTGTCAACAAAGCCATCAGTTTTTGTGGTGTTTTGGTCGTATTCCAAGTCTCCAACTCACTTAAGCCACTAATCATGATATTTGTTTTGGCCTGGACTGGTTTCAGATGGAAATGTGAAATTGCTTTTATTTTCCTAGTGACCTCAAGTGTGTGCATAATCCAGAGGTGGTGAGCAAACCAAACGCAGCTACACTGGCTTTAGGAGGAGCTGCAAGTTCAGGTCAAATTTACTGTCCTAGCAGAATGATGCTCAGGTGTGGCTTTACATGACAGGAAATGAATCTCACTGCAGAATCCTAATCTTTGTGGAAACAATTCTTGGATTATCATTACCCATGATGGGTTTTGTCTTTGTATAATAAATAAATTCAAATGTAGGCATCCAGCAAAGCTGTGGTGGTGCTTGGAGAAGAGGAGCCTGAGCAGTGACCTCATTCAGGTTTATAAAGATGTAAAAGGTGAAAGCCAAGAGAATGGAGCCAGGCTCTGCTTGATGATGTCCAATGACAGGACAAGGGCAGTGGGTGGAAGCTGAGGCATAGGAAGTTCCTTGGAAACATGAGGAGGAATTTTTTCACTGTGAAAGTGACAGAGCCTTGGAACAGGCTGCCATGGGGTTTGTGGAGTCTTCCTCTCTGGAGGTATTCAAAACCTTCCTGTGTGGCTTCTCTAGGTGATCTTGCTCTGGCAGGGGGATTGGACTGGATGATCTTTTGAGGTCCCTTCCAGGCCCTGACATTCTGTGATTCTGTGTGCAAGTAGCAGTAGTGGTGGCAGTAGTAGTACTACTAGTGCTCTGTACACCGATTCCAAAGAAATTCCTGAGATAACATCCCCGTCATGGATGTTGCTGCTCCCATGCAGACACTTCTCACTATAAATGAAGCTTTTGTTTGATTTGGGCACAGCCTGGTGTAAGGAGGAGATAAAGGAGATCAAATATAGCAAATATGATTGTGTAAACACCTTCACAGAAAATCTGCTGTGTCTTGCAGAGTTAAGTGAAGTAAACTAAGGCAGCAATTGCCTGTCTTTAGCCACAGAGTAAACTAGTGAGTGAATAGGGTAGAAGTCAGTGTTATAGCATCCTCATTGAGGTGGGAGGAGAGGCAAGGGGAGGAATACAGCAGTGCAGCCACACCTTCCACTGTGATAATACCTTAAGTCACAAGATTAATTTTGAAATGTGTTTCTTATGCACCTGAATACTCCACTGGGAAAGTAGGAAGTGTTAGTAGTGAGTGTGGACTGGGCACTCTGTTCCTATAGGTGCATACATAGGTAGAAGTGACTGTAGATGCAAACTTGTGACTGAGCTGCTGTTCTCAGTCACAGATTTCCAGTGATTGGGAACTCAGTTCTGAATTTCCTTAAGCAATGTCTCGCTGTCCGCTCTCTCCTCTCTTCTGAGTAGTTGCTTCTTTAACAACTGTGCTTGTTTTGCCTGGACACATGGAGGCAATGCTCCTGTTTGTGGGCAGGCATGGATATTTATTTTGTTGGTGGTGCATCTGTGAGGTGGGACTGCCAGCTGTGACAAAAGAAGGTTTAAGGGAAAAAGTTCTTTGTTAAAAAATGCATCTGCAAAAAGAATAAGATGACATCTAAAACCATTGCTAGAGGAAAGAGGGAGGTAGGAATTCTAAGTTTCATAATGAAGAGAGTAGTGACTTTTTTTGCAGGAACAGTTTATTAGCACTTAAGAAATCCACAAAGCCATTTCAGTATATATTTGTCCCCGTTGCAGAGTTTGGGATTGAGATTTTTCTTCCCCAAGAACCTGGGAAAAAGACAAGAGGCAGTATGGAGAGGACGAGAAGTTCCTTTAGCAGAGATAAACTGTTCAGACCTGTAAGACGATGCATTTCCATGAGGGCATTCTTTCCAGTCTGCTGATGAAAAGTCTTGTGGGTTTCCCACCAGCAGAAGCTGCTTAATTACATTTTGTGTATGCTCCTAGAGTACCTGTTTGGTGAAAACCTGACAAATGGTCTTCTGAAAGTAAATCAATTCTGCTTTCTTGGGCTTTCCTGAATACACATGATGTCCGGAGCCTGAAAAGCACAGCAGTGGCACAAGAGGAAGCAAACAGTGGGGCGCCAGTTAGGCTCTGTGGGTCTCTGAAAGACTTTGTAGTCTCCTGTAAAGAAAAAGAAGAATGTGCCATTTGCTGTAGTGAGTAAATGGGACCTTCTCATCTTCTTTGCTCTTGTCTCCTTATAAATAAACCATTGTTGTCCATCCTTGGCATTTACAGTTCATTGTGATAAATTGGTCTTGATGTGTCTGACATTTCAACCAAATTGTTTAATGGTGCTTTTCTGAAAAGGCAGATCTTGGTCCAGAGTTTACTTGGGGTAAGAGCACTCACTGACACCTACAGACATAATCCTTTCCTTTACGGGTGAAGGGGAAAGGAAGAAGTAAACATTTTTGTCACGTAAGCTGCAAAGGCCGGGGCTTGTGTTAGCTGTGTGCAGGCACAGAATGGTTGAATCTCTAATTACAGGGGCCAAAAGCGTGTTTCATAGCATGGGCAACACCACTGAGGCCAGTTGTGCTGCTGCAGCATCTTTGGGTGGGGAGGGAAACATCCTACTGAAATAATGCAGAAATGTTGTCATCAGAATGGTACTTCCAGTTCTCTACCAGTTGCCCTCTCTGTTTTCTGCCACTGCTTACAGGCTCTTGGCTTCCATGCGATGGTTGCTTGGCTGCAGAAACAACTGGAACACAGAGGTCTAATCAAAAGTGAAAGTGACAAACTGTGACAAACAGCAGCTTCTGTTGCTGCATCCCTGCAAGTTCAAGCTTTGATTTACATTTTGAAAATGTCTGTATTTACTCTGCTAGCAAGATGATTAACACAGATAGCTTTCCATACATAGGAGCCTTTTGCCCATACCTTTGCAAACCTCTCAGCTTCCCTAAGCTGTTAGGTGTCTGCCCACAGCAGCCAAGGAAAAGTAGTGCACATACTTCCTGTGACCAACAAATAACCCTCTTGCTGTTTAATGATGTGACACTATCTCATGATTAAATTACACCTTCTTCAAAATCAGCTGTGTGGAAAGTGTTCTCAACTGACCCATTCTGTCCCATTTCATTCTTAATGGAGATGTACCATGAAGATGAAGCTGGTTGCACTTGGCATCCAAACAAATTTTCCCTTCCATCACTGGAGCCTGAGCAACAACAACTAGAACAATTTCTTGGGGGATGTGGACTCATAACTCAGTTAGCAGATGTCTCTGTGTGATGTTTTTTGGGCTTCCAGTTTTCCCAACATTCTGGTCCAATACAAACCTTGAATATGCTGCACAGGTACAGTCATGAGACAAAATTTCCAAGTGCAAAAGCATGGAAATCCATTTGTAGTAGGAAATCACAGAACTGTCAGGGTTGGAAGGGACTTCAAGGATCATCTAATTTCAACATTCCTGACATGGTCAGGGACACTCCACACTAGATCAGGTTGCCCAGGGCCACATCCAGCCTGGTCCTAAACATCCAGGGATAAGGCTTCCACCACCTTCCTGGGCAACCTGCACCAGTGTCTGACAACCCTTATGCTGAAGAACTTCTTCCTAATCTAAATCTGCCCTCCTCTAGTTTGGATCCATTCCCCCCACCCCAGTCCTATCACTACCTGACACCCTAAAAAATACCTCCCCAGCTTTCTTATAGCCCACTTCAGATATTGGAATGCTACAATCAGGTCTCGTCAGAGCCTTTTCTTCTCCAAACTAAACAGCCCCAACTCTCTCAGCCTGTCCTCAGAGCAGCTCCAGCCCTCTGATCATCCTCGTGACCCTTCTCTGGACATGTTCCAGCACCTCCAGATCTTTCCTGTCATAGAGGCTCCAGAACTGGACACAATGCTCCAGGTGGGGTCTCGTGAGAGCAGTATGCAGGGGGAGAATCATCTCTCTTGACCTGCTGGCCACACTTCTCTTGATGCAGCCCAGGATGCAGTTGGCTTTCTGCAAGGAAAGTTTTGGGGTTTTTTTCATGTTTTCTAAACAGATTTTTGTGGTAAAAGCTTGGTTTAGAGCATGGGGCAGCCTAGAAGCAAACCTGATCTTAAAGGTTCCTTCCAATCCAAACCATTCTATGAGGAGTATGAGTCTTGTTCTTTGGTAGGGCACTGATCTGAGCTGGTAGATCCTGGTGGGGTTGTGTGCAGAGCCTTTCCAATGTCAGGTGATTTTTATTACTAGCCTGTTGGTAAAAAATAGGCTCAGTGAGGATCTCTTTTTCCCATACACTGTGTAGATCATGCAACATCAGAAACATAATTTAGGCAGGCAGTGAGCAAATTGCAACAAAAATGTTGTCTTGCCCCAGGCTCATAAAATTTGACTACATTTGTTATTAATCATCTGCTTGGGGCAAGACCTGGATTTTTTGATGTTTTGGGTGTTTGGGGTTTTTTTGGGGGTTGGGGGTTTATGCATTGGTTGCCCACAGCTTTTAGAAACTGCTTCTTCTAGTACTTCAAGGTGCTATGACAGAGAAATCCTAGGATTAAATGGCACTGCTTTCTAAGTGGTTGATTGATGCTTTGGGTCTCAAAGATGTCCCTCTACAGCCTCCTTGTGCAGGTGGGAGGGGAAAAGTATAGTTTTTACAGAATCATAGAATGTCAGGGGCTGGAAGGGACCTCAAAAGTTCATCCAGTCCAGCTGCCTTATACCATATCACACGGGAATGCATCCAGGCAGGTTTGGAATGTCTACAGAAAGGGAGAATCCACAACCCGCCTTGGGCAGCCTGTTCCAGTGTTCCGTCACCCTCACAGCTAAAAAATTCCTTCTCGTGCTTCCATGGAACTTCCTATGCTTCAACTTCCACCGATTTCCCCTTGTCCTGTCATTGGGCATCACTGAGCAGAGCCTGGCTCCATCCTCTTGGCACTCATCTTTACATCTTTATGAACATGAATGAGGTTTCCCCTCAGCCTCCTCTTCTCCAAGCTCAAGAACCTCTCAGGCTCTCCTCATAAGAGAGATGTTTCATTCCCTTCATCATCTTTCATCACCTTTCACTCAGCAATTGGCAAGCTGGTTGACTTTGCATAAACTCCTTTACCAGGGCAGAGTCATTTGAAAACTTCTAATTCAGGATTAAGTTTTCTTCCTTTTTGGTAGACTTGCAGGCAAATCAAAAGTTACCTTTGTTAATACCCATAGAATAACTCTTTAAAACATGTAATTTTTAAAAGAGAAATAAATGTGTCTGTCTGATAAGCAGATCCTTCCAATCTGGATGAGGATTGCAGGATGCTAACCAATTGTTTAAACAGTGGGACATTATGCATTCAAGCAGTCTTGTCACAATAAATGTAGCTGTTGCTCTTTACACTAGTATGAAGAAAAAAAATAGGAAGGAAAAAAAATCAACCAAAAGCCCCAAGAATTTGGCAATGCAAAATAGTTACAAGAGAAGGAGCTTTACGGCATACTTGGTTCCAGATAAATTTGGTAGATTTTTTTTTTTCATAGATATGCTCTTGCATGTACTGGGCTTTGCTTCTGTTGGTCTTTCAGTGTTTCTGGATCATCACTGCCTCTAAACTGGGCAGTTACAGTTCAGTTCAATGTGCAAGTTCACGCTTGTGATTGCCACATTTTCCCCAGCTTTACTGACCACCAGCTGCCTATATCACTACGTTTAGAAACTGCCTTGCAATACCAAAGATATTAAGTGACCTTTAATACTAAAATTAGGCCATCTGTTTTTCCTGCCTTAATCCTAAGTAGTGTTTTCAGAGTAGTTGTGCTGCTGTGTGCAGTGCTTGTGTTTTCAGTTTCTGGGATTTTGTTGCAATAAGCAGTGGCTTTTTAATTCTCCTTCACTGTTTTTTTGTATTAATGTAGAAGTGTTGTGAACTCTTTTGGAGAATACATACAGGGCATGTAAGCAGCCATCAGTGTCAGTTCATCTTGAGATTTCATTACAGTATGTCTCAGGATTGAGCCACACAAAATAAAAGGAGCTTGAAAAGTGTAAACAATGTCAGCAGTGCCTATGATTATGTATAACCTGATTTGGTGTTTCTTTTCCTTTTTGTTTTATCCTTCCAGCCAAACAAATATGTCCAGCCGAAAAAATTAGCTGTGGGGATTTAAGCAACAAGTGTATCCCGTCATCCTGGAGATGTGATGGGCAGAAGGATTGTGAAAGTGGTGTTGATGAGGCTGGTTGCACCCCAGGTAAGTTAGAGTCATGCTTTAGTGCATTTGCACCATCTACCTTTAGGGCTGTAAAAGTCTTGGGAGTTCCAAATTGCAGGCGAAGGAGTGACTTTCCCTGCTACCAAATTCATGTACTCCCATCCCTGGAGATATTGTGTGATGCTCAACAGAGCTCTGGGCAGCCTGATTTAGTTGAGGATGCCCCTGCTTGCTGCAGAGGGGTTGGACTAGATGACCTTTGGAGCTCTCTTCCATCCCAGACCATTCTGTGATTCTTTGAACTACAGTGCTAGGTAATAAATGTTAGGAAAAAAAAGAGAGGGAAGGATTTTCCATGTGGAGCTGGCTGGATAATGTAAAGTGAAGTGTATGGAGAATTAGTTACTCTCTTATTAGTGTGGTTAGTCAGTTCAGAACATGATTATCAAGATTAATGCCCAGATGATGTGGTAAGGACTTAAGTAACAATGTTCAAACCTTCCTCTGTGGCAGCTCAGCAGCTTACTACCACAGCCTTCCTCCTGCAGAGTGCAGCTTCGTAGATTAATGCTAGCTTCTGATGGGATATAACAGGTAGACCTGGACATTTATTTATGAATAACTTGTTGGTTTCACTGGGCAGAGAGAGAATGATGTATCAATCCCTCTAACTCTTTTAAATTCAGTACCTAAATGGCCATTGCCTTTTGTTAGGCCTTTCTTTGCTGGATGAAAGTTCTTCAGGAAAGTGGTTTCCTGCGACAACTCCTACACTATTTAATCAAACTATTTCTCAAACTGACTTTTTTGATAAACTAAACATACTTTTGTTCTTTATGCTTCTTGTTGTCAAATATTTGATTTTGAATGCATGCTTGACTCATTTTTGTGGCTCACTTCAGTATCCCAGATGATTTTCCAACTTGTTTTTAATACAGATGCCCCCCCAGAACATAGGGAATACCAAAACCTAACCAGTCTGTGTAGAAGTAAAATCACTCAGTGCTGGTCTTGCAGAACTGTGTTTGTTGTAATTAAATTCTTTAACTATTAAGAAGCTGTCTTGTGCTCTATGCAGCTACTTACCCATCCATCAGTGTTTCTGGTGTTGCATGTGATATCAGCAGTGTTGGTTCTTCTTCCAGATTACTGGTGAAAGGGTTGGGTGATTGCCTGCAAGTACACACTGACGTCTCTTCGTTTGAATTGGGACTTCCATACTTAGCCAGTTCACAATGCACATTGTATCTCTCCACCACAGTGGTGTAATGAGATGTGTTTTGTATGAACGTTTTGTGGTTCTGAGTAAAATGTTGTGGCTAAACTTATGTCTTTGCAGTCAGTTTACTGTTTGAGAAACCTTTTTGAGTGTTTAGCCACTCATTGTAAAAATGTTTTTATTGGTCCTTTTTTACTTTTTCATCTGTCATAGCTTGTGCTCACTGATTGTCCTCTTGCTGTGCACTTCTCAGAATTGCTGGCCTCCAGCTCTGCTGTATCTCCCCTTTAGATATTGTAAAACTTGTAATGAGATCTCCCTCCAACTTTGTTCAGATTAACCAAACCCATTTCCTCCATCTCCTCCATCTATATTATGTCTTGCTGGACTTCTAGTGGACCTTCTCCAGGTAGCAAATGCCTTTCCTGTACTGTCAGAGTGGCACAAAACTGAATATAGCATTTCAGATGCCACCTAACGAGTACCAGCTAGAGGAGAAGAACCATGTCCCTCACCCTGCTGGCCTCACTCTTGCTTATGAAGCCCAGTATGAGCTATGTAGGAAGCTCAGCATGAAGGCTCACTGCAACTCACCAGTTCACCACTGATTAGACAGTTTCAGAGCATCCCCATACCATATTGCAAATGACTTAGGGATACCGGTAATAGGTTACTGTGCTTGTGTTGAGCCTGTGAGCCAGTCCAGCTGGAACTGTGCTGCACAAGTTGAAGGCAGAGGTTGCTTTACGCTGCCTGCTGTCTTCTGTGGAGTTGTGTGTGTGTACCTGAACAATTCCTGAGTACTGAACTGTCGTGATATGGTGTCCTTCAAGCTAATGATGTTTTGGCAGTTTTCTAGTCTTTTCTTTGTCTTCTGTCTGAACCTCTTAGTGTTCTCTCCATAATCTGTGCCTTTGTTTCCTTTGAATGGGAGGACTGTATTAGAGACAAGCTCAGAAGATATTGAAAATATTATTCTTTTCCCAGCATGGGTTAGTGAAATTAGAACAATTTTTACACTGGTGGCTGCCTCCACTAATTTAATGCTGCTGCTACAGCTTACACCAGGAGGAGTTGTCTCATAGACTCTTATTTGTAATAAAAATCTACTTGAAATTGCTTTAGACTTACGTATTTCAAAGCTCTAGGTAGCCTCCAAAATGAGTGTAAATACGTTTTGAATGCCACAGAATTTCAGCATAATGAAGCTCTCAATGGATTTAGCTGAAACATACACAGAAGGAACACTCAACATTGCTCATCTTTCTCATCATCCACATTTATAATGCACATGCAGGTTCTAAAAATGGAAATTGAATCCAAGGGCAAATTACCATCTTCTGCTGGATGTTGGGTAACTCACACAAAATGAGTTAATGACTTTCATCCAGCTCCTTATAACTGAATGTTGTCTCCAGGCAGCTGCCACCCCAGTGGGTGCTTGTTGGCAGTCTCTGCTGAGGGGTTGCTGCTGAGTCTGAACATGGGCTAGGCCATGCCTGGCCACAGGACCAGGCAGAACACATCACCAGACAGACTTGGAGCTTCCTGGGTACAGCCCTATGCAAAGCTAGTCTGAGAAGTAAGCCAAGCAGGCTGTGCTCATCTGAAACAAGGGTCCTGTTTGCTATGTCTGGAGTGAGAAATAACTATTTGATAGATAAGTCCACTCAAATGAACACTTCCACAGAAATGTGTAAATCAGCTTTTGCTGGCCTCTCAGGCCTGGTCTGGCACCAATATTAGGGAAGCAGTAACTGTCAGCAACACTCCAGGCCACATCATCCTGCTTGGCAGCCCCTGTCAGTGGTTGGTAAGGAACTTTGCTGTTCACCCATGATAAAGGAGGGGAAATGGTGTGATAGCCACCCTGTGGAAGAACTTCCCAAGAAGGCAGTGGAAGCTGTGAATCATTTAACCTGCAGTGCATAAAGCACCAGATTTGTGGCTGCACAGGCTGTAATTGCACCAGGGATTAATTGTGGGGGTTAATCCTTGCATGCAGGTAGCTAAGTTCCTGTCTGCCTAAATAAGTTACTGTCAGCAGGTAGGCTTGAAGTCTACTGCTAACTTCCAGTACACAGGCAATTTTGAAAATGCAAATACCTGCCTTTTCTTTTAAATAAAAGACTATATAACAAGGAAAAAGCTTACTCTTCAGGGTTTTGGAGCAGAGGTAATGTGATACTGAGTGTTTTGTAGTCATAGGTCAGGTTTAGTCCTCCAAAATAGACATCAACAGTTAATAATGTAAGACCAGTCTTCAATTTGCTGGCTTGGAGGTGTTGGCATCCTCTTTCTTAGCAACCTGTGTGAGGGTTTCTGCTCCCAGTGTACCTAATCTTTGTCACAATTGATTGGGCAAGCTTAGGGACATGTTCACTGAGACTATAAGAGACTGTAATTAAAGCATCACAACTCAGGACTTGTTAAATTTCAGCTAAGAGAGATGTTAGCCAGTGTTCTGGCAGCTGATCAGGAATGTAGACAGCATTTCAGCATGGCTGCATTGCAGAGGAGCTGCCATCCTGCAGCAGCTGAAATGGGTGTTAGACCCCTTCGGCGCACACATTGCTTGTTCCTGCCAACAGGACTCTGGTCTCTGTTCTTCTGATTGTGTTGCTGGTCCTCGTCTGGACTGCTGCTTGCACACAGCATGGAAGTTGTGTCTTGCAGAGGAGGAATTGGAAGGGTACAGTTTTTCCCGTTTTCCAACAGTCAGGCACGGTGCAGCAGTGTATTAGTTGGTGATAGCACAATAATCTATTTCCCATGCCATGATATAATGTACTTAAATACAGTACAGAAGCAGCCATCCATGGGAACCTGGGCAGGTAACCGACATGCTTACACTGATCTCGTAAAGCAGTCTGAGGGCAAAAGCCAGGAATTCCTGCAGGAGTCTCATGGCAGCCAAATCACCAAGAACATCATCTTCTGGACCCTAGTCTTGCAGCTTTTTATTGCTACTAATTGTCTTGGCTTTAGATCTAGACTCTTCAGCCTTGGGATACAATATAAAAAATTAAAAATTAAAGTGGGTGAAGCTTTTTTTAAAATCAAAGGAAACAACAATAGGTACAGTCTTGCTCAGCTGTAAGCCACATGTCCTTGCCATGGTAGCTCACAGCCTCTTTTCCGTGGTGTATAGATCACTTACAAGATCCTCAGGGCAGATGTTTTTCACTGGTCCTTTCCTGGCAAAGCTCCAAGCAGAAGTGCTGACAAGTGAGAGGTTCTTTCTTTGCAAGGTCTAAGTGCAGAAAACTTTGAGTCAAACCCTTGCCATGACCTGCTGGGTAACTCTCACATCACCTGAGAACCATTGGCAGGAGACAGAATTTAAAGCAGGCTAAAGCTGGTCTGAGCTCTAGGCAAATCCACCTGGTGATGAGCCAGCTGAAGTGAGGAAACGACAAAAGTGGCTTAAAGTCAGCATCCTCCACCAGCACCTCCAATGCCTCCCGCCCCTGCCCACACACAGAGTGACCTTCCTAT
Source organism: Psilopogon haemacephalus (assembly GCA_013396835.1). Lineage (NCBI taxonomy): Eukaryota > Metazoa > Chordata > Aves > Piciformes > Megalaimidae > Psilopogon > Psilopogon haemacephalus. Next base: position 154,831 of record VWZI01019550.1, read on the forward strand.
TGACAGATTGTTTTATCATCTTTCATTGGTGTCTGTAGCAATAAGGACTCTCATGTCATCTCAGCAACTTTTTCTTCTTCAGGCAGCAAAGGTTTTACACCTTAGTCATACTATCAGTGCTGCTTGTGGGAATTTGACCATACTGATTCTATTTGCAACCACATGAAGTTTGATAAGGACAAATGCAGGGTCCTGCATCTGGGGAGGAATAACAACAGGCACCAGTACAGGTTGGGGGCTGCCCTGCTGGAAAGCAGCTCCATGGAGAAAGATCTTGGAGTGCTAGTGGACAGCAAGTCTTGCATGGGACAGCAATGTGCCCTTAAGGCCAAGAGCCAATGGCATCCTAGCATGCATCAAAGAAGTGTGGCCAGGAGGACTAGGGAGGTTCTTCTCCCCCTCTGCTCTGCCGTGGTGAGACCACACCTGCAATACTGTGTACAGTTTTTAGTTCCCCAGTTCAGGAGAGACAGGCACCTGCTGAAAAAGAGTCCAATGGAGAGCCATGGCGATGACTGGAGAACTTGAGCATCTCCCCTATGAAGTGAGACTGAGAACCCTGGGGCTGTTTGTCCTGGAGAAGACTGAAGAGAGATCTTATCTATGTGTACAAATATCTGAGGGGTGGGTGTCAAGTTGCTGGGGCCAATCTCTTTTTGCTGGTAAGTAGAAATAAGACAAGGAGCAACAGCTACAAACTGTCAAAGAGAAAGTTTCACCTCAACATGAGGAGAAACTTCCTTACAGTGAGGGTGACAGAGCTCTGGATCAGGCTGCCCAGAGAGGTTGTGTAGTCTGCTTCTCTGGACACTTTCAAAACCTGCCTGGATGCATTCATCTGTGAACTACCCTAGGGGATCCTGATTTTGGCAGGGGGTTTTGGACTAGATGATCTCTGGAGGTCCCTTCCAACCTCTAAGGTTCTGTGATTCTATGATTCTAAATCTTCACATATCCTGCTGAGACCTTTGTCCTTGGTGGTAACGTAGCACCAATTTTATCTTCTCTTGCAGCCTGATTAATATTAATACATGCTTTTGTCAAAGATACAAATCCCAGTCATTACCTTCATCAGTAGGCTGCGTGCACAGCAATGCACTGTTCCTCACTCAGCTCAGAGGCAAATCAAATCCACAGGATCAGACTTTGCCATATATTCTCCCTGAGAAAGCCACCAATTTTCATGGGGTTAAAGCCAGCAGTATTGCATTCATGCTTATAGAGGAAATATTTATGTTCTGTCACTACTCATGATTATTTCAGCTTGTGATGAAAAGGAGACAGGGCTAGCCTGAAATTCCTGTTAAGGGGGAAGCAGCTCTTACTTGAGCACACTGAGTGGAGGAATCTGCAATGATTTCCAAGAATGGGAAGAAAATGACTGCAGATTTACCAAATGAAAGTCCTTCATGAATAAGATAAGGCAGCACTGCAATGATATCCTGTGGGCTTTACATGGTGTTTAATTACTGGACAGCTGGAGGGATTAATGCTTGTGCATTATGCCCTGGCTCTCAAAAATTAAATGTGTACAGCTGCCACTTTATCGCTGCTTAAAGTATTAGAGCTCCTTCAAAAGCAGGAGTGATTGCAGAAAAATCCCCATTGTTATTGAGGAGAAATCTCAGCCCGTGATCATATTTGTCCTGAGTTCCTTCAGAACAGAAGAGCAAGAAAAATCAGAGAGGTCGTTGCCTTTAGTTGCACTCTCACAGCAAACATAAATGTAGTTGAGTGTTTAATCTGTTGGATGCTTGTCATAGTTAAAATAGAAAACAGTGCATGAAGCTGGGATAGAGGTAGGAATTAAAGCCTAAACCCGTGGCTTAAAAGCTATGCCAGAGCTGTGCCTGCAGGAGGCTAGGGCCGAATGGTTTTTACAGGCAAATGTGAATTAGGTACCTTTACAGTATTGCTCTGGAGGTGCACTAAGAAAAGAGAGCAGACAGAAAGAAGACCCTGCAAGCACAGTGCCACAACAGCCCCCAAAACGATAGCTTTGCACAGTTGTGGAATAGGACAGAGCTGCTTTGTGCAAATATTGGTGGATTACTGAAACGCAAGCCTGCTGCGCTGCCTCTTACCACTGTGCACAAACTGCTGCTCTTTCTGTGCTTCAGCTGGAGAAATGGACTCTGATTCTCCTGTCCAGTCTCACACCTCATACTGTCAAAGGAGCAGAAATCAGTCTGTAGTTATATTTGTCTTCTGGGCAGTCAATCTTTCAACAGTTAGAACTCGTGGAGTTGAAATAGGCAAGAAATTGCATCTCTTAGTGCCAAACATGATTGTATTTTGTGGCTGTCTTCCTAAGAATGGAGCTGTAATCCTGAGCCTGCTCACCCAAAAACCAATGATCTGTTTAGTTTCTTGAGGAGAGCTGTGCTGTAGCTGTTAGTGCCAGGGATGATGTTCCCTTGGCAGGTAGGTGGGTGGGAGTTCCAGCCATCAGAGGCCACCAGTACCTACTCCTCAAGCTAATTAACAAGTGCTTAGCATTTGTGCTTCCTGAGCAGACTGACTCAAACTCACTTAGCTTCAACTCTGTACAGTCCCACGCAGGAGAGGACCATGTCAAAAGCAAAAAAAGCTAGTGTGTGAGTCATGTTCATGGGTGAAACAACGTTTGGAAGTTAGCTTAGCTGCACTTTCTTCCTACAGAGATCTACCGATTGGGTTAACTTGGCTTGTATTTTGCAAATACATTTATGTGATGCAATAGAAGTGAGAATGTTCAGCTCACAACGAAGTACCTCTTCACACACTCATCAAGCTTCCTTCTCCCAACAAATGTGAAGTAAGATGCTGCCTTCTATTTCAATACTGTAGAAAGTGACGGGCAAATCCTAGTGCCACAGAAATCTCACTATTAGGAAAGTGAGAGCAGGCAGCACACGACCCTTGCGCTTGCAGCTGCAGTGAGTGTCACTCAGTGCTCACATTTTCCATTTGAGTAGGATGCTTTTTCTATGAATGATTGCCATTCTTTTGTGCCATTGTGGGAACCTTCTATGCAGCGTTGTTTAGGTTGTGTAATGGATGTGCCCCCTTAGTAGTACATAACTGAGAGAGCTGGGACTTTTTAGTCTGGAAAAGAGAAGCCTGAGAGGTGATCTCATCAATGCTTACAACAAATACTTATAGGGTGGGTGTCAGGAGGACGGGACCAGGCATTATTCAATGGCAGGCAGTGACAGCACAAGGGGTAATAGGCACAAACTCGAACATAAGAAGAGGAACTTCTTTAATTTAAGGGTGATGAAGCATTGGAACAGTGCTAAGAGAAATTGTGGAGTCTCTATATCTGGAGATGTGAAGCCCACCTGGATATGTTTCTGTGTGACCTTTTCTAGGTGAATGTGATCCGGCAGAGGAGCTGGACTGTATAATCTCCAGAGGTCTCTTTCAGCCCCGACCATTCTCTGGTTCTGTGAAACCATTACAGACATCAGACTGGAGCCGTAACTGAGATACCATGTGCAGGGGAAAACCTCTGTAACTGAAAATGTCCTGGGCTGGTTGCTCCCTGACACCTCTGTCAATCTACCCTCTCAAAACCACCACAGGGAGCTTACCTTTATAAACTCTTATCTATCTAGTAAGTGCTTGTGTTCCAAACAGGACAGGACAAGGCACAATGGTTTGAAGCTGAGGGAGAGCAGGGTTAGACTGAATCTTAGGAAGGAGTTCCTCAGTAGCAGGGTGGTGAGACTCTGGAACATGCTGCCCAGGGAGGCTGTGGATGCCTCCTCCTTTTAGGTGTTGAAGGCCAGGTTGGATGCGGCCTTGAACAGCTGAGTCTAGTTGAGAGGTGTCTCTGCCCATGGTGGGTAGGTTGGAGTAGATGACCTCTGAGGTGTTTTCAACCTGAGCCATTCTAGGATTCTGTGGTGACAACCTGGAACCTGGCTACCCTGAATTCTGTCAGTTGCCTCCTTGTGTCCTCCATCCTTCATTTTATGGTACTCTTCTCTTCAGATCAGTTGCCTTGCACAGTGTTTTCTTTCCAAAGCATCTTTTATGTTGTTACTGAACCTACATTCAAACTCACTCTGGACTGAGTGAAATGTGCAAGACAGCTGGGTAAACTGCTGGGATGAGATGTGGTAACTCTCTGTTTCCTTGTTTTGTCTGTGCTCCCAAAGAGTTAACAGTGCCATGTTCTGAACACAGTATTATAAGTCTGATAGTGCAGCACACTACAGTAAGATGATACCTCCTCTTACAATAAATTCCCATCAAGCAAAGTAAATTAGCAGAAGTGGAAACTTTATGGGGCAGTGACCTCACTGCTTGCAATGTGAACGCTGCTTTGCCCCTCATTACTCAGCTGAATTAAAACCTGCGAGCCGTTGGCTGCTGTAGCTGCCAGATTATCCTGCTGAAGCCAGGCTTTTCTCCCTGCCTTACTTGTACAGCCCAGTGGTTCAGGAACACATCCTGATGGCGACCAAGGCAGCTTTTTCTGCTCTTTTTCACAGATAGGCCTGTATGGAGACTTCAGCACTTGCAGAGTTCTACCTAAGAATTGCTGTGTTTCTTTCTTTCTGACTGCTTTTGAGGAAGGCACAGTTGCCATGCCATGAGAGCAGCTGCACAAGCATTAGCAGTGCAGGTAGCTTTGCAGCGACAGCTGCTGCTCCCTTGCTTCTTATCTGTGTCCAATAAAGATAAGTATTGGAGCCTGTTACAGACCTCCAGAATTCCCTTCCTTCTTACAGCAGTGTAAAACACTTGGCTGATTCTGGTGGAATATTTCAGTATGGAATTGGTGAGACTGGTGAAGCTGGTGCCATCCCTTGCTTGTGCTTATAGGGATAAGGAAGAAGTGGCAGGCCAATGCCTGTAACTATGGATCAACAGATATGGTTTCGAGTTTCTCACCTTTCCCAGGCTGAGGAAAAACAAAGCTTTGAGTTTTCTGTGAATAAACCTGGGTGTGCTGCCACACAGGTTTCAAGATTGTGCTGAAATCTCTCTTCTGAGCTGAACACAGGAGAGCAGAAAGCAAGGCTGAAAGCAGACAGGAGCAATAAGGCAGGTCCTGTCTCTGTGCTAGCAGATGAGCAGAGTGAAGGTCTGGCTCAATGGTGAAAGGTGACATCTATAGAGCAGGCTTTTCCTGGCAAAGTAGCTGCGACTCAAATTCTGCAGTGGCAAAATTAGTTCCTGGCCATGCAGAAAGCTGTGTGCAGGTTCTCCTCGTAAGGCCAGGGAGCTCTGCTGAGCCTTAGGGCTGTGTGCACAGCAGTGTGGGTTTGGTGAGCCCTGCTCAGTTCTGTCTGCTTTGGCTGCTGGAATGACAATTACGTGTTCCTCAGAAATACAGGACTTTGTGTGCGGGATCAGAGCAGCTGTTAGCTCCATGGATATTATCAGATGTTCCTGAGGGATTTGCCAAAGTGGTGTAATTTGTGAAATGGCTGTTTTAACAAGCAAGTCGTGTCTGAGGGAATGGAACTGAGCTGGGCCTGTGCAGGTTCAACTGGCAAAGTCAGAAAAGAAACCCACTAAACACATCACACCATTTTTTTTCTCACCCACTTAAATTTTGGCTAATGCCAAACATCTCCACTCTTATTCAGCTGATTGTATTCCAATCAAAACACAAAAGACTCATGCTGATGTCTTGATTCCCATGGGGTGTCTTGGATTTTAGCACAAAGCAGCCCAGGATCAACCTTGGACATTCTGAGCATCCTTTTTTTTTTTCTTTGACTCCTAAACCATTTAACCAGAAGAACCTGTGACAGACTTCCTAACACTTTCTTGGTATGAGCTAAAATTGAGGACAGTGCAAGTGTGAGTTAGGAACTATGAAGATGATTAAGGGGCTGGAGCATTTCCCTATGAGAAGAGGCTGAGGGACCTACAGCTTTTTAGTCTGGTGAAGACTTAGAGAGGATCTAATCAATATTTATAAATATCTGAGGGCTGGGGGTCAAGAGGGAGTGGACAAACTCTTCTAAATTGCACCCTGTGATAGGACAGGGGGGCAATGGATGTAAGTTACAGCACAGGAAGTTCCATTGTAACATGAGGAAGAACTTCTGTACTGTAAGGATCACAGGGTACTGACACAGGCTGCCCAGAGAGATTGTGGAGTCTCCTTCTTTGGAGACTTTCCAGCTCTGTCTGCATGTGTTCCTTTGCGACCTGAGCTAGATTCCATGGTCCTGCTCTGGCAGAGAGGTTGGACTTGATCTCTGGAGGCCCCTTCCAAACTCTAACATCCTGTGGTCCTGTGAACCATGTTGCACATAAGAGTAAAGACAGGAGAAACTCAGCATGTATGGCTTTTGTACCTAAGCAGCTTCTCTCTGTAAATTTTTGGTCACTATTAATTCTATTTTCAGAAAATTAAACCTCTTTGAGTGAATGTGTGATGCTCAGGAAATATTATTCATCGATAAATACCTTTTTGAACCACCTATTATTTATCAGCAGGGCTTTGGCATCCAGTTTCTCCATTGTAATTAACTAATGCCATGCAAATACTGCTGCAGAGAAGGGGAAAACAACTGATTGGTGTTGGAGGGGGAGCAGTGTGGCAAAGGCAGTGGGTGCATGTAAATATTAATTTGCAGAGTGCATGAGCTGGCCCTTTGGCTCCATTAGTGCTGTGAACAATATCAGGAATTGCTATTCCTCCTGCAGCCTTCCTCTATCTGGGCTCTTCGCTATCAATCACCATAGCAACGAGCACTGTTAGCAGTGAAACTGCGATTCAGAGGCATTATTCCCTCCATGGGAGGCCTGTCATTTTTTTTCAGAGCAATGCTCCTCAAGGTCATCTTCATTTACCTCCATCTCTTTTGCTGTCCTTCCTGGAGGGCAGCTTTCCGTGGGAAACTTGCCTTTCTAGGCATGAATCTGTGCTTTAGAGACTGGCATTTGACCAGAGAGCTATGTGACATCTTAGATACTCGATAATCACACCAATTGTCTGCAGGCAAAACAAATTATTTAGATACAATTAAACCTGAAAATAAACTCTAGTTAAATAAAACTAACATGATGGCAGCACTAGTTCCAGTTCCCAGGAGTTCCAGCTTAATTTAGCCTGGCTGCACTCTGTGACCTCCTTATCTATGGTCCAGGTCCAAGATGAATTTATGTGGGCTGTGGTAGCCTGGTACAGAGTACCTGGGCAAACAGAGCTTAGGCATTCCACTCCTGCAGCCATGTGGAGCTCAGCCCCTAAACCTCACAGCTCAGGAGACTTTCTGTAGTCCACCAGCCTCTCCTGCAAGTGTTGAAGTGGTGATAAACCAACAGCAGATCTCTCCCTCCCTAGGCAACTGTTAGCATGCACAGAGCATCCTTTGCATTCTTTAGAGGATCCAGTATCAGATCCACACTTTTTAAAAGTAGCTTTGGGGAAGATGTTAGGAAAGCACAGTGTAATAATTCACCTTATTTTCTTGTCTTCAGCATCAGTAATTGGTGTTATCCTCTTTACCACAAATTTTACCAAATTATTATCTTTTTTAAGCCATTCACATAATTCCAAGTGGAAATGACAATTTTGGAGGGGGGAAATTAATTAAATATCTGAGTCTTGCTGAAAAGCTAGAAAAGCTTTAATTAAAGATTAGTAGTGGCAGCAGTTAGACCCCATTGTACATAATTCTCAGCTCTCATGCATGATGGATATCCTGTTTCTTTCCTATGCTGAGCTCTATCTAGGTTTGAAGCTCCATGCTTGGTAGAGGTGTCCATTGCGGAAATGTTGTTAGGTGCACATGCCTGATTTGGGAAATGACAGTTCTCTGAGTGCTCTCTATCTTCAGAGCATTCTGCTTTTCCCTACAAGCACTTCAAAAGCCTGTGGTGGAATTAACTCAATTTTTTTGGTGCAGCGCCTGAGCTAAGATTGTCCCCAAGCTGTTCACTAGAGCCTCTGGTTAAATACTGGCTCTGGACAGAAAAGAACCAGCCTGTACTGAAACACCAGCTCCACAACTGCAGCCTTTTTGCTGTTGTGGTTGCAAGTTTGGTTCGGTCTTTATCATTTTCTATCCAAAGGCTGCTTCTGCTACACTCTCCTCAAAAGATGACAAGGCTGCAGCTGAAGGCAAAAGCTGTGACAGTTGTGCTTTCTGTGTTGGCATCTAGTAGAAGGCAGGAATTAGTACAGGACACCTCTGCTGTATCTTGTCTATAGGCCAAAGCACACATTGTAAACTGTCATGGGATGTCATCTTTGGCTTCCTAAAGCTGTGAAGGACTTAAGGAATTGCAGTGCTCTGCAAGCTGCTTTTGTGATGATGCTTCTTTACCAACTTGAAAGCCTGCTGGCTAAACACTTCCTGACAAACATTTCCAAGAGATCATTTCCTATTTGTAGTAGGTTTTGCACCTCAGAGTAGTACATATATTAATTCCCGTGGCACTAAGGAAAGCAAGCTAATAATAGTTTCCTTTGTTTTGCACAAATAAGCTTAAAATAAGAAAGGCAGTAAAATCAGAGAATGCAAACTAATTGCTGCTCACAAATTTGCTAATAAAATGCTCTGAAGGCAGAGAAATGCTGTAGTGATGGAGCTTCCTTAGGTACCTGACAGATTTATGAAAGGAAAATGTGAAGTAAACTGTCCCTGGGCTTTAATTCTCATCTCTCCAGGTGCTGTGTGTGATAATTTGTGATGATGCTTTTTATTAGATTTTTCAGCACCAAGCCATGCAGCAGGGACCCTGAAGAGCAGAAGCGTGCTGTCTCTTGCCTAGGTGCAGAGGGATTGTGAGCAGCTTTTCTCCTCTGCTGCTTGTTTATGCCAGAGCAGGTCCCTGCGCAGCTGGAAGCTGCAGACTTTGCTTTATCCTGGCATGCCCCGTGGATTTTAGCTGTCAGAGAGGATGATGGAAGGGTGAGAGGGATTGGAACATTTTCTGCCTTCCCATGGCCAGACAGGAGACTTGTGTGACCCAGAGGGGACTACCCCTTTAGAGCTGGACTGGAGATGGTCATGAGGTCTGTAAATGAAGAAAAGGGCATTTTTATTCCTTGGGTGCACTAGGAGGTGCCTAGAGAAACCTTCATGAGGGTCCATGTGCTGACATTCAGCACTGCTACTGGCTGCCAGACACTGTGAGAACTCTGGTGGATGTCCAGCAACCTTCTTGTCCTGGCACAGTGGCAGAAGCCCATCAGTCCTACCGGTTGTCCCCATAGCATGTGGCTGCTGTAATTGCAGGCAGGAATACCTGAGCACACAGAGCTTCTCTTCTGCCTCTTAGGTCCTGTCCCAGTGCAGTGATGCCCTCCCAGTCCTGGTGCAACCACCCCTGGCTTTAGTGTGCCAGTAAGTTGCAGCAGTGGACCTTCACCTAAGGTCTGTGGTGTTGGGAAAGGTGAGTTGGTTAGCAACAGCCAGGCTGCTGTGCTTGTTCAGTACAGTGAGAAGTTGCAGTTTTAGTGCTGTCATCAGACTGCATTTAATTTTAAAGAGGAAATAAAATAATCATGACCGTGCAAGTAATTCATCAGCTTCACTGAGGAAGTCCTCATGAGAGATTGCAAAAGTGAACTGCTTCTGTTTTCTAGCTGCAGTTATCACTAATTTCCTATCTGTGCTGGGATTTGGAGGTGCAGAGGAGGAGCCTTCGTGCAAAGTTCCATTGTCTGTGTCCCACACATATTTGTCAGCCTCTGGTTTGCTAGCACAGCAGATTTCTGAAGGCAAATGCATGCAGGCAGAAGGAGGGGTGGAGGTGGGACCAGGAAAACAACAAGGGGAAAAGAGATGGGCTCGCTGCAGTCGAGGGAAAGGAAATTAATGCACATTTGGAGTATGCAAATCATTGCAACCTCGCCCAAAAATTAGGTATTGAAGAATTTTTGCTCATTGATCTAAGATTCATCAAAATAATGCCAGCAAAGCAATGTCTTCTTCTGAGCCTGGGTCTGTTACAGAACCTGTGCAGAACGAGCCCTCGGAATCTTCCTGTTCCTTCCCTCTTTTCTCATACAGGTTGGTAAGATTAACGAAGTTTCCACTTGGCAGTTCTATATTGTGTGGTCTGAAAGCAATGTTAAGTTACACAGCTGTGGGTTGATCAGGAAGGTTAACATATTCTTTATTTCTAGCTACGGAACAAGGACAGAGAAGTGTGCTCAGTGAAATAAGAGCAGATTTTGGGTGAAAACTGGGGTATTTTGGTGGTCTCAATTCTTCCATGCAAAAAGATATGCTTTTTTAGATAGTCCTCCACCAGACAGGCTGTTATTTTGGGTCCATGTGAGAAGGATTAATCTCCTAATTTAGTTGCCTTAATCTGAATTTCCTCTATTTGGACAGGAGAAATACTAGTGCCTTCAGGGGACAGTTCTTAGCCCAAGGTGGGTAGCAGGCAAGCCTGTTGAGAGCATCTCTCTATACCCAGAATACTCTACCAAGCACAGAAGGAGCCCGAGCAGCCAGCCTGGACCAGATGCTCCTTCGGTGTCTCACACTAGATGTCCTTTGTTGACCACACTCTGTTGCATTCAATTATTGATACCAGGCTGGGTACACAGCAGTGTGCACCTGAGGCTCTCTCTAACATTTTATCCCTGGTGGAGGGAGCTTGAGTCACAGCCAGCGCATGAGGAAGGCAAACCTCCTCCTCTTCTAATTAGGCAGATGGCTGCTCTGGTAGACATGGGAACATCTGGAGAGCCTGGGAATAAACGGGACAGAGCATGGGGCAGGAGGGGAGTTCATGCTGTCAGAACAAGCCTCAGGTCAACAGTCAAAGCCTAGCAAGTCTGCAGCTAGAAAAGTGAGTGAGCGTCCTGCTCTAACTGCAAGACAGAGCAGGTATCACATTGCAGTAGGGTACCACTGAGGCCCTGTCATTGCTTGAAAGCTGGGCTGTGACAGCTGCTTTCAAGATACTCTTTCTGCTTCCTGGAAAGCTGGAAAACTTGCCTTTGTCACTGGACCACTGCAGCAGCTGGTACCTTCTGAGCTGTGTGGTTTGGCAGAGGGCCTCTGCAGATAACAACAGCACTGCTTCTGGCAGCAAAAAGCCTCACAAATACAATGTGGGGGGAAAAACAAACCAAAGAGGTTTCTTGTAATTTATTTGTATTTATTGTACTGGCAATGTAATCAGTAGATGACAGATCCTGCAGAGGCAGGATTCTTTTTTTTAAGTAACTACTGAAAAGTGCTTAGAATTTCTTCCAGGGTTTTGGTCCCCCCACACTTTGATGGAGTAAGGTGACTCTGAACTGCACACTGGTGGAGTACGTAGAAGTTTACTGTAAGCAGGCTTCTCTGGTCCATTAGACTTGCAGCTCCCTGTCTGACAAACACCTCATTTGTATGTTAATGCTGAGTTGTGATTTCCAGGGAAGCCATTCAGTGTGGTGAGGGCCTCATTGGCAGATTGCAGCTAAATTGATGCTCGACTCACTAAATATTTACCCTACACATCCCACTTAATATGTCCAAAACCAGGCACACTGTGAAAGCCTGAAAACCTGGTTCTGTGCTTATGAAAAGTCAGGATGCTGACAGTGTCAGCGCTGAGCAAAGCGCCCGCAGGTCCCCCAGTTTGTGCCAGCACCCTTCTAGCCTGCCTTGCCTATCCCTTCTCTTTCCATGCTGTCATCCCATACCCAGGGCTTGCCTGGCCGCTCCTGCCCTCACAGTTGTGCAGCATTGCTGCTGCACCACCACTACCACCCCTCCCCCAGCCCTTTTTCCTACCTGCAGTTCTCACAATCCTGCACCCCTTCTTCCTGAGTGCTGCCCATGTCCCAGAGGCTGTGTCCTCTGGTGCAGCTGGGGAGGTGACCGCTGCGGCTTCCCTTGCTGCTTGCCAAGGAGTTGCCACTGGGACAAATGTTACGGGCTAGGACGGCCAAGTTGCTGCTCTTGTGCCCTCGCTTTCCCCTGCCTCAAGCATTCCTGAGGTGCTAAAGCTGGCAGGGTGGAGGTCTCACAGCTCACCCTGTGTTTCCTCCCCTAGCCTGTTCTCCCAACGAGTTCCAGTGCAGTAACAAGTCGTGCATCTCCACCATCTTCGTGTGCAACGGCGACGACGACTGCGGGGACGGCAGCGACGAGAGGAAGTGCTCTCCTCTGACCTGCAGCCCCAACGAGTTCCGGTGCAATAACAGCGTCTGCATCCCCGAGCTGTGGGTGTGCGACAGCCAGCCCGACTGCGAGGACCAGTCGGACGAGGCCGCCGAACGCTGCGGCTATGCCGGCAGAGCCTTCAACGCCTGCGCCGCGCATGAGTTCCAGTGCGCCAACGGGGAGTGCGTCCACCTCAACTGGAAGTGCGACGGCGACGAGGACTGCAAGGACAAGTCTGACGAGCAGGATTGCCGTAAGTGCCTGCCGGGGAGGGCAGGGCCCAAGGCTCTCCTGCGTGGGGTGGAGAGGCCAGAGGGCTGCTGGGGGCCGGGTCTTGGGTGTCTGTGCAGCAGCTGCGTGCCTGACCAGGAGCGCAGCTCCCGAGCGGCGTGGCCGAATGCCCAGCCCGGCAGCCTCAGGTTTATTCCAGACTCCTTTTATGTTTTCCTGTGAGACTTCAGAGAGCTGCTGGATTGTTACGCAGCCTCGGAAGAGATCTGTCTCACTAGGAAGACAAGGAATGAAAAATGGGAAAAAGGTTCAAAGCCCTCAGGCTGTGTGGTGAGGTCAGAGCCTGGAGGTTAGAAGCCGCTGTGCTAAAGGGAATATATGATTAGCAGAAAAAAAAAATCCTTTTCTGCCTCTGAAGTTAGAGTATAGTGAACAAGGCAGGCAGCAGCAGCAGCATTGAAGAATCCAGTCTGAAATGCACTTTGAGCTTGGATTGATAAAGGCACCAAGCTCATAAATAATGGATTTGTCTTCAGCTGGCTTTATGCATTTAACATGGTGTTGGTGGTGTGCCTGGTATTTTGAATGTTTCATCCATTTTTTAGCCACTAAACTTTCAAGCTGGTCACTTACCTGAGGAGGGGGAGAGAGAGAGGAAAGAAAGTAAGAGCAAAATGTTTTGCTAAAATTTTAATCATCATGAGATTGCAATAAAATAAAGTATTTACATGGCTGTATAGATTTAGCGGCTCTGACATCAGGCCACCCCTGGGGAGGGAGGCAGCAACCAGCTGCAAAACCGAGACATGCAAATGTACAGCTTTTGCCAGCAGCCCCTTTTCACACCCATGGCAGCCCTAGCACCCCCCTTTTCACATCTGTGGCAGCCCCAGCACCCCCTTTTTACATCCGTGGCAGCCCCAGCACTCCCTTTTCACACCTATGGCAGCCCTGAGGCCAGGCTGTTGAGCTCAGAGCAGCTGTGTGGGAGCACTCTCCAAGATTTGGGAATCTCACTCTCACCCAGGCAGAGAGAGGCAGATGTAAATTCAGTGGCTTCTTTATCAAGAGGAGGCTGTATTAAGCCCTTGACACCACTATTTGCACTGTAGGGGAAGCAGAGAGATGAGCCACAGGTAACCCTGGATCTGCTATGCTTCTGGAATAGCCAAGGACTAGGTAGGATCTCTTACCCTTCATCTCCAAAAGGTGATGACAGAGCTCTTGGACAGCAAGTACCCAGGCAGTAACTCTAGGGTCTGAAGCCAGTGGAGTCAGGAGACACAGGTGTCTGAGCTGCCTGTGCTGCTTTCAGTCCTGTGGGACTCAAAGCCCCATACCCTAACTGCTGTAGTGCCCCTCTGTACAAAGAGCCAGGTTCTGCCCTGTGCACCTCTGCAAACGAGGAGTCACCTCAGTGCCACAGAGGTGCGTACACTTGCTGCTGTTCATACTGCAGGGAGGGGAATCTATACGGCAGGGGAGGACTTGTGGCAGAGTGCTGGTGTCAGCTGTGTCACCCAAAGCTTCCCCATCCTAAACACAGCTGTTGCTTGGGTGCACAAGCCTGCAGGGAGGATGTGACATTTGAGAGCTCTGGAAGCTCATCATCCCTGCTGCTCTGTTGGACTGCAGAGTTTGGGGATTGACCTTCATTGCATTTTTTCCTCTCTGGACAAATCCTTTTGCGATTGGCATCACACAGCACGCAGAAAGCTGCAGGTGTGAGACGGCTCCAGCCCCTCGGCAATGACCATGAAACGAGAGCCACCAGGCTTGACTTGATTCAAACTGCAGATACCAGCACTGCATCTCCTCCTGCAAAGGGGAATGGTATGTGGTTTGTGCTGCATGCAATGGAAGAGGGGAACTGGTGCTTTCAGAAAATGTCATGAGGCCATCAGCAGTCACTTGCTGTAACCGTTTTAGTGTGGTGAAGGAGCAGAGCAGGAAGAGAGGGTGACAGCTGGTGAACAGGTTTTGGAAGCAAGACAGCAAATAAATAGGAGGGAATGAGTCATGTCAGGAATGCTTTGTGAGGACACTGAGTGATTGGGTTTTTCCCCAGCAGATATATAGATATATATAGATATACGTATATATCGTCAGATCTGTATGGATACTTATCAGATGAACATAAGGTTAGGTTTATTAGTCTCCAAATCTGGAATTTGGTATATTTGAAAATGTCCTTGCAACTCACTGAAGGCATCTGTGAGGGAGAATAAACATTGCTTGTAACTGACAGCTAAGAAAACAGATCCTTTGAGACATCACCTCACACTTCTGTGCCTCTTTCTCCACATCTCTAAAGAGAAACTCATGCCTTTTGCAAATGCTGATGTTTCATTGAGATTCAGTTCATTTGAGGGTGGGGTGGGAGGGCACCAAGACAGCAGACACCCAGGCTTGAGCTTGGAATCTGCAAGGTATCTACTGAACTGGGAGCAGTGCAGCTTTGTACCCAGCATTTGCAAATAGGCTGTGTGTCTGAATGTGCCTGTTAATATAGCAGGGCTTTGGCAAATCATTTCATAAGGCAGAGTAGAAGAGACGGTTATAAAACTGCTGAGATGTCACTGATTTGAGCCCTCCAAAATAACACAGTGATCTTCTGAACATCTCGTGCAAGTAAACAGCACAGCTCTTCCCTCCTTCTGGACTCTGCTTTGGGAATAGTCCTGATGGCAAATCTGCCAGTGGTGCTGAGCTGGGTTTCTGTCCTGACTTCAGAGTAACGAAATCCCTGTCCCTGTCACCTTAAACTTAGGCTCTCCAGGCCAGGGATAAGCATAGCATCCTGTCTGCTGATACTGAGAAACTCCCCAAAGAAACAGAACTGCTGTAGATGCACTCTAATAGCTTTGTGGTCAGTAAGAGTTTTTGTTACATCTCTTCTGTTCAGGTGTCTGTTAAAGAGGCTCAGGGGCCACTCCTCAAAGGTCTGAACGTCCCTAGCTCTGCTGGAGTGAGAAGTGAGACAGGAAACCAAACCTGGTCTCCAAGCTTCTGTCTGCTTTCTCAAAGCCAAGGCTTTGTGCAGTGATGCTGTACAGTCCCATATCTGTGTTTTGCAGTCCCTAGTGACACTTGGTGTCACCAAGAGCTGTGCTGTCATTTTTTTCCATCTTGTGTTGCTTATGTAAGGTTGTCTTTGCAGTTCCTGCAAAGTTCTCCTTAATTTTCGTTTGTTTTAGGATTAGAAACCTTTCTATTCTTAGCATCCAGGTATAACTGCTTTTTAGAAGAGCTTTGAAGATTACAATTGAGGACAATTAGGTTTTGCAGTGGCTGCCTTCCAAATATGCAGCTGTTGTCATGCAGATTTACTCAATATGCTGAAGATCTGTTCCTGCTGCAGGGAAGACAAAACCCACACTGGCTTTAATTGCATTTTACACTTTGAGGGAGGTTAATAAGTATAGTCAGAAACAGAGGACTGTCCTTTCCTGCCTCCACACACAGAAGTTGCTACAGAGAAGGTGAAATAAATTGGTTCATATTGAGTATGAAGACATTAAATAATTGTGGCAAGGCCATTTTTGGCCAGACAACAGGAAAAGCTTTGCAGTGGCCAAGGTTTAGCTTGGAAAAGGATTGTGTAGGGCAAAGGAGGTTTCTCCATTGTCAGGGCTTCTCCAAGCAAGTGGTTGTACATGGCAGGAATGGTTCGAGCAGAGGAGCTTCTGCCTGCCTGCAGGAACTCTCAGTGCCACTTCCAGAGCTGTGATCCTCCCAGCCCACCACACTGCTTCTGCCTCTGCTCCATTTCTCTCCATCTAGAGCAGCAGCTCCCACGTGCTTAGTCTGGAGATGATGTCCAAGATGTCCCACCAAGGTTTCCCATTTCTGTGGCTGTGTTTATTAGCTGAAATGTGGTGACACAGCTGGTCCCATAACTGTGCTTATGGCTTGGTTTTTTTTTCTGCTGTGCAGCTCTTTCTGAGTGTAATGCATGTGGCTTTCCTCCCCCAGGAGCAGTGCTATTTCCCAACCTCCCTCGTGTGAATACTGCCTGGTAAACTAGAGCTATGTCTAGTGAAGCAGTCAGGATCTGGATCCTGTAGCACGTAGGCACTAATAATGCTGAGCCTTTGTGCAGTCAGTACTTCATGGTATCTGTGCTCACTCACTTTGTGTCTGTGGCTCTTCCTGGGTTATCTGAAAGTAGTATTTTTTGTATTAGAACCAGTTTGTCAAATTGTCAAGGAAGGTCTGCCATGTAGCTCTCACCTCCCACCTAGTACATCATGCTGACCTACTCTAGCTAGTCAAAGGCAGTGATTTTCTGCTATGGGATACCAGAATGCAACTGGCAAGATGGAAAGGCTAGAGTCAGGAGCTCCCCGGGGTGTGCTGCCTTAATAGGATTTTCAGAAAACATCTGTAAGAACAGTTTCCTTAGAAGAAAGCTGTGGAATGTGGCACAGCAGTGAGAAGCCTTTTTTGCCAGCCAGTTGCAGCCCGTTGCTGGCTAGTGAGTGCCTAAACTCTTTGTCAGCACAAGGCTGAGCTAGGGAGGTCTCTCACTTGGTGTAACCATGAGCAGGGAACCACAACAGCTTTTAGCATGGTCATGAAGCTGGCTGGTTTATTTTTTCCCCATTTTTGGTGTTCATCAGGTCTGTTTTCAGTCTGTAATAATCTCACCTGGGCACATGAGCTTCCTGCTTGAAAGTTGGCCTGACACTAGGGAGATGTTTTCAGCCTGCAACCTCAAGAAACACCAAGCCATAGTGCAGCAAAGTTCTTCTGCCTTCCAGTGCTCTGTGAGCTTCTGGGTACTCAGTAACCATACCTGTGTTGCCAGCGTCAGCTCCGGTGTGACCATGTTGCCTTTGGCAGAGAAAGTCAGTACATGTCTCTCCCTTACCCTGAGCAGGTTTTGAACTTGAACACAACTTTTCCTGAAGTAAGGAGAACTGAAGAGCCTTTGCCTGCCCAGTGACTCTCTGCACTTCTAGCCTCACACATAGACTGAAGGCCTCAAAAGCGGCTCCGCTGTTGGCAGTTTTGCTGCCTGTTTGCTGTCTGTTTGCTTCATCCAAGAAGCTCCCCTGCCTGCACTGCTTGTGTTTGGGCTTTCGGGTTTCTTTCCCAGGGACAGGGAGGACGATCTGGGAAGGCAGAGGGGCACAGGAGGACAGTGTCTGAGGCATCTGCTGCTTCTGTTGCTTGGGTGGAAGTGCTCTAACATTTGCTGGCAGGGTTCAAGTCTCCAGCAGTATCAGAGGTATGTGGCTAAAGGTACTGCACCAAAGATTCAAGTCTTGTGTGGCTAAGGCATCAGTGTGTTGTCTTACAGCTCTGGTGACCTGCCAGCCTGATGAATTCCAGTGTGGAGATGGGACCTGCATCCATGGGGCAAAGCAGTGCGACAAGGTGCACGACTGTCCTGACAACAGTGATGAGGCAGGCTGTGTGCAAGGTGGGTACAGACAGCTCTGCGCTCCTCCTGCTCTGTGCTGTCAGCCTGCAAGGAGGGCTGTGTGGCCTTCGAAAAGGGAAGAGGCCTCTGCTGCTCTCCCAGGCCAGGCCAGGCTGCTCCTGGGGGAGTTTTAAGCCACTCTGTCAGCAGGGTCACTTGGGAGAGACGCTTGTGCTGACCAGGCAGGCTGCACGACTTGAAAAGATCCTTGCATGTTACCCGGGGCCTAATGTTCATTTGCCTAATCTCATCTCACTTCTGCTAATGACACCCTCCTGAAGCTTTGTGTCAGGCTTTTCATGGTCACCATCGTGGTCTAACTTAGCTGCTCTCCTCTCTTGCCCGACATGACAGAGTCAGCATGTGAAAGTCCCAGCAAGTTTCAGTGTAAGAGTGGCGAGTGCATTGACGGAGGCAGAGTGTGCGATTCACATAGAGACTGCAGGGACTGGTCTGACGAGCCTCTGAAAGAATGTGGTACAGTACTTGCCTTCTACGTGTTGCTCCTGTTGTAACTGCTGCCCCTCTCCTCCATCTGCTCTTCACAGCTTTGAGTGTAACCACATGTAGCTGCTAATGCTATTTCTCACTCTGCTTCTCTTTCCTTGCCTTTATTCTCTCATCGCTCTTCATGCGAATATAATTAGTAGCCTCGACTGATCAGCTGTAAGATTGAACTGTGCCCTTCTCAGCTTTTATTCTTGGAGGAATGTATGGACTGAGCATGGGACTAGGAACCAGGAGGTCCCCCTCTCCCCAGACGTTGGTGTCCCTTGCAGCACACACTAGTTTATTTAGCCTCATTGCCTAAAATATCTTTTAATTGTAATATTATGGTAACATCATAAAAGTTTAGCATTGTCAGCATGCTTTGAAGGTGAAAGCACACAGAGTAGCAGTCCACTTCAGCCATTTCTGGGTTTTACCTGCTGCTTCCCACAGAAATGACAGCCAGTTGCACTCAGCGGTGTTTTTCAGCTCTGGGCTGAGCTGAGTGGAAAGCCCAGGCGAGAGAGCTGTTCTGCTCTCCCCATGGCAGCTCCTCTCCCACCTTTCCCACTGGTCATTCTGGGCACTAGCCCCAGTCTGGAGCAGCACTCAGACATTTGGGGGATTTCTCCATGCAGAAAGGTTTCAGGTATCACTTTCCATGACGCTGTGTTGCAGCAACAGTGTGAAGCTCAGTGCCTGTCTCTTGCATGACTCAGATTCAAGAGGAGCTGTCAGTCTGCCCTGCATCAGAAAAGTATGTGTGCAAGCCTGGTGAGGACGTTCCTGCCTTGGCCTTCAGTGTGGTCTTGCTTTCTTCTCCACTGATCTCCATTTTCCTGTATTTCTGAGTGTTGTGACTCGCCTGCCTGTGGAGGTCTCGAACAAAGCTTGCAGCCCAGTTTGTGTTAGGAGACTAGGTAGTGGGATGGTCTTGGTGCTCTGCCTTTTGGTGGTGCTGTCCCAGGCTGGCACTGAAGTGGTTTTCAGCTGAGCAGAGAATAGCTCTTTAAGAGGGCAGAATAACATGGATTGCTGAATCACCCATGCAAAAATGATCCTTATAGACAGCAGGGGGTGCATGATATCCTCCTCATCTTGGTGTCTCTGTCTAGCAGTGCCCTCTGAGAAGCCCCTAAACACTATGGCAGAAGACAGGACCTCACTTGTCCTATTTTAGATGTGCAATGAATATCCTGCTGAGTTTGGGTGAGAGGCAGCAGATGCCCAGCAGAAGGAGAACAGGCTAATGTCTTTTCTTGGTGTCTCCTCAGCTCCTCTTGAGAAGTGGAGCCAGTGAGCCAGCACTTGATTTACAGGCTCTAAATCCATGCCACAAAGCACCTCTGAAGCCCTGGGAATCATCTGAGCAAGGGTTTGCTTGTTAGTTGGAACAGTCTGTAGTGTGCTGCAGAGAGCAGTTGGGTATGTTTATAACCCAATTTGCCAGCAGAGACAAGTGATACCCATTAATGAACATCGAGCAGTGACCACGCCATGAGGCTCTGCCGCCTCCTCCTTGGAGCCAGTGACCCTGCTCTATTAATGTATTGATACTTGTGTGTGTATCTTTGATGGGAAGGTGAAAGCATCCCAGAGTTGAGATGGGCTTCCTTCTGGCATGGTATTTTCCTAGTCTTACTGACTTAATTGGCTCCTAGTTGTTTACATTCTCTTCCAAGAGCACTGTTTTAATGGCTCTGCTGGACTGCTCACCTGCAGTGTGCAAGGAAGCCAGAAGTAGAGGATAGATGAAAAGTTTACCTTTAAAGTGTGTTACAGATTGAAGCAAATTGGTCTGGCTTGATGTAGTTATCTCACTATCCCTGAAGTCCCACAGCTTCTGTTCAGCAGGCTGACTTGGAGAAAGGACTTGTTCTTCAACTTGTGTAGCTTAATTACAACAAGGAATGTCGTTTCTGAGAGCTTCCTTCAGCCTCTCACTCAGTTCCCAGTTACAAGGACCCATTTGGTCTGGTTTTCATTCCAGCACTTGAAAGCAGGATCAGAGAGGTGGCCTTGGATTAGACAGAGCCCCAGGAGAAGATGAAGGCTGTTGATTCATAAGTTGCACACTTGGGCTGATGGAGGCTGCTAGTAGAGATGTAGTGTGGAATGTGTTTGTGGAAGGACTGTATCTTAGTACTAATGGAGCATCTCTGACAGACTCACTTTGGTGTTTTCTGGAAGTTTCACATAGATTGTTCCTTGGAGTTAGATGGGAAGATAGTACAGTACTTCAAAATATCTGGCCCCTGAGAGATGAGACTCCCCCAGCATGAATTATTAAAGCTCAGAGAGACTGCTCAGGAAAGTCAACAGGAACCAGTGTAGGGAAGGAGTCTCCTGGAGAGAGCCCTTAGGTCCCTTGGAAGTTTCTCACATGTGGCAGAAAATGAAATTATCCAAGCAGCAGCTCTCTGATGGGATGAGATGCAGAGCTTCACATCCACCATATTCCCAGGGCTCCCTGTTTATGTAGCCACTAGCTGTCAGTGATCTTGTGGTGGTTTGGAATAATGAGAAGCAGTGGTGACTTTTCTCCCTGTGAAGTCACAGACAGGCTCTGCGGGGCCAGCTCCTGCCTGGGACATAGAGGAATATGTCCGAGTGCATCTTGTGATTTTATTCAGCCTTACAACTAAGAGCCCCTCCTCTGCCATGGGTAATCTGTAATATCCCTTCCAGGTATCAATGAGTGTTCCATGAACAACGGTGGCTGCTCCCACATATGCAAAGACCTGAAGATTGGGTATGAGTGTGAGTGCCCACCCGGGTACAAGCTTCTGGATAAGAAAACCTGTGGAGGTAATTGACGTGCAAACAGCAGTCCCTTGTGCTTCACTGTACAGCAACTTTACTATATTCACTTCAGCACTGCTCCACCACAGATGGTTTGATTTCAAGTTATTGATGGGTTTGAAATACTCCTTTCAGACATAGATGAATGTGAGAATCCAGACGCTTGCAGCCAGATATGCATTAATTACAAAGGGGACTACAAATGCGAGTGCTACGAGGGCTACGAGATGGACACCCTGTCCAAGAACTGCAAGGCTGTAGGTAAGGCAGCACCACAGGTACTGACACTTTGCTTGCTCAACAGCACAGCCCCGCTAAAAAAATATGCTGGAGGGGTTAGGAAACAGAAACTAAAGGAAACCAGCAAAGCAAGCAAGCTCAGACACCTCATCTCAGGCAACATAGCACTGCTGCAGCGAGAGCAGACGTGTCTGCAGGCAAGAGATACTCATCCTGCAGATCATAGTGCACAGAGCAAGCCTGCAGTCAGTGGCTGGCTGTTTGAAGCTGAAACTAGAAAAGAAAGTCTCTTGACAGGTGTTACTGAAAACAGTGCAGTAAAAACACTTAGTGGTAGTGGTATTGTGGTATTGAAAGGAGGAAAACATCCAATTAAAGCACAGCAGGTTAGCCACCTCTCCACCCTGCCAGCTTCTTATGCAAATACCAACAGGAAGAGCAGCAATTTGCAAAACTGAATGGTAATGCCAGAGAGACAGACAGCTGACTTGTGCAAGACAGCATCAGCCATGCTGGGGGGTTCTTTAGTGGCAATAGTGGGTCTCTGAGGGGAGGGTGAGATACCTGCAACACAGAATTGCTTTTCTAGGGTTATGCTTCACGTCCATGTGACCTCTTCCTTCCCAAGATCTGTATGGTATGCACCCTGTCCTGCTGTCCTCATAAAGTCTGTTAGCTTCTCACCTACAGTGAGTTGGACTGACCCAAATCCTCAACACTGATTTGTTTGTTTATTAGAAAATTTTGCAGTGTCCAGGAGTCCGTGCTTGAAGCCCTGTGGTACATGTCCCAGAGCTTGTCCCAGACCTTCTGTTTCAGTAACATGTTCCTCCATTCCTTGCCACTTGCTTCTGGTGTAATGTAAACTCTTTACGAAGGAGAGCTGCCAGTGACTGCTAGTTCTGTTGTCGTTTGAGACATGAGAGCTGAATGCAGGCCTTGGCTCAGCTGCTAGCCTGATGTGTTGTTGTCTGTGGCAGGCAAGAGCCCATACCTGATCTTCACCAATCGCCACGAGGTGCGCAAGATAGACCTGGTGAAGCGGGACTACTCCCGCATCATCCCCATGCTGAAGAACGTGGTGGCACTGGACGTGGAGGTGTCAACAAACAGGATCTACTGGTGTGACTTGTTCTACCGAAAAATCTACAGGTGAGGGGCAAAAGAGGTGGAGTTTGACACCTTTCCACAGCTGGAGTGCAGTCTGTACCCCTTGCAGGGTTCGGCAGAGAGCAAGGCAGGGTGCAGGAAACTTGAGGGCTTCTCTTGGCTTACTGATTTACCTGCTGTGGCACAGGCTTTGTGAGGGTTGGGTTTTCAGGAACTGATGAAGGAATCAGAGCTTGTGCAGTGACCTGGTTTGCTAAGGCAGGAGGGTGTCTGGTCACTGACAGGTCCCATGCAGCTGCAGGAGACTTCTGTTTGCCAAATCCCAAGGCTGCTTAGCAATGCTGCAGGAGGCTGCCACTGCACCCCATGCTTACTGCATGTCAAGCCACAAAGGACTTGGCATCTGAAAGCACAAAGGAGGCAAAGAGTGGGAGCAAGGAGGTAGCAGCACAGATAGGAGCTGCCCACAGCTAGTCTCTGCTAGACTGGATTTAAATACACAGACTTGCCCACAGCACACATTCTGTGATTGTCCTTCTCTCTCCTCCTTCAGCTGTTTTCACGGCACCCAGCACAGCATCAGGTGCCAGGGCTCGTGCCTGTTTCTGGTTCAGAAACCTGTGCACCACAGATTCGCTGTCTGCATGCTGATTTGCATAGCTACTGCACCCTGTTGAAGCCTCTGCTGTTACCCGTTCTGTATTTTAGCTAATGATCAGGCAGAGAATGAGTGGTTTCAGAGCGTGGCAGCCAAGCTGGGAGTTTTTGCAGGCTGTGGTGGCTCCCAGACCAGTGGCAGGGAAATTGGCCCAGGTCGAGCTAAGCATTAAGCACTCAGGCAGCCAGGCAGGCAGGTACTCTGCTCTGAAAACAGGGAGGTGAGTCAGAGGCAAGCTGGCAGCTTGCACTGTGCCTGGCTCTGTAGGCACAGGCAGGGGTGGGTAAGAGTTTCATATTCATGCAGAGACAATTATTCAGGACACACTGCTCCTTCTGCAGCTCCCTGACAGTGAATGCCCTGGGGTACTGGGGGCCACTGAGCAGTGCTCATACCCTGAACATGGCTGTACCAAGCCTTCCTCCAAAGAGCAGGATTTTCCCTTCCTACTGCTGCTTGCATTAGCTTGGTCATAAACTGCAGCATTTCTGCAGAGCAAGCTGTGCAATTACAGCTTAACAGTTAGTGCTCCTGTTTAACACACTGCTCCTATCATCAGGATCAAGCTTCTAAACAAAAGGCCACTGTATCCTTCCAACAGAGAACAGGACTCCACCTGCAGGAGTGCTCTGAGGAAAAGCAATCTGCACTTGAGAGGCTACTGCAAGATGAAACCATAGCGCAGGAGGTAACTGGTGGCAAGAGAACCTATTTTTCTTAATGCTCATCTCACTTGCCTTTCCAGAGCCTCCTATACTGAGATGATGTCCCCCTTGGGCTGTCAGAATACTTTTTACAGTACTTAGTTACTTCAAGAATTGCAATGGCACCTGTTTCTCAGCCCTCCCATTCTGAAAGCTGCAGAATCAGCTTCCCCAGCAGTGCACACTGACAGACATTGCCGTAGCTCATGGCAGTGGTAGAAGTGTTGAACATGACCATTTTACTAGAGGGGAATTATCTGACCTGGAGCTGTGATGTTAGAACATGACTGAAAGAGCAGCCTTTGGGATGTTGTCAGACTCCCTGCAGAGCCCCAGTGACACTATCCACTTGGTGCTGGGTCAGAGAAAACCAAAGCCAATCCTTGCAATGAAAAAGCAGCAGCATGAAGTTAATCCAGACTGGTTTTGCAGGGCTGCTACAGCCTGGGCCACAGGCCATAAAACGCTGACAATTCCAGGGTTTAGACATTAGCTTCCAAGTCTCTGATACTTGAGAGCTCAACTTCTGTAGGACTTGCCTGCTGTTCCATGGGCAGGGTGGCAACTGAGCAGAGGATGTGAACAACCCTGCAGTTTCAGATGGCTGAGGGGAGGACAGAAGCTTTGTGGTGCGTGTACCTTTTTCAGATGTATCAAGTTACCTAAAGAGCCAGACTAAGCTCTTGGGAACACAGCTGAAAGCTCAGAGGAGCTCCAGCTTGGTTCCCTCCCTGCAGCTGGTACTGGGGCAGGGACAGCAGAGCAGACTCAGCCTGTGCTTGCAGGAGTGTGGCTGAGTTATTTCTGACCCATCCTTGTGGAGCTTGTTGCCTTTCATTTGCAGGCGGAAAGATCTGAGGCTGCCTCTGACATTCAGTGAACATTTTCTTTGTATCTAAACAAGATCACTTGCCAGATTTGTACAGCTCCATTAATTCCTTTGATGAATCATAATTAATTGCACAAGTCCTAATTCTGCAATACATTTTAAGTATGTTTGTGTGCTGAGTTCAGCTTTGTTCAGCAGAGAAGCAGAGATGCTATTCCTAAAGTTCATAACTCCCAGGAATTGAAGCCATTGAAGTTAATGTGCCTGAAGTAAGTCAAATGTTTGGCTGAGTTGTGCAGTTACAGCAGGAAGCAGGTAGGAAAATAAAAGGACAGCAGTGTCTGCCCTCCCTTGCAGATCCAGAGAGAGCAGAATAAGTTGCAGCAGAAAGAGAAAGGTTGCAGTATGCAGCCATCAGTTTTTGTCAGTCATGCTGCCACATGGGTGCTTGCTTTCCATGGGGTTGCAGTGGTGCTGCCTGGCACTGAGATGCTGAGGTTCTCCCCCATGCACCTGTGCGTGGCCCTCTCAGTGCCACTGGTCAGCTGTGTGACAGGTCCTGTGGTTGCCTCTGCAGTGCCTACATCGACAAAGCGAGTGACACAGCTGAGCAGGTGACTCTGATAGACAGCCAGCTGAACTCTCCTGAGGGACTGGCAATAGACTGGGTTCATAAGAACATCTACTGGACAGACTCTGGAAACAAGACCATCTCAGTGGCCACTGCAGACGGAAGCAGGAGGAGGACACTTTTCAACAGCAACCTCAGTGAGCCGAGAGCCATTGCTGTTGATCCCATGCAGAGGTAGGTGTAAAGACCCCTTCACTAACAGATGTTCCCAGCTTCTCTCTGCCTCTTAACAACCTGAGAGTGGTTCTCAACAAGAATCTTCAGATGCTGTTCAAGATCTGTACATCCATTGAACTTCAGTGGGCCCACTGAGATGGTTCAACTGACTCTTTGCAAGGAGGTTCTGGAAGTAATGGTCAGGTCATGTGTTTGATGGACCTGGTGCAGGGACATAGGTTGCCCTGTGTCATAGTCTGAACTGCTTGACTCAGTGAAGTCCAAACACTGAGCAGACACACCAGGAGATGGTTTGCATGGGGTTGTGAGGTGAGGTGTGGCACTCTGGTACAGGTTGTGTGTCAGAGCAGGCTGTGTGGCAGTGCATGACTGTGCGACTCACGCCGCGTGTTGGAGTTCACTGGTATGGCCAAGGGGCTTTGTTGTGCTACGGAGGACCAGGGCACCTCCTACTTCAACTAGTAGAACAGATTTCTTACCCCAGAGCACAATCTACTATTCCCTTGCACATCTATTTCAGGTTCATGTACTGGTCTGACTGGGGAGACAAAGCCAAGATTGAGAAGGCTGGGCTGAATGGTGCTGGGCGGCAGGTGCTTGTGACCGACAACATCGAGTGGCCAAATGGCATCACACTGGGTAGGTGCTCAGGGTAGAGCTGCAGCATTCACTGGGGCTGACCTGTTGTTATTTTTACTTTGAAACAGAGGAACAAAACAGTAGCTGTGCCAAGGCAGCTGCAGACAGCTCCTGGAAGTGCTGTCACTACCTGCTTTCAACAGCACCAGCGCTTTTATTTCAGCAGCAAGTGTAGGCACCAAGTCCACCTGTGATCAGCACCTCCTAGTTGGTTTTAGGTGCTTTAAGGCAAAGGGAATTTTGGGGGAAGATTGCAGAGCTGCTAAAACCCTCTGAAACTACAGGAGGCATCAGAGAGGCCTTGGGGGTAGTCTGGACCTGCCTGTCTCAAAAGCGGTGTCAAGATATTTCACTGACATATGCACAATACATCAAGGGAAGAGACAGAGCCTGTTCCCTGTTGATGTGACTGCCCAGCTGTTATGGGGGGGGCTAGTGAGAGGAACCCATCTTGGCCCTTATTCTGAGGGCTGCTGTGCCTGCTGCCACACCAAGTGGCAGGAGTGGACAGGAGGTTTCCTAGCCTCTTCTGGAGTTAAAACCAGGATTTTAACACCTTGCAGATGTGAGGTGCTCTGCTTGGGTTTAGATTTGACAATTCTGGCCATGACAAGGATGTAGGAGGAAATGCTGCTACCCTTGCAGAGTATTGAAGTGCTACTGTTGTGAACAAATACTGTTAGCATTTTGTAATTAAGAAATTCATTAATTACTTGTTTAATTAGTGTGTTTTGTGTTGGCACTCATCCACTTGCGTTCTGGTTAGTGAATCTCATCCAAAACGAGTGAGTCTGCTCCAGGAAGAGACATTCAGTGCTTTATATGCTAAATAAGATTGGGTCCTTCCTTGTCATTCTTTCTTGCACCCTTCCGAAACTCTGGCTGGTTGTGACAGGAGTATCCCAACCACCAGCAGCATCCAGCATGAGAAGGGTTTCTGGGCACAGGATTCATCTTTGCTGAAAAAGTGTAAACCGCACAGCTCCTTCAGAGGGGTTGCACTGAACCACAGCTGTTGTTCTCCAAGAAGAGGCCAAAGACCAAACAGCCTTGAGCTGGATGAAGCAGGCACTGAGTGCCTCTGGGAAGCCCAGAGTGCTGCTGGCCTGCACCTCCTGCTAACAAAAGAACCTGGCTGTACAAAGCTGTTCCTCCTTTTTAATCGTATTTATAGGGTCTTATCCCAGCATATCTGGGCACTGGTTCAAAATCAGAACTGGTGTTAAAAAGAAGGCTTAGTACTGAAGAGATTGGTCATGCTGCCAGCAGGGAGAACACTGGACAGGAGCAGAATGTGGCAGGAGCTGTGTGTGATTGTGCCTCCTTGTGGTTCACTGCTCAGATTTGCTGAATCAGCGTCTCTACTGGGTTGACTCGAAGCTGCATTCCCTGTCCTGCATTGATGTCAATGGCAGCAACAGGAAAGTCCTCATCTCCTCTGTGGACGACCTGAGCCACCCCTTCGGCCTAGCAGTATTTGAGGTAAGAGTTGAACAGGCTACAAGAAGGCTCAGAGTTCTCCTTGGTCACAAGCTTTACCTTTTGCATAGCGCAGAAAGCTGAGCCAGGGCCTTTGCTGCCATAGAAACCACTTAACCTGGGCCAGGTTCTATGGGGAGAACTGGTTTCTACAGCCCCTAATCAGGAGCAAAGTGTTGTGCCATGCTCTCACCTCCTATGGCACCAGGGCACCTGCGAGGGGCTGGTGGGGCCCAGGAGAATCGTTCCCTCAGAATTGGGAAATGGGTGATGGGTTTTCCATACTGTGAACTGAGGCAGCTGTCACATAGACAGGGGAAAAGGCATTTACTGAGATCAGCAGGTAGGACAACTCTTCTCTGAGTGACATTGCAACAGTGTCATCTTCTGAAAGCTGGACTTTGAGGGGAGCAGCCTGGGCTCCAAGCAGGCTCACAGCCTGCAGCAGCCTGCAACTCTGCTGCTCTCAGCAGCTTTGGTTCATACCATCTTTGCATACCTGTATTGCATTTTCTGGTGCCCACAGAGCCCTCTGGGAAGGACAGCCCCTTAGATTTTGTTGTGTTGGCTGATTGTTCCCATTGTCCATTCCAGCACCGGCAGAAGTATCCTCAGAAACATTTTCAGTCTTTAAGGATTAGACACTGGAGGGGCTCCCACTGTACTCGCTGGGCACCAGTGCATTGCTGAGGCTTTGTACTTGGCACTGAAAGGTCCTTCCTCACCTAGTTCTGAAAGGGACAGGTAATTCAGGCTGAACTGCTTCAATGAGGACACACAAATCTTGCCACAAATCACAAACTTCCCTGTTCCCAGAATTAGAGCCCTGGTGCTACAAAGCCATGAGCCTGTTTTCACAAGGGCTGCCAACTTCCCACCCCCCACCATGTGTGTTCCACTGCAAACCCATCTGGGCCTGTGGATTCAGTGCTCCAGTGTCACACTGCTGTTAATAAAAAAGTACAGGTCAAGCTCTCAAATGGCCTTGGGTAAAGAATTAAGACCTACTGAAACTACCTAAATGGGCATCAGCATCTCTGCCCTTACTTTATACCCAGTCAACCTGGTGGCAGGACCATAGCTAAAAGCTTTCTTGCAGGGTGCACAGGGATCCTGAAGAACGTGTCTGAAACTGTGTTCTCCATCCTATCTTAGCAGCTCACAACTATTGTGGGCTATGGAATACATAATTCAAGTCCCTGCTTTGCCTGGGTGGAAGCAGGGGACCAGTCCAGCTCTTCCACTCTTCCTTCCCTGTTAGAGGACTGTCAGGTATCACTAGCCTGGGGCAGTGAAGTCTTCTCCCTTGTAGCTAAGCTCCTGTCTGTGATGATTTAAATTATGGGGACAAAAGCTTCAGCTTTGGCACCTCACTCTGGGTAAGCTACAACAGAAGAAGCTGCCTGGTCAGGGTGGCTTCTTTTCATTTCATCTGACTTGGCAAACCACTCCTCCCTTTACTCCTCCCAGAATCACAGAATGTCAGGGGATGAAAGTGACCTTGAAAGCTCATCCACTCCCTGAATGAGCCTGGAAACAGCCCCCCTTCCAGAGCAGGATCACCTATACCAGATCACACAGGAATGCATCTAGGCAGGTTTTGATTATCTCCAGAGAGGGAGTCTTTGTAACCCTCCTGGGCAGCCTGTTCCAGTGTTCTGTCACCCTTATAGTGAAAAAATTCCTCCTCATGTTTCCATGGAACTTCCTATGCCTCAACTTCCACCCATTGCCCCTTGTCCTGTCATTGGGCATCACCAAGTAGAGCCTGGTTCCATCCTCTTGGCACTCATCCTTCACATCTTTATAAACATGAGTCTGAGAGTCTCCTCTCAGACTCTTCGTCTCCAAGCTCAAGAGCCCTAGCTCCCTCAGGCCCCCCTCATAAGAGAGATGTTCCATTCTTTTCATTATCTTTCTGGCTCCTTGCTGGACTCTCTCAAGAAGTTCTATGTCCTTCTTGAGACTTTGCTGCTCTTCAGTTTAATTCTCAGCAGCAGTGTTTGGAAGGATATCTTGGGTTGTTTATCCTCTACAGAGGGTTAGAGTAACAGGCTTTGGATTATTTGTCCTTGTTCCACATCAGCATGTCTGTGCTTAGAGGTGGCTTTGAGCCAGCAACTCCCATGCTGTTTGACAGCTCCTTTGGCCTCTTCATGGATACCTGCTCAGTGCAGGTCTTACACTTGGAATGGACAGAAAAAATCAGCAGGGATAACAGAAGTTCTAGCACAGCCCTTTGGTTCTGCTCATGATCTCCAGGAAACAATTATTCAGAAATAGAATGGGTGAACCTCTTCTATGTTTCACCAGACTTTTGCTCCCTGGTCCCTGTCTCATAGCTCCTCACAACAACTATGCTGCTTGGAACAGCAGACATAAATGAGTCTCCTAACACAGGAAAGAAAAGCAAAGGGCTGCAGATAGAAGTAGCATGAACCAAAAGTACCCCAAGGTAGGAACAGAATGTGTTGGTTTTGTGACTACTGGAGGTTAATCCAGTTTGAATTGGATTTGAGCAGGACCAGGTCAGAAATCCTCTGCCTTTCCTGCAGGACAGGGTATTCTGGACTGACCTGGAGAATGAAGCAATCTTCAGTGCAAACAGGCTGAATGGCTTGGACATCTCCATTTTGGCAGAAAATCTAAACAACCCTCACGACATTGTGGTGTTTCATGAGCTAAAGCAGCCCAAAGGTAAGGAGCCCTTGGTACCATGGCCCTGGTGGGACAGAAAGCACAGGTAACAATGAGAAATCAGTGCCTAATGTTTGAAGGTCCTGCATAATTAATTCAGCAGCACTTATTGAGAAGCCTGCAATGTGTTACTAGCTATTTAATTGTTGTCTTTGATACCAGTGAATTACTCTCCTCCCTATGATGCTCACCAGCCATTACCTACTCAGGTGGGGTTTACAGCAGTGTGTAGGCTTTCGCTCTAATGATGGAAAAACAATGGAGCGGCTCCTTCCAGAGGGCATCTCAAGGCACTTGGAAGAGAAGTAGGTTATCAGGAGTAAGTCAGCAATAATCTACTAAGGGGAGATCATGCTTGACTAACCTGACAGCATTCTATGAGGATGTAACTGAATAGGTAGATTCAGGGAGACCAGTAGATGTAGTCTACCTTGACCTTAGCAAGGCCTTTGGCACCATCTCCTATGACATCCTAAGTGAGCAAGCTCAGGAAGTGTGGGATGAAAGAGCAAACAGTGAGGTGGATTAGGAACTGGTTACAAGACAGAGTTCAAGGAGTGGTGATCAACAGTGCCAGGTCCAGCTGGAGAGCTGTAACCAGTGCAGTCCCCCAGGGATCAGTGCAGGGTCCAGTCCTGTTCATGAAGGGATGAGATGACAGACAGAGTCTGCTCAGCAGTTTTGCTGATGACACCAAACTGGGAGGCTTGGCTGATACAGCTGAAGGCTGTGCAGCCATCCAGCACGACCTGGACAGACTGGAGAGCTGGGCACAGAAGAACCCAAGGAGGTTCAACAAGGACAAGTACAGAGTCCTGCACCTGGGAAGGAATAATAAACTGCACCAGTACAGGCTGGGAGGTGATCTGCTGGAGAGCAGCCCTGTGGAGAGGGACCTGGAAGTGCTGGTGGATAAGAAGTTATCCATGGGACAGCAATGTGCCCTTGTGACCAAGAAGGCCAATGGGATCCTGGGGTGTATTAAGAAGAGTGTGTACAGCAGATCAAGAGAGGTTCTCCTCCCCCTCTACTCTACCCTAGTGAGACCCCATCTTGAATACTGCTCCCCAGTTTAAGAGAGACAGGGATCTGCTGGAGAGGGTCCAGCAGAGGGCTATGAGGATGATTAGGGGACTGGAGGGAATGCCTTATGAGGAGAGGCTGAGGGACCTGGGGCTTTTTAGTCTGGAGAAGACTTAGAGGAGATTTAATACATGTTTATAAATATCTGAGGGCTGGTCAAGAGTGTGGGGAACAGGCTCTTCTCACTTTCTGCCTGTGATAGGACAAGGAGCAATGGGTGTAAGGTGCAGCACAAGAGGTTCCACCAAAACACAAGAGGGAACTTCTTTACTGTAAGGATCACGGAGCACTGGAACAGACTCCCCAGAAAGGTTGTGGAGTCTCCTTCTTTGGAGAATTTCAAGGCCTCTCTGGATGTGTTCCTCTGTGATCTGTGCTAGACTGTATGGTCCTGCTCTGGCAGGGGGGTTAGACTTGATCTCCTTGGGTCCCTTCCAACCCCTAACATCCTACGATCTACTCCAAACTATGAAGGTGCTTAAGCAGCCCAATTAATTGACATAGGGAATGGAGCAATCTTTGTAGAGAACCTGCTGTTTCTTTGCCAAGAACAAGAAATAAATCATTAGAAAAATACTTAGTCTTCTGTTTCACCCTTGAACAGCTCCAGATTCCTGTGAGCTCAGCCCCCAGCCCAACGGAGGCTGCGAGTACTTGTGTCTTCCTGCACCTCAGATCTCTCCCCACTCTCCCAAGTACACCTGTGCCTGTCCTGACAACATGTGGCTGGGTCCTGACATGAAGAAATGCTACAAAGGTAAATACAATCAGGTCCCTGTTTCGTTATTCCAACAGAATGCTACTTAGAGGGAATAGATTTCCTGATGCTGAACACAGACACCAGGTTTCTGGATTCTTCTTGCTTCCTTCGGATCCAGCACTGTGATGTCTTTCACGGAAAGCTTCTCTTTGAATGCATTACCAGAAAAAGACACATCAGGAAAGGGAAAAAAGGGATAAGGTGCAGCTCTCTGAATGGTTGATAAATCGTTGAAATTTGCCACATCAGTGGCCTACTGATGTAGACCTGGAGAGGCCACATGCTGCCAGTGTCCTGAAGAGACAAGTCCTTGCAGTATAGCTGTCCCTAACATGCAAATAGCTCCTAGTACAAATTCAGCATCTTCCAAAGTACTGAAAAACCCACAAGATTTTTAATTTCTTACCTGTCCTCCATGCAGAGAATTTTATTGCTGTTAAGAAATTGAGCTTGGCTTTGGGAAATAATTTCTGGAGCTTCAGGCAGAGAACTATAGATAGTCTGACTGCTGGTAAACAGAACTGCAGCTTGGCTGCTGCTTCTGCTCAGTGAATGTAACAGTCCTTCCCCAGTTTATACCGCTGTGATTTACTCTGAGTACTTCCCTTTAACCAAATTTCAATGCCGTTCTTGTTTTTCAGACCTTCCAACTACTTCCACTAGTGTACTGGTTCCTACAACTACAGCACCACGCAGCACTGGCACCACAACCATCACAGCTGTTTTCGGCAGTGCCACCAATGCTATGCCCAAAGCCGTGTCAGAAGCTACCATCGCCACCCCCAGTTTTCATTTATCATCCACAACATCTATCCTGATAGACTCTGAGATGACCACTGGAAACAGCAATTTATCCCAGCATTGTAAGAGAACAAGATTCCCCTTTTTCTCTATATCACAAAGCCTCCTGCACTGTTGAGAGACCTGCCTGAGCATCTGAGACAGGCCAGATACAAGCACAGCCTGCTGCACAGTGGGAGACACCAGGTGTCATTCTGCAGAGATCTGTGCTGTGGTGGCTCAAGTCACTCAGGATGTTAAGGAACTTGTGCCCAACGCTAGCTTATCCCAGCTCCAGTGCTGTTTGTGGATCATTCTACAAGCATGTCTCCTATTTCAGTTGTTTAATGATTCATGTGAGCTAGCACAAGGTATGGGTGAAAAATGCCTCCTGTCCAGCTTTAGCCCCACTGGACATTTGTAATCACCAGCATCTCTTTGTGTGGCTGTGCTCTGTGTTGCTGTGGCCATGACACAGGACTCTTTGCGTTACATAGCAGAACAGTATCCCAGCAGAGACCCCTACCAAGCTCTCCTCCAGTTCCGCCCATGTAAGAAAGTGACAATACACCACTTTCCCATCTCAGTACCGACAGGTAATCCCTCTGGGCAATGCTGCCAAGGTTATTCAGAAAAGCTGAGCTGCTTTTGCAAAATGAAATTAACAAGTCCTAGTCCAGAGAGAAAGCTTCACTCATCAGGACTCATTTAAGACCTCAGACAGCTCTGTGTTGCTTTCAGAACAGCACAATGCTTCCTTTCCCAGCACCTTGTACTGAGCAGAGCAGGCAGTCTGCATTGCAAACTGGAGAGCCAGGATAAACCTTCCTGTCTGCCTGGGGCCTGCTTGGAGGAGTAGCAAGGCAGTGCACTCGGTGCTGCCCTGGCAGCACAGGAGCCCATTGCTAAAATTCACTTATTCATAGAATTGCAGAATGTCAGGGACTGGAAGGGACCTCAAAAGCTCATCTAGTCCAACCCCCCCCCGCCAGAGCAGGATCACACAGGAACGTGTCCAGACAGGTTTTTAATATCTCCAGAGAGGGAGACTCCACAACGCCTCTGGGCAGCCTGTTCCAGTGCTCTGTCATCCTCACAGGGAAAAAATTCCTCCTCACGTTTACATGAAACTTCCTATGCCTCAGCTTCCACCCGTTGCCCCTTGTCCTGTCATTGGGCATCACTGAGCAGAATCTGGCTCCATCCTCCTGGGACTCATCCTTTATATATTTATTAACATTGATGAGGTCACCTCTCAGTCTTCTCTTTTCCAAGCTAGAGCGCCCCAGCTCCTTCAGTCTCTCCTTGTAAGAGAGATGTTCCATTCACTTAATAATCTTTGTGGCTTTGCGCTGGACCCTCTCAAGCAGTTCTGTGTCCCTCTTGAACTGGGTGGCCCAGAATTGAGCACAGTACTCCAGATGTCGCTTCACCAGGGCAGAGTAGAGGCAGGAGAACCTCTCTCGACCTACTAGCCACAGCCCTTCTAATACATCCCAGAATGGCATTGCCCTTCCTGGCCACAAGAGCACATTGCTGGCTCATGGTCAACCTCACATTAACTAGGACCCCCAGATCCTTTTCTCCTTTGCTGCTTTCCAACAGATCAGTCCCCAACCTATACTGATACTTGGGGTTGTTCTTTTGCACTGACTTCTTTCAAACACAGTAATTAACTTTTTTTTAACAAGCAAAGTGCCTTAATTGTCCACATTTGAGGTAGGCTGGCTCATTATTAAGTAAATAATTAGGCAATAGAAGAAACTGCCACAGGGAAATACTGAAAGGGATAATTTACCCTTTAAGTCCCATTGACTGGTGTATCGAAAGGAGACTCCAGTCAGTGACCCCCTCTCTCAGTTCCTGATACCTTAGCAAAAATAACTTTTCTGTGCTGATCCTCTATTACAAGAGCTTGAAGCAAACATTTTCAGGTATGTAACTTGAAAGGTATATAGATTTATCTTTATTATTCCTTTCCACTCATTAATTTATTTCTCTCCTACGCACAATACCAAGTTTTGGGTGCTGAGGCAGCCACAAGTGGTGCATCTGTTGACTAACTCCTTAGCTGTAAATAAAGAAAAAAGAGAAGGCAATGCTGCACAGAAGGCTTTGAACTCGGTTCTTTGTCTGGCAGCTCAATGAATCATTAATTGTGTCAGTACTAGAAAGTGTTGTAGTGCGGATTTTGAAGAGTGCTTTTCACCATCCCCGCATCTATGCCTGGAGTTTCCATTAAATGTCCCAGTTTCTCAGACTAGCCTCTTTTGTTGCGCTCAAAGCCCAAATACTACCCTGAGTTCATTTCTGGTTAGAGTTCCTCTCTGGCAGCACCCTGCTCAGCACTTGCCTTTCCTGGCTACGCCCTGCTGGAGTGTAGCTTGCAATCCTGTGAGGGCACCAGCACCTCATGGCCAGGCTGTTCATTGTTCCTAGGAAGAAACAGCTCAACTCAGCTAACATAGTGTGGGCAGGTGCTTTTTATCTTCTCCAGGGACATTTTATTACAAAATCTTTTGTAAACTTGTTAATTACAAAAGCTTTCTGATGGGTTACTGACATAAAACACCCTTTAGATTTGGCTTTCAAACCAGCCAACGAGTGAAGTGATCAGAACTTCTTCTGTGATTGCAGATGCAAATAATGACCAAGGCTTTGATTCAACTGTGACAGCAGCTGTGATTGGAATTGTCATCCCTGTAGGTAAGCTGCTTTGATTTAACCTTCAAAGATCACAGTGAAACACCAGTGTCAATACATTCCTCTGATTTCCAGGGTTGGGGAAAAGTGCAGGAACTGCTGCTGGGGAAAAGTAGCCCGGCTCTGAGAAAACTATTTAAGCCTGGATATCTGCATGGGACCATCCCAGGAGATTTCCTGCCTGGATGAGAGCCCTTTCTTTCCCTTTTCCTCAGTGGTCATTGGCTTGCTGTGCATGGGGGGATACCTCATCTGGAGGAACTGGAAACGGAAGAATACCAAAAGCATGAATTTTGACAATCCAGTGTACAGGAAGACAACGGAGGAGGAAGACGAAGATGAAATCCACATTGGGCGGACTGCCCAGATTGGACACGTCTACCCAGCAGTAAGTATCTGAGGCCACTGCTGACAGAGACTCATTTCCTTAAGGGTATAGATGCAGAATTCTCTCCAGCCAGTTACAGTTTTAGTTATTTGCCATACAACCACAAATCCCAGAACTTCAGTAATCACTGAGTGGGCAAGAGCCTGCCTTAGCAGATAGCTCACACAGTTGCCTCAGAATCTAGTGGTCTGTACCAGGAGATCCTGTGTTCAGATGAAGAACTGTCCTAATCAGTATAGCTGTCAGCTGGCAAGTGTCAAAATAGCTGAGGAACTCAATACCTGACAGCTGATCACTTATCCCCTGCCAGATTCCATTGCATCTGTGCTTAGCCTGCTACCAGGTGCCTAAACACCCTTAAGGATAGTTTGAGCTTCTTTGCAAAGCAGGGAGAGCATTTTCTCCATAATGTAACATGGTAAAGAAAAGTCCCTCACAAGGAGCAGTGAAGGAGGTTTTCTCTAGGAGGTGATGGAAAGTTGCCTTGGCAAGATCCCTGGTCACAAGTTGTCAGCTGTGGTTTTCTTCCCTTGCAGCGTGTGGCATTAAGCTTAGAAGATGATGGGCTGCCGTGAAGAGGAAGCTGCTGCTCCAAACACCACACTGAACAAAACGACTTCGGATCACACAACCTGCTTCCTTGGGTTTTGTGATTTTGTTGTTGTTTGGGGTTTTTTTGTTGTTTTTTTTTTTTCTTTTCCTTTCTTGTTTTGATGGTTATTTATGTTGCATAAGGGTAACCACAAAGTTATAATGAACTGCAAACATCCAAAGGATGTGAGAGTTTTGTATGTATAATCTTTTATACACATTTTAACTTGTTGCACTACCCATTTGTGATAGTGAGTAAGCAAACAGCTGAGCTACTAACTCGATGTACATAACCAGCCAGGCTGAAGGTTAGGTAGCTTTGCTTTCTTTGAAGACTTATATTTATAGATACTTTGTAAATATGTTGAATATGCTTTGTGGCTATCCATCAACATAAGTAAAACAAATCCTGTACAGGCAGTTTAGAAATATTTATTAACAAAAGCTGGGTTATAAGATCTGCTCTGTAAATACCGTAGAGGGGTGAGAGTATTTATTTTTTTGTATGTTTGGCTGGCTGTGCATAGATTATTTGTGTATATATCTATCTAGACTAGATAGATATATAGGCATATAAATATATACATATATATAAAAGATATATACATCTATTTTAAAACTACTAGCCTATGTTTATGAGCATTACGGATAATGGAATTTTTACAGGATATTTGAGAAGCTTGAAATCTAAGGACACAAAGTCAGAGCAAGCTGTAGTGTGAGACAGCTGAAGCACTTCTGTAACAGAGCTGCTGCTTTCCCAGCTGGCTCCTAAAGGGCTGCTTTTGCATTTCCCTGTCCAGGAAGATCCATCTACTGCATTTGCAACTGGAAAGCTTCTGCCTACAGCAGTTCAGGAGCAACTCCTACAATGTCTGTGTTTTTTTTCTGTTGTATTGTTGCTTTTCACAGCCTGGTACAAATCTAAGTTCTTTGTTTGTTTGTTTCTAAATGTAAATCTAAATGCTTTTCCCCACTGGGAGTCCTGCACTTCTCAAAATCAGCAGGAAGAAAGACTGAGCCATACAGACTTGCATAATCTGAAGTGAGCTCCCTCAGCTGGCTCACCAGGACATGAAAACCAACACAGTAGCAGAAGTTAATCCTTTCCCTCCTTGCCCTCTTCCCTGCTCACATTGATCAAGTTCAAATTGAGGAGATGCTGTGGGGCAGTGTTTTGGTTCAGCATATGCAGCAATTCCCTTCCAGATGCTGCCATTGCCACTTAGTCCATCACCCATACCACAGTGCATCAAGCGAGGAGACTAAAGGAGGGTGAAGATTTACATCTTAGCAGCCTTTGGCTGGGCCATCCTGAACCTTGCAGGATGATCACTCATTCTATAAGATTCCCAGGGAATTCCATGGGAAGTGAGTATACTTTCCTAGCATAATGGACTAGCACCTCCCTGAACTCTTACCAAAAGCTAGAGACAGCTTCCCAGTGTTTGCTTTTGTATTCCAGCAAAAAGGCTAATTCTTGACTAAGAAAAGGGAGACAGCCCTAGTCTGCATTATGACCACAGTGTGCACCCTCAGCATACATCATGGCATCAATACCAAACATCCTCCCAGTCCAAGTCTAGATTTTAAAGCAGTGGAAAAGTCTGAGCTATGTATTTATTAAGGTATGAAGCTCTGTTTCTGCAAATCCATGCACTGTGTGCATGAAAAAGAACAGCAAGAAGAGGCTGTATGTGATAACTGTAACTAACAGAGGACTGTAAATAGCTTTGGAAGTTCTACAGTTTTGATACTTTTTTAAGCACACAGAAATGAACAAACCTGTACAAACCCTGTAGAAAAGGCTGCCCTTTTTTCAGGCCACTGTAAATGGACACAATGTGCAGTGCTGACTTCAGCCTTTACAGATTTCTAACTACTGAGAAGTCAAACAAACACCAAATCTGTTTTGTAAGAAATTATTTTCAATAATGGTTTGGATTGTTAGGGTTGTTATTTAACATTGTGATAATTTCTGTCTTTGTTACGTTGCAGTTCTGTTAGAGTAAGTCCTTTTGTGTTTCAGTTTTTGTTAGGGACAAAAGTAACAGGGAGGGGTGGGGGTGTGCTGAGTGTGACACTTGCTGTACTGCCATGGAGGAGGAGGCCTGCAAACCAAATCACACATTGGTACAACAGTGCACTGTTTCTAGAGAAAGATTAAATTTTTTTATCTGTGACTACTGAACTCATTACTTTGTAGTGCCTGAAACACTGTCCTACACCTGGGGCTGTCAGAGCTGGCTGTGAGCTTTCCTTAGCTCTGGTGAGCAGTGGAAGTAATGATTTCCTTGAGCTGAACAATTACAGCAGTGATGTAACTACAACCAGTGAAACTCTCAGTGGCACACCAGTCCTTACCCACTGTGAGACAAGTCTGCCTCAGAAGTGGATGCTGTGTACAACAGACCTGTTGCAGTTTAGCTGTGACCTGTTGACCAGTTCAGCCACTGCCTGCAAACCATTCAACTTCCTCAAGCCTTTAACAAAGCACAGCTACAGAAGTTGGGAAACTTCTCAGAACCAAACTTGCTCTCTTTTCATCTTAGTAAAAAAATAGCTACTGCTGTGTGTGGAGTCACAACAGGCAGTCTGAACCTGCTTCCTTTAAAAACAGCCCAACAATCTCCTCTATGGGAATAAAGCCAAGGTGAGATCCACTGCACTGGTAGTACAGTAGTGGCTTCAGCTGGAGACTCAAGGGAGTCAGAACATTACCTGTGGTTATCTTGCTCTCCCTTCCCCTTCTGTAGAAGTGACCTGCTAGATAACAAACAAGGCTTTTATGAACAAGGAGGGATGGCTCCTTGTTCCTTTTCTGGAATGGGTGGGCAGTTTGGGTCCTCTGTGAGCTTAGGTGCATCTCCCTGTGCAGAGAGAAGCTTGAGCAGGCACTCAGATGCTTGCAAGACTTTTCTCCTTTCAGGCATTGCTGCATGTCCCCTGTGGGCTGTCTTTGTGGAAGTCTACTGCAGAACTTCATTCAAAATTCAAGCGGGGGAACCAAGCAGCCAGAAATGCTAATATCCAGTGACATCCTGGGGAATCAAGACAACCAGACTGTGCATTCAATGACCACTCCTTTTCCTAGCCCAGGTAATCTGCAGATCACATTCAGAGAAGCATTAGGAATGAAACACTGCAGACAAGCCAGTCCTTCCCTGTCACAGGGTTGCTCAAAGCCTTCTGAAACTGTGTATTATTGACAGGTACTGACTGTCAGTGTCTGTCCTTTAAGGAAGGCTGCCAAGCAGCTGACACTTTCCAGACACAAACAGCTATTATCAAAGTGATAGGGACTTAACATGCTAGTAAATATTGGTGGATTAGTTACTTTAAAATATTTCTCCAGTTAAATATTTTAGAAGAGTAGTTTGGTAACAAAAAAAAAAAAAAAACCAACAAAACATACCACCAAAAAATATCTCTGGGCCTGACCAACGAGGACAGCACAAGTGAAAAGTGTCTCATAGGAGAGTCACAGCCCTCCCTGAGGCACTGAGGTAAGGTTCTGTTGCACTTTTACACACAGCAGTGTAGAGTGAGGGAGAATCCACACCAACACCGTGCTGCACAACCACACACAGTAATCCCCTCACTGTTGATGTAACTCAGTCACCTTTTTTGCCATCTACAGGGATTGGCACACTATTTCCTCACACCCAGTTTATTCCCCATCAAATTCACTTTGTGAAACCCTTTTGAATCTGTCTTCCTAATTCTTATCCGTGCCTTCAAGGAAGGAGCAGGAGTCGTGGTCTATTGTGAGCACTTTCACTGCTTCAGTGCAGGGGTTTATAGAGTAGTGCCAGGTTCAGTTGTCTCCTAAATGCACAGTGTCAACATTGGAAGGGTTCAAAGGCAGAAAGATAGCAACAGAGAGAGTGAATTGAGATGTAGAATACATAAACCATCTTTTAGATTCAAGCCACAGCCCATTTGCACATTAACATGCTGGGTGCTCAGTGGCCAGCTCAAAATCCTAATTAACAAACCAACCACAGTCGCACCCTACTCTGTCTCGCTGGGCAGGTCCTGGTGCCCCCTATTCACAGAGCTCCAACAGCAGCACTGTTTCTTTATAGGAGTCTGCAGTGACCCGGGATGCCCTAGGAGCAGCACGCTGGGTGGTGAAGCTATCAGTACAGCCCCAGGCAACAGCTCAATAGAGCTGTTTCCAGTCACACTTGGGTGTGGATTGTCCTGATGACAAAACCCGGGGCTGCAGCTCTGCAGTGGGGTTTTGCTGCTGCAGCTCACAAACACTCACACACACAAAATTGCAGCAAGCACAGCCCAGCCCAGCCCAGCCCAGCCCAGGCTGTGGTTTCATGGTGAGGTGAAATGTGGGTACTGGGGTAAAGCAGGACTCACAACACCTATGCCAGGGACTAAACACTTGAAGTGAGACTGTACCATATCCTGTTACAATGCACTGCAGCAAAGGCACACACTGGCGTCCTAGGTGCAGGACAAGGCACTGCAGAACCACATATTTAGAAGTAAGTAACATGAAGGCACTGTAAGAGAAGGGGCAGGGGTTGTGTGGTGGTTTGGCAGTTGCCTGCCCCCCCCACATTGTGAAATAACCCAGGCTAGGACTCAGTCAGCTGGAAGTTAAGGAATTAAGCTTTACATTTATAGCAATGCACAATATACAAGCAGATTTTTACAATGTATAACAGATATTTACAGATATACAGTGAGAAGATAATACAGAAACACCACACCCCTCCCAGATAGATCAAAATCTCTAAGAGGGGTCACCAATCACCCCTACCACCTTCCCCACTCTTATCTCACCATCTGTTAATGCAGCAGGTAGGCAAAGGAGGTTAGCAACAGGAAAGAAGTTAGTGGAATTATTCAGAATCAGCTACAAAAGGTAGGGAGAAAGGAGCCATGCAAGAAGCCAGCCACAGTCCAGAGAGGTCTGAAACCATCTGACTTACCTGTATTTGGGTTATAACTCTTAAAACAATTTTTTTTTTCTTTCTCAGTAAAGCTCTGAGGGAAGCAGCATTGTCAGTGCTTTCCTCTCTCAGCCTATAATCTAATTTATAATTCAAATCCTCCAATTACTTCAAACCAGCACAGGTTGCCTTTCTTTAGGTAGTGATGAGGACCAACTGGCCACTCTCAGCTCCATTAAACGTTCCTAGCCCCTAGGTTACCACCATGTTGCACCTTGATCTTGACCCAAACTGGGCTAGCACACCTTGTTTTGCTTAGTTGTAAGTACCCCACTCCTCCCATCCAGCCAAGACAGAAACAAATTTTAATACATAAAGATGAGCTTGTGGTTTTTGATGACCATAGCAGCAGAACCAAAAGATTAGCTTCCCAAAAAGGACATGGTTGAGGGACCTCACAACCATGTCCCCAGAAGTGAGGCCATCTGCCTCAGGACACTGAACTTGGCTTTCTCATGCCAACAACAGTGGTAGCATCTACCAGAAGCCACCAACATGCACAAGTGAAGGCCATGTGCTGAGCTCTTCCAGGAGCTTAGTAATGCAGATGTGTATCTAGATCTATGCATCAACAGCTGAATGAGAATTAACATGATTTAAAACACAATCATATTTTCCTAATTATTTGCAGCATTCAAATTTCACTCTTACCTCAGCAGGAGAACATTTTCTGAAGGGATTAGCTGCAGCTCCCTGCTTAGTTCTTCACACTATTAAGGAAAGCACTGTAATCTTGTCAGTCACGATAAGGCAGTCAGCTTAGCAGTAAGCTAGAAGTTAGGAGAGTGGAACAAGCAAATATCCCTGATATTCTGATAGACTCTAGCCTGGTTCCATGGAGGGCTTATGCAGGATTATAGCAAAAGGAAGGCTCAGTTCAGTTGTTGAGTCCTTGACTACAGGCTACAAAGTCAGGTGGAAAAGCAGCAGTTTTAACAGCAGTTCTCAGCCAGGTACAACCAAGGTCAAGTGACACAGACATTTCACGTCACCTATCCAGGATTCTATCTGCCGAGTCTGCCAATCGAGGAATTAGTTCTCACCGTGGTAATTTCTTTTCATGCATATATCACCTGATTGGGACTTCTCTAAAAGCACAGACAATTCATTCAGTGCAAGCCCTGACACAAGGGCTAATGGAAAGCCTCATAGAATTGTAGAATCATCCACTCCAACCTATCACCCAGCCCTATCCAATGACACTAAGTCCCCCATGCAGACTTTTCTTGAACACCTCCAGGGACAATGACTCCACCACCTCCCTGGGCAGCCCAATCCAATGGCAATCCATGAAGAACTTCCTCCTAATATCCAGCCTATACCTAACCTGGCACAACTTGAGACTGTGTGCCCTCGTTCTGTTGCTGGTTGCCTGGGAGAAGAGAGCAACCCCCACCTGGCTACAAACTCCCTTCAGGCAGTTGTAGACAGCAATGAGGTCACCCCTGAGCCTCCTTTAGGCTAAACAAACCCAATTCCCTCAGTGTCTCCTCACAGGGCTGAGCTCCAGGCCTCTCACCAGCTTTGTCACCCTTCTCTGGACATGTTCCTGTACCTCAACATCTCTCTTGAATTGAAGAGCCCAGAACTGGACACAGTACTCAAAGTGTGACCTGACCACTGCTGAGTACAGGGGAAGAATAAGCTCCCTTGTCCTGCTTGCCACATTGTTCCTGTTGCAGGCCAAGATGCCATTGGCTCTCCTGGCTACCTGGGCACACTGCTGGCTCATGTTCAGTATACTCTCTACCAGCACCCCCAGGTCCCCCTCTGCCTGGCTGCTCTCCAGCCACTCTGTCCCCAGCCTGTATTCTGATTAAAAGGCCCAGACCATCGTAAGGGCTAAGCAGAGAGCCTCTTGCAGTGATGCTCAGAAGATAAACAGTACTTGGGAAGTTATTCTGAAGTGTTAATAACAGCAATTTTCTTACAAAGGCTAAGCTGACTCTCAGGCTTCCTGCAGTAACAAAAAACTGATGTGAAATTACTGGGCATTTACATTAAATTGTTACTAACAAGATCTGAAGTGTGTGTCACATTTAAAAGCTTGGTCTTGGTCACAGCCTTGATTTTCCCATCTTAAGGAAGGCCTAAATCAGCTAGAAAACACACTGAGAAGGTGAATAAGTGTAATTGAGGTAGATTTTGCATTTCTCAGAGCCTCGACTCAGAAAGACACAGCTGAGAGGATGTACATCACCCATATATAGAATTCATAAAGCAGAGAAAGCACTAGAACATAATTGCTGCTCTAATTAGCTATTACTGGCTACTACCGTATAGGATACGGGGCAAATGGAATCAGTCTGAACCAACATGACAGTGTTGATGATGAGATGAGCAAACTCCCCCATTTGCTTCTCTTTCATATTCCATCATTCACTACAGAACATGGAAAGTTCCTTAGAAAATGCAGTGAGTGAAGCTCATCAGGCACAGTGTCCATGAACAAAGCAGCTCACAGACCTGAGGCAGCTCTGCTTCCATACCGAGCCACACCAGACACATACACACACTTCCTGCCTTCAGTCCTCAATATTTACAGGAGGAAAACCTTCACAGGTGTCTTCTTTCAGGCAACATCTGACCCAAAAGCCTTCATCTCTAGGATACCACTAAAATCACAGAAGCACTGCTACACCTGTGCCAGCCTTTCTGTCCCTCCCCACAGCCTCCTGAGGTTCTTTTAGATCACCTTTCTCCAATAAGCACCCAGCATCCCTTAGCTGGTTAATAATAAATAACCCTGAAAGCTGCATAA
This sequence comes from Psilopogon haemacephalus, assembly GCA_013396835.1. Lineage (NCBI taxonomy): Eukaryota > Metazoa > Chordata > Aves > Piciformes > Megalaimidae > Psilopogon > Psilopogon haemacephalus. The sequence goes on from VWZI01019550.1 coordinate 199,058, forward strand.
GAAAGACTGGCTGAGGTGTTTAACTTCTCTTCCTTCACAACAGCCTTGGGAAACTGCAACAGATACAGCAGCAGTCCTCAAAACAAGAGCACCATCACCCCGAGGCTCATGTGCAGAGTCAGGCACTAACCTTTTTTTTAGTTTTAGATAAACTAAAAAAAAATAATAAAAATAAATCAATGCTAATGGTTTCAAAATAGGTGATTTTAGGAGGCTTTGTTGTTCAGACAGCCTTTCTACTATCACTCTTAGAAGCTTAACAGAGGGGAGAGAAAACTTTAAGGGGAAAAAAAAGAACATCTATTTACTAAAAGAACAAAGTAGCCATAGTCCGTGTACATGCAACATCACAAACCACAAATGAGCTGCACAGCAGAGATTTGAAAGAATTGTATTAAATTCTTTCCTTTCCAACACTACCAGATCGAGATGAGCTCCCAAGCTATGTGTCACTGCACCATACACACAAGCAAGAACAAGCAATTCTGCACAGCTCAGCCAGCTGAGTGAGTTCACTCTGAGAAGCAGCTCATGCTCTCAGGTCCCTTAACAGCTGCCATTAATGGGCACTGGTCTTTTTGCAGGAGAGGCCAAATCCCAAATCTTTTTGCAGTTCAGTAGACCTGTGCTAGATCCCAGTGTGGTGAGCCATGAACTCTCCAAACCACTTCTGCTGCCTTTTTGTTTTATTGGTGATTTAAGAGCTCCCCATGAAGAGCTATCAGTGCAGACCTAGGTCATCAATACCTGCTTTGTCCTTGCAGACCAAGACAAAAGTACTGCAGCTAAGGTGGTCGCTTTGCCTTAGCACTCTCTCTTTGCCCAGGACATAAGAACACATGAACAGTGATGTCTTAATTTAGACAAACACCCATCAAATACAGCACTTTTGTGAGCCTTTCTTCAGCCACTTCACCAACTTACAGCAGCTCTCATCTCTTCAATGTGAATGCACTATGAGAACTCCATCAGAGCAGGTAAACAGTCCTAGTGTGATCACTGACCTAGACACAGACTCAGTACCATGCAAATCTACACAGAAAGGGATGCACTCCAAGCCTGATCTGTATCAGGCCTAAGCCATGAGCCCACCTGCAGCCCTAGAGAAATTAACTGAGCAACTGTGACAGAAGCATCTAGTGATGATGCTGCATTTGTTTGTAGTTTGCCACTCCAGACTTCCAGCTACACTGGAAGGACTGCAGCTACACTGCAGGACTCAGCTGCAGTGATGGTTTCCCATAGCAACAAGGTGTGGGACTCGCTGTTAAAGAACAAGCAGCTGAAGGGAGCTCACTCAAGTGTCCAGAACACCAAAAGAAAGCTCCTCCATGTGCACCCGAAATACAGCCTACATGCAGTCAAAACGTTCTCCTGCTCACTGCAGCAGGTGTTTCACCATGAACATGCAGGTTTAGACCCTGCAGATGAGCCTGGGCACAAGAAAGAATGGACTAAACCCACTGAACTTCCCCACAGACTACCCTGTCCCCACTGGTTTGGGAAGAAATTAACACAGATGAATCTCCGCACCAGGATAAGGCAAAAGATTCATCTTCACCAGCACTTACAGTTTATAATAAAGTGAAACAACACATTAATGGAGAAACCATGTCCAGACCGTTCCTGGCACCATAACAGCACTAGTAAGCTGTCACAGGAGCACACATCAGTTATTACCTCATTTCAGTACTGACCATTACTTTTCCGAGTACCAAGCACCAGACAGCATGGAAATGCAGCCTGCAGATACATCAAGAGACAATTCAGATTTGTAAGAAATGGCCAAAACAAACCACAGGCAACTCCTTAAGAACATGTTTTCTTAAACTCTGCACACCTCCCTCAAACAAAGCCATGCAGCCTGAAGGGATGCCTGCATGAACTTCTCAGCCAGCTACTATTCAAAACAATAAACCTACAATTCTGTGTTTTCATTCCCTTCTGTAAAGGGTTAAGCTTCACCTGGAACCCTTTGACTCCCCCCAAGGGGTGGTCTGACCTTTCTCCAGGTGTCATGGGTAGCCCCTCCCACTTCCTGCTGAGGACTTTGCTATAAAAGGGGCTCCTCTCTTTCACTCCTGCTCTGACTGCCTCAGCAATTCCTGCTGCTCTCAGCCAACACATGGAGGAGTACCACCATTTTTTCCTTGGAACTTTAACTACCTGCATTTCATCATAAAAAGCCTGCATCCAGCTTTCATTCACCATCCATCATCAAATCATCCATCCCAGCATTTGGACTCACAATGCCTTCCGAGGGTTTTATTTCTATTTTGTGTATTTTGTTCCCTTTCTTCCCCTTCTCCCCAGCCTCTGTACATTTTTCCTCATTTCCCCATACCCTGCATTCTGGTTCCCCTTTTCTCCCACCTTCTGTAAACCCCCCCTTTACCTCCTATTTATTGTTAAAGTTTTATACCTTTTTACTTCCAAATCGAATTGAGTATTTATTGGGCCTTTGGGCTCAGGGGTAGCTATCTTAAACCCAATGCACCTTCAAAGCAGGAAGCAAAGAGTTTTCATTTGGGACCCACTGCACATCTGGGAAGACTACATCAAATGAACTGAAAGGGGAAAAAAGCTTCAACTTGCAAGAAAGATAAGGAATAGCAACAAAACTGAGAGTGAAGTGGCTGGCATATGGAAAGCAAAAATCCACATCTAAAATCATCATGCACAGAATAACAGAAATGATAATTTCATTGAGGATTGCAGGAGTTTGGTGGACAAGAGCCATGTTTGCAAAACCCCCACCATTCACTTCTCCTGCACACTGATCATAGGATCACAGGACTGTCAGGGCTGGACGGGAAATCAAGGATCACCTAGCTCCAGCCCCTTGCCATGGGCAGGGACACCTCACACTACATCAGGTTGCTCAGAGCCACATTCAGCCTGGCCTTAAAGGCTTCCAGGAATGAGGCTTCAACCACTCCCCTGGGCAACTTTCTCCAGTGTCTCACCACCTTCATGGTGAAGAACTTACAGAATCATGGAATGGTTTAGGTTGGAAGAGACCTCAAAGATCATCTAGTTTCAACCCCCTGCCATAGGCAGGGACACCTCTCACTAGATCAGGTCACTCAAGGTCTCATCCAACCTGGCCTTGAACACCTCCAGGAAGGGAGCATCCATAATCTCCCCAGGCAATCTGTGCCAGTGTCTTGCCACCCTCACTGTGAAGAGTTTCTTCCTAACATCCCATTTAAATCTCCCCTCTGCCAGTTTAAACCCATTCCTCCTCATCCTGCCATTACAAGACCTTGTAAATAGTCCCTCCCCAGCCTTCCTGTAGTCCCCTTCAGATACTGGAAGGCCACTACAAGGTCTCCTCAAGGCCTTCTCTTCTCCAGGCTGAAGAGCCCCAACTCTTGTAGCCTGTCATCACAGCAGAGCTGCTCCAGCTGAGTATCTTTGTGGCCTCCTCTGGACTCACTCCAACAGTTCCATGTCCTTCTTGTGTTGGGGGCTCCAGAACTGCACACAGTACTCCAGGTGGGGTCTGATAAGAGCAGAGTAAAGGGGAAGAATCCCCTCCCCTGCCCTGCTGGCCATGTTGCTCTTGCTGCAGCCCAGGACACAGTTGCTGTCTGGGCCACATGTGCACACTGCTGGCTCACGTTGAGATTTTCATCAACCCAGACCCCCAGGTCCTTTTCCTCAGGGCTGCCCTCCAGCCATTTGCCACCCAGCCTGGAGTTGTGCTTGGGATTGTGCCCACCCAGGTGCAGGACTTGACCTTACATTTGGCCTTGCTGAATTTCATGAGGTTGGCCTGACCTTTCCAGACTGTTCAGGTCCCTTCTTCCTAATATCAACCTGAATCTACCCACTTCTAGTTTTGCTCCATTCCCCCTAGTCCTATCACTACCTGACACCCTAAAAAGTTCCTTCCCAGCTTTCTTATAGGTCACCTTCAGATACTGGAAGGCCACAATAAGATCTCCTCAGAGCCTTCTCTTCTCCAGGCTGAACAGTCTCAACTCTCTCAGCCTGTCCTGATGGGAGAGGATCTCCAGCCCTCTGATCATCTGCATGGCCCTTCCCTGGACACATTCCAGCACTTCCAGATCTTTCTTGTAATAGGGGCTCCAGAACTGGACACAGTACTCCAGGTGGGGTCTCAGGTGGAGTAGAGATGAATGATCACCTCAGTCATGCAGACTGGTTCTGGAGTGAGTGTACTTTCACTCAGCAACTACAGGTAATAAACACAACTATGTGCAAATTTCTAATATCTCCCCTGATAACACACTGTCACTTCAGACCCAGCACTGCCTTTGTAAAAGTTTTCCTCTTTCACTACAGCAGATGTGTATTTATTTGTCAAAGCTTTTATTTCACATCTCCTTGCACTCTACCTTCACAAGAACAAGGGCAAAGAGTAACCTGCAGCTGCTCCAGCAGACCAAAAGTGGATCAGGAGCCATAGATTATTTTGGTTAACATTTTCTCCTTTAAGAAAAATCAACAAACAGTGCTATCAGCATATTTATGTCATCAGATCCAATGAGTATCAAATGTCAGATGATATTCATACAGTACTAACTACTATCTTACTCAAGAGACTTGGCAAAGAGGCTTCCCTCTGTCTTGCTCTTTGGGACTAGAAAGAAACTCTGATCCCAGCAAAGATGTCCTTTCTGAATCAATCAGAGATTGCGCTGGCTGAAATTAATCTTGCACATCAGGGCTTCTGTACTTACCCCACCTCTGCAGCAGCAGGCCTCGCACAGGTCCTCTTCTCTACCAATACTTTCAAAAGGAAGGCAATAAAAACCACCTCAACGGCAACCAAAGGAAACCAAAATTTGCTTCCAGAGAGGATATGAGGCTCTGAAGAGGACAGGGCACAAAATATGAGTGGCCTGAGGCCGGTAGCAATTAAAAAGAAACAAGAGGCAGCTGAGCTGGAACTCTGGAAGGGGAATGATGACAGCTGACAATTATTTAGAAGATCAGATAATCCTCTAAGGTGGACCATTAACCTTCAAGTGCCTACACACAGGTGCTGCTGACAAGAAATGCAGGTAACTACAAAAANTTTAATGTGAATTCATGTCAGCCTTTGGCACCTGATCATTAGAGACAGTCATTAGTGCACAGCAGAAACCTTTGGCAGTTTGAAATTTGTGCTCACATATAATTACTGCTCTGGATTCCCTCCATTCAGCCAGAGCATGCAAAGAACTGCAGGGCAACTTCTGGCACAGAGACAGGCAGCACCTCAAGCCACCACTGTAATGCTACTGTGACAACACAGGAAGAACAAAGAGGATTGCTTGCTTGTCTACCACTACCCTAAAATGAAGCCTTTTCCCACTGACATTCATTTGGCTATCACCTCTGATTTGATGAGCACATTAAAGTGAGCCTTTTTTAGTTCCTTTTTAATCATCTCAAAGACTGCTGGAGTAAAACTGAAGTTAGACAAATGATCAATGATGAGAAAGAAAATACTATTTCCTTAGCAGAACAGTCATGTTCTACATTTCACACCAGACCTCGGTACTTTTAGGAATTTTCATTTGATTTTCTTTCTTACTCCATGCAAAAAAACCCCAAACAAAACAAACATTGCCTAAGTCAAAGACCAACTACATGGTGTCTAACACAGGGTTTGTTGAGCTCTCTTAGGGAGAATGTGATGTTAGTACTTTATAGGTATCTCATGACAGAGTGCTTGCACTCTAATGACCTCTCCAGCCACCACTTGAGCAGTACCAGCTCCACATGCTTGTTCTGCCCAACTCACAGCCAGGATTGACTACAAAAGTGTCTACAAGCACCAAGATACAGGAATGAAGGATGTCAGAGCAGAAATCAGCATAGATGAGAAACAAAGATTCCAGTTCATAGTTCTAAGAACAAGAAGTTGCTGAGGCTGAGACATTGAAACACCTGCTTAGGCGTTTTCATTCAAAGGACAGAAAAAGAGGTCTTCTAGTTTTCCTGGCAGATGACTTAGAAATTCTGTGTGCCAAAGGAAAACAAATATACCAGCATATGATTACCTGCAGCATTCTCAAGAGTACAGAGGGGGAACACCTACCTTGACTAAGGAATTATTTTCCAAGGACTATGTTAGGTCTCAGTGAAATGTGTTTTCTACGTATCAGCAATGTTGAAAGGGTTAGAGTCAGCTGCAGAGAAAGCATTTAGAAGACTCATAACTTCATCTGAAGTGGCAGTGGCTGTTCTAAAGTCAGAAGAGGTATAAATGCATTTTCTCACTTTAACCAATCTTTCCTGATGGTTAAACATTGTGAAGTGCCCTAGAGTATTTAAATCAGGCATTTCTATTAAACATTCAAAACCTCTGCTGTTAAGGCCTGGTAAAATACAGGATTTTAAAGATACTCCCCAGAAATTATTCTCTCCTTCATGAAGCTCTTTAGTGATTCTGCAATAGAACTGCTCTCCAATTTCTTACAGCAGGCAGCCTGGTTCAAAGGTTAGCAGGACTACTGCCATGTGGGGATGCCAATATCCAGAGCTGCAAGCAGAAGCCCTGCAGTAAAGACACCACCTTGCTGCTGCTCTCCAACACTCTTCCAGAGCTACACACCAGAGATCTCTGTCTGCCGAACGTGCTGCCCACAGCCGAGGGCCCATTTCAGCAGAGGCTTTGAGAGCTTTCTGCTCCAGCAGATCATCCTGGTTATCATAAATAAGGGTTGTAAGTTACCCTCACAATGAGCCAGCTGCACTAATACCTAGTACAAATTTTCTTTCTTCTGCAAAAATGTGCCATCTCCTACCTCCTCAAAAGGTAACAACTGAGATACAGAGTCAAGTGAGTGAAATAAAGGCAGTCTGCACTTGTTCATGTGACCTGTTCATGCGGCAAGGGGCTTCCTGGTTCAACGCCACACTATTTGTTCACCTACTACCCCTGGACCTTACAACAGGAGGAGGAAAGAACAGGAATTGAACCAACTCTGGGCAGAATTTATGCCCTGCCTGGTGTGTTGGTTTGAGCTAATTGGAGGATTTGAGTGAGAAATTAGACTATTGGCTGAGAGAGGTAAACAAAGTGTGCCACTTCACCCAGACCTTTACTGAGAAAGAAAAAAAGTTGTTTTTAAGAACTGTTCTGAAAACAACCAGATTAGCAGACTGCTTCTGTCTGTGCTGGCTGCAGCTGCCTCTCTTTGTCTCTCTGTCTTTTAGCTAATTCTGAGTAAAATTCCTAACTCCTTCCTGCCACTAATATCTCTGACCGATCTACTTCAGCTTATCTGAAGCATCAATTGGTGGTGAGATAAGACTGGGGAAGGGGGGAAAGGTGGTAGGGGGGGTTTGGTCACCCTTTCTTGGGGATTTTGGTCTCCAGGAGGGGTGTGGTGTCTGTATTACCTTTTCACTGTATATATCTGTAAATATCTGTAATATCCTGTAAATATTTGCTTGTATATTGTTGTATTGCTGTAAATATAAAGCTTCATTTATCAACTTCCAGTGTTTTTGAGTCTTAGCCAGGGTTTACAAAAGGTGGGGGGGCAGGTAACTGCTAAACTACTACACCCAGACAGACCTTCGAGGTCATCGAGCCAAACCTCTCTTGGTCTTCAAGGCAGAGGTATTCTTACCTCTCTGCAGACTTCGAAAGAAATCAGGTGGCAATGTACAGGAACTGGAGAGAAGGAGGAAGGGAGAGGGAAGAAAAGAGGGAAGAAAGAGAAGGGAAAGAAAAAGAACAACAGAAACAGTCAGCTCCAATTCCAATATGCAAATACTTCTCTAGACTGTTATGTTTTTTCACCAACTTGTGCGCTTTAAAACTAAAGAGAACTTGGAACTGTAGTCACATTGCATTAAGAACAGAAAAAGCACTCTTCTGGTGAAAAAAACATCTCATGTTTAGCAATTGCCCAAGACTGGCATCATGCCTTTGTCTGTTTCCAGTTCCCATTCTCTTTATAGATGCTATTACCCATCTTTGTCAAAAGCAATATAAAAACCTCTAAATAACAAAACGTCCTCTTACAGTGTATAAGTGCTACATCAAAAAGCTTCTCAGCAAGCACTAAATTGTCATCCCACAGAATATCATTACATCAATAATAGCAATGCAGCTTCAGCTTCTATTGTGTATCCTTGCTTCTGAGTACAGAGGCTTGAGGAAAAGGAAGGATCATGAGGTTTTTAGTTGGGGGTTTTGACTTTTTTTTTGTTAGGTTTTTGTTCTAACAAATACCACTCTTACAAGCCTCAATTTGGTTCCTGTCTCTCAGACCCTTTCATAGAATCATAGAATTGTTCAGGTTGGAAAAGACCGTGAAGGTCATTGTGTCCAGCTGTTAACCCAGCACTGCCAAATCCACCACCACACCATGTCCCTCAGCACCACATCTTCACAGCTTTTAAACAACTCAACTACTTTCCTGAGCAGCTTGACAACCCTTTCAGGAAAGAATTTTTTCCCAATATCCAATTTAAACCTCTCCTGGGTCAGCCTAAGGCTGTTTCATCTCGTCCTATTGCCTGTCACTTGGAAGAAAAGAGACTGACCCCTACCTGGCTCCAGCCTCCTTTCAGGTAGTTATAGAAAGCTAGGAGGTCTCCCCGCTGCCTCTTTTTCTGCAGGATGTGGTGGAAGGTCCAAATTATACCTGAAATAAATATCCAAGACACATCCTAAACACCTACCTGAACACTCACCTTGCCCCCTCCCACCTTCTTCCTGGGATAGAAGAAGCAGGAGAGCAGACAAAAGCCTTAGCACCTCTCAGTCTGCCACAGAGACACCATGTTTGGTCTTGTTTTGCACCCGACTTTGTTTTGGTAAACACAGGTCATGGAGCTAGGCATATGCATCTCCCTTTTTTGGTGAAATAACCTAGGATTGGTTCCAGGGGTGTGTTTGTCTGTTGCTATTGATCAGACACTCATCAAAATGCTTACAAACCTAGCCAACTTGTTTGTTTGCTGCTGCCTTTGCTTTGCCTGCTACCTGTTTGCCTTGTGTGCTTTGCACTGCGTGTAGCTGAGGACTTGCCTCCCCCCAACAAAGGGAAGACCTAACTCTGCCTGTCTTCCACACTGAGCCAAGGGACTGAAACGGCTTACCCCACACTGGGGGATACAGCTACCCACCTGAGCACAGCTGAGCCCGAGTCCATTTAACTCTGTCCGAGTCTAGGTGTCAGCCTAGCAACAGCCTAGCAATGAGTTGCAACACCGGGACCTGCTGGCCTGGTGCTCCAGCCGGAGGGCCAACTCCTTCGCTGGACACAGCACCTGACTGGACTGTTTCAGCCTGTAGACCTGGATCCTGCTTCGCCCAGGTGGCTGACCACTCCGATGACCACCTGAGAGCCACGAAGGACTTGCCTCCTGTCCGTGAATCTTCTCCTACAACGTGCTCAATTTGAGCTAGGCAAGCAGCAAAACCCCACCACATCATCACCACACATCGCAAGGACTATATTTTGTCTTGTTTATGCCTCTTACATATACTTTTGGATTACAAATATTGAGACTCTGAACAGTGAGTAAATCACACTCTCTTTTCTAAAGTTTGTGAAAATTTGCATTTAACCTTTACACAGCAATTTGTGCTGCAAGAAACTCTTTAGTTGCTTAAATTTTCTAAAACCTTTCCTAAAATAATTTAAATCAATCTGATTGTATATATACCTTCTGCAAAATTAGTTTTACCAACCACATAACAGAATCTCTGTGTGTTAATTGTAAATAAGTTTGGAGAAAATGTCTTTATATGTTTAATAAACTATTCATTAACTTTTATATCGACCTCATTACAATTTACTTCTAACCCAGATTCAAACCCCTCTTTAACACAGGCTAAACAACCTCGGTTCCCTCAGCCACTTTGTGCTCCAGACCCTTCATCAGGTTCACTGCTTTTCTTTAGACGTGCCCCAGCCTTGCCTTTCTTGTGGTGAGGGGCCCCAAAATGCACACTACTGGAGGTACAGCCTTAGCAGTGTTAAATACAGGGACAACCCCTTCCCTGTTGCACATACAATCCAGGATGCCATTGGCTTTCTTGGCCATCTGGACACACTGCTGGCTGTCCACACCCAGACAGCTTTTGGCCAACATCTTTCAGTCTTTTTCTGCAGGCAGCTTTTCAGCTGCTCCTTCCCAGGCCTGTAGAGTTGCAGGAGGCTGTGAGATGCACTCCTGAGATGACCTCGTATCTTCTTGAGCAGACAGCTGAACAGCCAGCTGAACATGAGCCATCAGTGTACCCAGGTGGCCAAGAAGGCAAATGGCATCCTGGCCTGTATATCAGGAATGGTGTGGCCAGAAAGACCAGGGAAGTTATTCTGCCTCTGTACTCAGCACTGGTTAGGCCACACCTTGAGTACTGTGTCCACTTCTGGGCCCCTCCATTTAAGAAAGATGTTGAGGTGCTGGAATATGTCCAGAGAAGGGCAGCAAGGCTGGTGAGGGGGCTGGAGCACAGCCCTGTGAGGAGAGGCCAAGGGAGCTGGGGGTGTTCAGCCTGGAGAAGTGGTGGCTCCAGGGACCTTTTTGCTCTCTACAACTACCTGAAGGGAGGTTGTGGCCAGGTGGGGGTTGGTCTCTTCTCTCTGGCAACCAGTGACAGAACAAGAGGACACAGCCTTAAGCTGCACCAGGGCAGGTTTAGGCTGGATGTTAGGAAGAGGTTCTTCACAGGAAGAGTGATTGGCATTGGAATGGGCAGCCCAGGAAGATGGTGGAGTCACTATCCCTGGAGATGTTTAAAAGGAGACCAGATGAGGCACTTGGTGCCATGGTTTAGTTGATTAGATGATGTTTGGTGATAGGTTGGACTTGATGATCTCTGAAGTCTTTTCCAACCTGGATAACTCTGTGATTCTTGGAGAAGCCTCATCTTAAGAAGTTAGAGGTCAATGAAACACTGAGAATGCCAATGGTGGGTTACTGGCTTCTACTGACAACTCATTTTAAGGCAGATAAAGCAGTTCACTCCTGTAAGGAAAGCCACTGGAGTGAGAATCAGTTTGAGTACGGTGACCATGCCATGACAAAAATCTAGGTGTATCCAAAAGGCTATCAGGCTAGCACAGCCAGGACATTCCAGAGTGTACATCCCACAGAAAACAAAGCACAAAGTACTCCCAGTCACAAAGTACTTACTGGGAGATGGGTTGACATGGGACAAGCTGAAGTGAGAGAAAAAAGCAAAAAAAAAGCAAGAAAGAGAAGAAGTTTATTGTCAGCAGAACTAATGCAGTTCTAACAGGCCATGGAGTATCAGGCCCCCACTAGGAAGATGACCTTTTCTCCAGCACGAAAATAACAAAGCCACAGAACACAAACGCTGGTAAACCAACTTCAGCTTTACAAAATCAATTTCTGTGAGGATAAAAGAACAAATGACATGACCTTTTCTTTACTATTAAACAAACCAAAACCACTCTACTGAAGTCTTCTTTCTGAACATAAGTTATTGCCTGACCTTTCTTTTCCCACTGCAAGATGCAAAGCGACTGGGCAAGCATTTAAGCTCTTTTGTTCTTCCTAAATGGGTTTTGTCTCCCCACAGAGGAGAAAACCTGCACACCTTTCCTAACAGGAGGCTCTGCAGAAACCACCAGAGGTCTGCACCTTCTCCCTCAAAGCTGGGTCAAAGACCACCCATGCTAGCTAGCCTTTAGGGCTGGTGATGAAACAGGAGTGAATATTAGGGTGAGAGGCCCAGAGGCCAAAGGCAGTGCAGGCTGGGGTGTGAGTGGCCACCCAAATCAGCCCTGTACCTCCTCAGGATCCTATGATGTACAAGTTTTAGTTCATAGCCTATGCAGTGAAAATATTAAAATGATATATGCTTGTGAGATCTCTTTTCTCAACACAGAATTGCAGAATCATTCCAGTAAGAAAAGCCCTCTAATATCATTGAGTCCAAGCATTCTCTAACCCTATGAAGTCTGGTGCTAAACCATGTCCCTCAGCACGACATCTTTGCATCTTTTAAACACTTTCCATCTTTTAAATTACTACCTCGCTGAGCAGCCTGTGCCAGGGTTTGAGAACCCTTTTCAGGGAAGCAGTAGATTCTGAGTGGACGTGAGGAGGAAGTTCTTCACAATGGGAGTGGTGAGACCCTGGAATGGGTTGCCCAGGGAGGTGGTTGGCACCACATCCCTGGAGGTGTTTAAGGCCAGGCTGGATGAGGCTCTGGCCAGCCTGATCTATGGTAGAGTGTCCTTGCCCATGGCAGGAGGGTTGGAACTAGATGATCCTTGTGGTCCCTTCCAACCCTGACTGATTCTATGATTCTAAGAAGTTTCTTCTAATACCCAGTCTAAATCTCCCTTGGTGCAACACTGAGCTGTTAGATCCAATATTGATACCATCTTGTGTGCTGTTCTCAACAGGTTCAGAAGCACAAAATCCACAAAACCTGTTTTCTGAAATGACCCTTTCCTGTGCTATTACCACAAGATGAAGCATGGACCGTTTGTAGCATTCTCAACACAAATAAACAGCAGGAATTAAAAATGTAATGTAATTTACAGTTAATTAAATAATTAATTATAGACTAAACAAATTTTTACCTGTAATTTCCCTCTTGTGGGGACACTACCCAAGTGATGTTCAACAGATCAATGTTGGGGTAACTGCAAGGTTTATTCACTGGTAACAAAATTGAGTTATTATTTCCAGTCCTTTCAATCCCAAGAGCCACCTGTGGGCAAGGTATCTTATTTGATGTGGAAAAAATAGAAGCATATGCCCTTGTATGTGTGTAAATATATAAACATGTGTGTAAATATATAAACATATGTGTAAATATATAAACATATATGTATTCATGCCTGCAGCTGACATCCACCTGTTAAACCACTGTCAGTAAGGCACCACTCATGCAACACCCCTTGGGACAGACCTGCAGCAATCCTGGCTGTCTGGAAATGAAGAACAATTTTCTGAGAGTGTCAAATCACTTTATTGTGAGATCCGCACATAGAGCAATAACTCCCTACTTCTGGAAGGGGATTGGTTTATTACAGTCAGTATCATAATTTCAATCTTGGTTTGAATTTCCATCCTACTTTTTTTTTTTTTTTAATCACTAAAAAATTGCCAGTGACATCAAACAGAAGCAATTTGACAGCTCCTAGGGGCAGGAGAGCAGCTGTGCACAACAAAACAGACTCTTAGAAATAACTCTTTGAACTCAGGGAGAGTGGATGGGAGAACAGCAGGACAGAGAATTGTATCTCCTGGCTATCAAACCATAGTGCTCAAACCCCAGGAGTTGAAATTCTGTCCCCAGGCAGTACAGAAGGGCCAGTCTTTTGCAAAAGAAAACCACCCTAGAGAAGATGGCAGGGCATACCTACTGGTACCAACACTTAGAGATGAAGGATAAGGAGCATTGGCGAGCAGAGATGCACAGGAGGGCCTATGAAACTGCTGATTTTGTGGCCTACCTGTCTGCTGTTTCTAATAGCTACGAGATCCCTGAACAAGAGTCACAGGGTACTGTGAAAGAGCAGGGCGCTTACAAAGCAGTCATCGTCTGGTAAACGAAGAAAAAAGTTGCCATGGAAACCCTGAAGGAATTAAGCTCATCACCTGCATATAACATCTGCCTGCAAGGGCTGTCCTGAAAGTTGAGACTTTGCCTGCTTCTTCCTAGAGATTCCTGAAACTGCATGAGAGAGAGCCCAGTGCAGAGCCACAAAACTGCTGTAGACAGTGGAACATCTCCCTGCTGAGGGAGCTGAGACTCTAGCTTGGGGCAGAGGAGCCTGAGGACTGCCCTCACTCATGTATATGAAGATGTGAAAGGCAGTGTCAGGAGGACAGAGCCAGACTCTGCTCAGTGATGCCAAATGGTAGGACAAGGGGCAGTGAGTGCAAGCAGAGGTGCCATGGGAACATAAAGAAAACCTTCTTCCCTGTGAGTGTGCCAGAGCCCTGGAACAGGCTGCCTAGAGAGGTTGTGGAGTCTCCTTCTATGAAGACTTTCAAAACCCAACTGGACATGTTCCTGTGTGGCCTGCCCTGTGTGATTCTGCTCTAGCTGGACTGGATGATCTCTGGAGGTCTCCTCCAACTCCTAACGTTCTGTGATTCTGTGAAAGTTGTACACAGGTTTTAAGAGTAAGGAATGCACAGGAAATGGATGATATTTTGGCATCCACCTGATTCAGGACTGCCTAAAGCTACAATTACCTCAGTAAAATGAAAGACAAGTATTTCTCCTGACCTACGTTTTCAAACAGCTCTAGAGATTGGAAAATCTGATGCATACAAAGGGCAAGGGAAGCCTGGAATTTTTCTGTAATAAGCCAGAACATGCTCTATGGTTTTGCAATTGAAGCCTTATGTTTGGATCTCCTGAACCACTAGTTTCCTTCTTTGCAGAATAAGGGAAAAGCAGAGAACTAAATATGAGAAGCAAGGTTGTTGAAAAAAACACAAGTTGTTTAGAGGGGGTGAGAAGCATGAGAAAAAAATTAATTGCAAAATCAATTAAAAAGCATACGGAAACACAGGTCAAAACGTCACGAAAATGTGAGAAAGGAAGGAATTCAAGTTAGCCTCTTGCCAAAGCGTAAGAGAGAGCATGAGGTCCACTCAGAGCAACATCAGTATGGCTCTAAAGGTAACACTGAAAAGCTGCTGTCTCTCACCTCTATAAATCTGTGAACAGACCAGTGTATCAAAAGGCTCTTCCAGGTGATCAAACTTTGGATTGGGTAAACCAGTTCAAATAAAAGAAAAAAACAAATTATATTTGTTTTTGTTATTGTTCTTCAACAACATGTATTGAAAAAGGAAAGCTACACAGAAGCAAGCAAAAGTTGATCAGTAGCCTACGTTCAAAGTACCATAGAATCCTAGAATACAATCAGTCAGGGTTGGAAGGGACCACAAGGATCATCTAGTTCCAACTCCACTGCCATGGGCAGGGACACCCTACGCTAGATTAGACTGGCCAGAGCCTCATCCAGCCTGGCCAGGAGCCATCCACACCTCCAGTGAAGTGGCCCCAACCACCCCCCCGGGCAACCCATTCCAGGGTCTCACCACTCTCATGGTGAAGAACTTCCTCCTCACATCCAGTCTGAATCTATCCCACCACCAGCTTTGCTCCATTCCCCCTAGTCCTGTCACTACCTTATAGCCTAAAAAATCCCTCCCCACCTTTTTTTGCAGGCCCCCTTAAGATCCTGGAAGGCCACAATAAGGTCACCTNCCTGGATTTGTGCTTGGATTGCCTCGACCCAGATGCAGGACCTTGCACTTGGCCTGTTGAACCTCATGAGGTTGGCTTGTGGCCACCTCTCCAGCCTGTCCAGGTACCTCTGGATGGCATCCCTGCCCTCCAGCCTGCCTGCTGCACCACAAAGCTTGGTGTCATCAGCAAACTTGCTGAGGGTGCACTCAATGCCTCTGTCATTGTTGCCCACAAAGATGTTGCACAAGACTGGTTCCAGGACTGATCCTTGAGGGACTCTGCTAAGCAGTCAGTGGCCTCCACTGGGACATGGAGCCATTGACAGCCACTCTTTGGGTGCGGCCATCAAGCCAGTTCTTTATCCATCTGGCGGTCCACCCATCAAACCCATGTTTTACCAGCTTGGAGACCAGGATGTGGTGCAGGACAGTGTCAAAGGCTTTGCTCAGGTCCAGATAAATGACACCAGTTGCTCACCCCTCATCGATTAATGTTGTGAGCAGCTTGAAACAACTAAGATGTCCTTTCAAGTGACATGGACCAGAACCTGGACAATCCAAACAGAAAGGGAAAATGTTCAACAATCCCTTGATTATTTCCACAGATTTACAGCCTTTTTGTAGACATGACCAACCCCTACAGGAAGGTTATGAGCTAAAGGTTAAACAAATACCTTTGCTCTTTGCCGCTGCGGGGACTTGTGTTGAACACCTGTGTCCTTTGTTGGACAGGCTGAAAAGTCTGGGAAGGAAGAAATTTAATGAAATTCAACAAGGGCAAGTGTGGAGTCTTGCACCTGGGAAAAATCAACCCCAGGTATCAGTATAGGCTGAGGACTGATCTGTTGGAAAGCAGCAAAGGGGAAAATGATTTGGGGGTCCTAGTTGATGGGAGGTTGACCATGAGCCAGCAATGTGCTCTTGTGGCCAGGAAGGGCAATGCCATTCTGGGATGTATTAGAAGGGCTGTGGCTAGTAGGTCGAGAGAGGTTCTCCTGCCCCTCTATTCTGCCCTGGTGAAGCCACATCTGGAGTACTGTGCTCAATTCTGGGCCACCCAGTTCAAGAGGGACATAGAACTGCTTGAGAGGGTCCAGTGCAAATCCACAAAGATTAGTAAGTGAATGGAACATCTCTCTTACAAGAAGAGCCTGAAGGAGTGGAGCACTCTAGCTTGGAAAAGAGGAGACTGAGAAGTGACCTCATCAATGTTAATAAATATGTAAAGGATGAGTGCCAGAAGGATGGAGCCAGGTTCTGCTCAGTGATGCCCAATGACAAGACAAGGGGCAATGGGTGGAAGCTGAGGCACAGAAAGTTTCATGTAAACATGAGAAGGAATTTTTTTCCCTGTGGGGGTGACAGAACCCTGGAACAGGCTGCCCAGGGGGATTGTAAAGTCTCCCTCTCTGGAGATATCCAAAACCCATTTGGATGCATTCCTGTGTGATCTGGTCTAGGTGATCCTGCTCTGGCAGGGTTGTTGGACTAGATGAGCCTTCCAGATCCCTTCCAGCCCCTGATATTCTGTGATTCTGTGACCTTCAAGCAGCATGGCAGACTTATTTAACCAGAATCAGCTTCCACAGATATGTGAACAGAACACAGCACCTGGCTAGTGAACAGAATACAGCACTTGGCTAGTGAAGAGAATACAGCACCTGGCCAATTTCAAAATTAAGAGCCTGAAAGGCCTTTGACTCTGTCCTACATGACACCCTGGTCACCAAACTGGAAAAACATGGACTTGATGGGTGGACAACTCGCTGGATAAGGAATTGGCTGGATGGTGGCACACAGAGAGTGGTGATCAACAGCACAATGTCCACCTGGAGACCAGTGACAAGTGACCCCTCAGGGGTCAGTGCTGGGACCAGTGCTGTTTAACATCTTTGTCAGTGACATGGACAGAGGAATCGAGTGCACCCTCAGCAAGTTTGCAGATGACACCAAGCTGTGTGGCACAGTCTACTTGCTAGAGGGCAGGGATCCATCCAGAGGGACCTGGGCAGGCTGCAGACGTGGGCCCAGGCCAACCTCATGAAATTCAACAAGGCCAAATGTAAGGTCCTGCACCTGAGTCGGCACAATCCTAAGCACAACTCCAGGCTGGGTGGCAAATGGCTGGAGAGCAGCCCTGAGGAAAAGGACATGGGGGTCTGCATGGATGAGAAGCTCAAAGTGAGCCGACAGTGTGCACACGTGGCCCAAACAGCAACCGTGTGCTGAGCTGCATTAAGAGCAGTGTGGCCAGCAGGGCAGGGGAGGGGATCCTCCCCTTTTACTCTGCTCTCGTCAGACCCCACCTGGAGTACTGTGTGCAGTTCTGGAGCCCCCAGCACAGGAAGGACATGAAACTGTTGGAGAGAGTGCAGAGGAGGACCATGAAGATGATCAGATGGTTGGAGCACCTCTGCTATGAGGACAGGCTGAAAGAGTTGGGGCTTTTCAGCCTGGAGAAGAGAAGGCTTTGAGGAGACCTTATAGTAACCTTCCAGTATCTGAAGGGAGCCTACAGGAAGGCTGGAGAAGGACTATTCACACAGTCTTGTAATGACAGGACGAGAGGTAATGGGTTCAAGCTGGTGGAGGGGATATTTAAACGGGATGTTAGGAGGAAGTTCTTCACAGTGAGGGTGGCGAGACACTGGAACGGGTTGCCCAGGGAGGTTGTGGCTGCTCTCTCCCTGGATGTGTTCAAGGCCAGGCTGGATGAGGTCTTGAGTGACCTGATCTAGTGGGAGGTGTCCCTGCCTATGGTGGGGCATTGGAACTGAATGATATTTGAGGTCTCTTCCAACCTAAACCATTCTATGATTCTATGATGTAAGATGCCTCTTTCTTATGTAATGCAAACATATTTGGAGACCTGTTTAGGGGACAATTCACAAAAGCCAACTTCAGTCAAGATGTGCCAGATTCTCTCTACATCTCAGAAGGAACCACTGGAGACAAGCTTCCCCATGTCAGCTCTCAGAACTCCTGGAAAACACTGTAGTGAGAATAAACACACATCTGGTTTTAATAATATTTTGTTGTTGAAGTTGAAGCCACAGTTTTACCATTATGAAACCAAACCAAATCAATCAAACAAACAAAAAATCAAACAAACCAAACGTAGTATTTCTTTCCTTAAACTATTTGTGAACTCTAATGAGGTGGATTCAGTTATATTCCACCCACTACTCTTCAAGCCTAACAGTTCTAACACACCAGACCACACATCACCTTCTAGGAGAGCTAAAGCAAAGAGGGTAGAAGCAAATACTTCATATCTGGGGTGACTTTTCAAATGAGAAAGCAAATTACATTACAAACTTGCATTTGTCAGAAAAAAAACAATCAATAGAAAAGGCGCAGAATCAAAAACTTCATCAGCCCTCCTTCTCCCCCCTACTAGATTCAGGTGAGAGATAGCTTATCTTGTCTGAGGACACAGGGTGAATATGACAGCTAGGACAGTCCTGTCCAGTCCTGTTCTCTATTAATTTCCAGTAATCTTTCTGCTTTCCAGATATTCATTTACACATCTAAGCTTGTGCTAAGCTCGGGATTTTTTTCCTTCTAGTACGGATGTCAGTAAACCACGTTTCTGTTTCTTTAATCATGCCTAGAGAGCACTGTCTTGTAAGCAAAGACAAGCGTTTATAAAGAATGTCTTTCAGTCAATAGCTGGCAGCAGCAGGACACAGCACGAAAACCTTCCCTCAGAGAGTGCTAAGGTCATTTTACTGGGCACCTAAACAGCAGATGCTACTTCTTACAGAGCTCTGGTTAAACTGAGAGGATAAAACTCATCCATGCTATATCAGTTTCAAGCTGCAGAAGTACAAGTCTCTCCCAAACAGCACATCTCAGTACTAGGGCTGGCACCCACAGTCAGTGTATCCCTAACGGCCAAGAAGGGTTACTGACTCAGCTCTGCTATGATGCTAATTATCTTTCACATCATGCAGAGACAGAGAAATTAAAGTTCTTCAAAACCAGAACATAATTCCCTTCCCAGCAACTAAAGAAGCATCACAGGTATAACAGGAATCTCTGTGGAAACTCAAGAACACATTAAACACTATCATGTACCTTGCAAAAGAACATTTGATGAGTGCTGACTCCCAAAGATTGTATTAATTTAGTCAGGGAAAGTAGCTTCTTGGATGAGGGAATCAATATGAAATAAAGTCTCTAGATATAAGGCAAAGCAACTGCGTAAAATTCTGCATGTTTAAAACACACTTTACTAAACACATGGAAAAATACCAGAAAATAACTTGATGTATTTGCAATCTGTGAAAACAATTCTTTCACTCAGCTCCTCAAAGTGTTTCTAGTTAAGAAAAAATAACCTGTAGAAATACAACTATTTCACCAGCATAACCAGGTTTTCACACAACAACAAGCAGTTTATAAATCTTGCAACCTTAAAACTAAGTTAAATTAGAGAGCCACAGTAGGCTGATTTATTAAAGCTTTTTTTTTTTTTTTTTTTTCCCCCTCCCTCACTGCCATGAGAATAAAGCCCAAACAGACATATTCAGAGCATCTTTATCTGATTTCTACCCTTTTAACAAGTTCCAGAGGTACCTGCAGCTCCCCACAGGTCAGAACCAAAACTGTGCACATTTTGCCTTTCTTAAAACCACACAAAACCTTAGAAGCCAGTACCAGTATCAAGATGTGCTACCCATATTGTTAGAGTGGACTCCTACCTCATCTAAGTAATAACACTCCAAATGTGTGTTTAGAGAGCTGTTTTGTTCAGAGCCAGAACAATAACTGTTTGCATATGCTTTCAAGTAGAAGGGAGAGAACTACAATCCACACATTTTTGTCTGTCACAAACAAAGCCTTAAGTCACTGCATTCAGGCACAGCATGCCCTTTGATTACAAACATGTTGAGATAACCCAAACAAGACTGTGGCAGTAAGACAGGATCTATTGTAATGCCTCCAGACGTGACATGTGTTTTAAGAAAACAGACTAACACTGGGGGAGGGGAGTAAGAAAAACAAAACAAAACAAACAAACAAAAAACCACAAAAAAAACCAACCCCACAACATTTTTATTGCCTTCATAATGTGCATTAAGCATAAAGTCTGTTAGAAATCCTATACAGTACCCACAGACAGTTGACACCGCCCAGATGAATTTAAATGCAGGTTCTCAGCACAACTCACACTGCAGTTTGTTCTTCCTTCCAACACAGTAATTCAAACCACAATGCATTAAGCACTGATAATTCTGAAAAGGCTTATAAAAGAATGCAGACAATTACAGGCTCTCACAAAAAGAGAACTTCAATCTAAACCTGGACACACAAAGGTTATATTTGGTATCACCTTTAGATTGGAAAACCAAGTTCATACAATGAGCAAGGTAACAGTTCTGCCCAAATTCCTTCCACCAGGTTACATTTTATAGCCTCATGTTTTAATTTCTTTCCCCTGCCTGTAAATAGTAAGAAAGGAACTGGTCAGCCACCTCAGTCTCAGTAGGGCTCTTCTACTGAAGGGCCAAGCTTTAGGTATTTTACAGAATGGAAATTCATGCAGAATGCAGCTGTGAATGTTCAAGTCCAAAGATACAAACCATAATTAATCCTTTTTCATATTTGTATAGCTACTACCAAGAGTCTGCCTAAACGCAGAACATCATGGGCAAGAAATCTGTAATTTTTACCCATCTACTTTAATTACAAACAGCCCTTTGACATCCTGGTTCTTTTGGAAAAAAAAAAGAATATAAGAAACCCTGTCTAATGTAGGCACAGAAGGAGCTTGACCTACCACCATGAATTGAATGACAGCAGGAGTCCATTACCTCTTCACCTCCCCCTACTGCCCGTTTTAAAAGTTCTCTGTGGGTAATAAATTCTTCATTTCGTGTGCACCCAGCAAACAGTGTCTTTAAACCCCAGCAAACAGCAATTTGCATTAAAGATGCAACTTCTTTGCTCCATTATTTTAATCCAATGAAGTCCTGTAGTTCATCCAAATGAGTTATTTAACCCTAATTTTTGAGGGTCTGGATTTAAATACCTGTATTTTTCAATAATAACACTGTGGTATTGACTCTCTCTATAAAAAAGAATCAACCACCAGCCTGAACACTTTTAGGTTTCGACTAAGCTAGTGAAAGCTCAGAGCTCCCACACAGGCAGGAGAGGAAGTTAGACTACAAAAAACCACAGAACCTCTGAAAAACAGACTCCAGCCAAAGCTGACCTATCCGTGAGGGGTTTAGTCAGTCTGTGTATGGATGATGTCCAGATGTGGACACCTAGGGCTTTCCTCCACACAAATCTGACTGAGATCAAAAGGTTTATTTGATTATTTGCACAATACCATAGCAAAACCAATGTTATTTCCACGGGCTGATTAGACCTGAAACTTCCACTATTTCCACTTAGTTCCTAAAAGCAAGTATTTCCAGGCTTAACTTTGCTATCAAGGGGGAACATTGCTATCAAGGGTGAAGAAAAGACTGAGGTACTTAATGCTTCCTTTGTCTCAGTCTTTAACCCCAAGCAATGCTCCAGGCTTGGGACAGAGTGCCTGGAAAGCAGTCCTATGGAGAAGGATATGGGGGTGCTGGTGGACAGCTGAACGTAAGCCAGCAGTGTGCCCAGGTGGCCAAGAAGGTTACCAGCATCCCACCCTGCAGGAGTAGGACAGAGATGGTGCCTCTGTGCCTTGGTGAGGCCACAGCTTGGGTTCAATTCTGGGTGCCACAGAAAGATATTGAGGTGCTGGAGTGTGCCCAGAGAAGAGTTATGAGGCTGGCAAGGGTTTCTGAGGGCACCACATGAGGAAAGGCTGAGGGTGCTCGGGGTATTTAGTCTGGAGAAGGCTAAAGGGAGATCTTATTGCTTTCCACAGCTACCTGTGGAGAGAAGCTGGTGTTGGTCTCTTCTCCCCAGGAGCCAGCTACAGGACAAGAGAAAATGGGTTTGAGTTGTGCCAGGGGAGGTTTAGATTGGATCTTACGAAAAACTGTGGTGAGGCATTGGAACAGGCTGCTCAGGGAGGTGGTGGAGTCACCATTACTGGAAGTGTTCAATAAGCTGTAGATCTGGCACTTCAGGACATGATTTAGTAGCCATGGTAGTTGGGTTATGATTTTATAGGTATTTTCCATCCTTAGCGATTCTATGACCCGGGTTCCGGGCAGCCAAAGGGAGCCACTCGCCAAAGGCCCAGGCCTTTGCCCTGGGGAAGGAGATCGGCAGGGCTGGGCGGCGTGGAGCTGCTCCCCTCACCTGTAGCGCTTCGTGCCTCTGTGGAGCTCGGCGCCGTTTCCCGCTGCGTACTGAGGCCCTGCCCTCCTCCTCCTCCTCCCGCGGACACAGGCGGCGTGCAGGCAGCGCGCGGACAGCCCTGCCTTGCTGTGCCCTATCGGCCCGCCAGGAGGCGACGGCAGACACTGCTGCTGTGCCTCACGGCGCTTGGCGCCTGTGTGACGCAATTGGAGCGTGCCGGCGCAGTGCATGCCGGGGCAGTGGCGGGAGGATGGCGAGCGACTTCTATCTCCGCTACTACGTGGGGCATAAGGGCAAGTTCGGCCACGAGTTTCTCGAGTTCGAGTTCCGACCCGACGGTGAGAGGCGAGGCGGGACCGGGCTGGTGGGGGGCGCGGCGGGGCTCGGACCCAAGAGGGAGAGGGAGAGGGAGAGGGAGAGGGAGAGGGAGAGGGCGGGCCGGGACCGAGGCCGTCGAGGAGCGGTGCCCGTCTGGCACTGCCTTGGCAGGGTCCTAGCGTCCGCCTTCTGTTCTGCAGGGAAACTGCGTTACGCCAACAACAGCAACTACAAGAACGACGTCATGATCCGCAAGGAGGTAAGGACCACCTAACGCGGCGTTACCTGTCGGCTGCCGGATAGCACCGTTGCCGGCCTGCGCCCAGGGTGGGCTCTGTGTCGATAATGGGCAAGGCGAAGCAGTCGTGCGGTGGTTTGTGCAAGCTGAGAGCCCGGGGCAGCGTGCTAGGGAGCGCCAGGGCTTGCGTTGTCATGTTGGAATATCGTTTGTAGGCTTACGTGCATAAGAGCGTGATGGAAGAGCTGAAGAGGATCATTGATGACAGTGAAATCACGAAAGAAGATGATGCTCTGTGGCCTCCACCTGACAGAGTGGGTCGACAGGTTGGTGTGCAGTGACTCTTCTGATTGATGCTTTGATTTTTTGTGTTAGCTCATCAGAAGCATAACTGAATTTCTTCAAGTTGGTATTGTTTCTTTTCAAGAGGGAAACAAATACTGTTTGAAAACATGGCTGTTTAGTGCTGAGAGTTTGTGATTCACAGACCTGCTGTGTTCAACACTAATAAAAATGGAAAAGTCATCACCTTAGTACGTGGAGAAAGACCTGGTGCCCTTGTGGCCAAGAAGGCAAATGGTATGCTGGGGTGCATTAAAAAGAGTGTGTCCAGTAGATTGAGGAAGGTTCTCTTCCCCCCTCTACTCTGCCCTAGTAAGCCACACCTAGAGTATTGCATCCATTTATGGGATTCTTAGTTCAAGAGGAACGGGGATCTATTGGAGAGTCCAACGGGGCTACAAGGAAGATTAAGGGTCTGGAGTGGAGCACTGCCTTACGAGGAAAGGCTGAGGAACCTGAAGCTATTTAGTTTGGAGATCTAATCAATATCGATCAATACCTGAGGTCTGGGGATCAGGAAGGAAGGGACAGGGACATTGTCTGCTCACTTGTGCAAAGGGACAGACAGAGTTGAGGAGCTTGTTTGTGAAAAATGTGATTTGAACATTCTAATTAGTAGAAGAGTGCCTGCTACAGGAAGCGTCCCCCATTAAAGGGGCTGCTGAGGCAAAGGTTTTTCTGCCTGCAACCGGGGAACTGGAAGCAGTACTGGAGGATGCTGTGGGGTCCTGGGAGGGTGAGCCTGCTAATGCCATCAAGCCTGCTAATTCTTCTGGTCCTGCTGTAGCCCCACTTGTTTCTACTGAACTGGTTGCTGCTGCTGTGGGAAAGGTTCCCTCTGCTTCAGCCCCAGTTTCATCACTATGTAAGGAACAGAGCCAGACAGACAAACCAGATTTAGATGATCCTATGATAGGCATCTCTCCTATTAAGACACATCTTACTCTAAGCAAGGAAGTTCAGACAGATGGCAGTGAGCAGGAAGATTCAAATGGGAAAGTTAGGAACTCCACTGTTCCCATTAAAACAAGGGGAAAAATGGCACCTAGCTCAGGTGATGATGGGGATAAATCAGAGGAGAGTTCCCAAGGAGGGAACTGTTAAGGACCCTTTCCCTGCTGTTGAGGAGTTTCAGAAGTTTGCTCAACTCATGAAGCAAAGGCAAGAGGAGCCAGGAGGGGATACATCTGCTGGTGTGAAGGCGAGTACCCCTGTGGGTAAAAGGAGTGAAAAGGCTACTGCTAAGAGAAAATGTACTCAGAAAATGGATGATAGTGATGATGAAAATAAAACCTCATTACCAAGGAACGAGGTCAGGCCAGGCATATTAGGCAAAATTATGCCTGGAAGGAGTGAGAACTGTTGATGAGTTGGTTAAACAGATGTTGGGATGGAGGTATGGGTACCATAGAAGTAAATCCTTGGATGGTGAGGCAGTTGGGAGTTTTTTCGAGAGACACTGGCGTAGATAAGCATTTAGGACATCGTGGGGGCAATTCTAACCTCTGGTCACGCATATTGACAGCTGTGGTACTACAGTACCCCAATAGGGATGATTTACTCTGAAGATGTTCATGCTGGAATACGGTTGAGCATGGAGTTTCAGTGTTTGCAAGAGATGGCCATAAAAGAGCTAATCTATGGAGATTACCCTGATCAGGTACCTGTGAGCAATGCTGTCTTAAAGAATCTTACTCAGCTTGCTCCAATTATGCCTTTACATTCGCAAGTAAAATAGTGGGGAAAGATGATGGAATAACTCCTCTAACTGTTGGTGGGTTTGTTGATCAGATGAGGCAGATGGAGGTCAGCCTTATGTTCAGTGCCATGGTGTCATTTATAAATACAATGGCTGAAGATATAAAGGATGGCATGAAACAAGGAGGAATTTAAAACCTCCATATCCCAGTTGGCGAAGGACAATGACCTTTCCCCTTCGCCATCTGAGTGGGTATATGTCTTGGCCATCAGAGATAGGCATCCTCCCAGAAGATTAATTCAAACTGACTCCATTAGAAATAGACAACAGTCACATGGGTCTCTGGATAATCTTATGTGACCAATTTCATAAGAACATGGATAAGTGGGATGGGAAGCCTACCTCACTTCTCCTGAAAAGAGTGAAGGAGTTGCAAAATGACAAAACTAAGAGTAGTTGCCTCGGTTTCCCCAAGTGACTGAAATGGTTCTAGCAATGATTCAGATGATCCCATTAAACACTGTGCCAATTGTACTTGCAATGGTCAGCATTAGGGGGCCCCTGCCTCTTAACAGGCAGAGGACAGGGACCGGGAAGATAACAATATACTGGAATGTATATATTAGATGGCCTGGTACCTTGAAGAAATAGAGGGGTCTAGTTGACACAGGTATTCAGTGTACATTGATGCCTTCAAATCATAAGGGAGTGGAATCTATTGCTATTTCTGGAATTACAGGGAGGTCTCAAGAATTGATGAGGTTGGAGGCAGAAATAAGTTTAACTGGAAGTGACTAGCAAAGACATGCCATTATAACAGGTCCAAATGCACCTTACATTCTGAGAATGGACTTTCTGAGAGAAGGGTGCTTCAAACATCCCAAGGGTTATAAATGGACATTTGGAATAGCAACTGCAGAAGCTGTTGGAGACAGATTGAAGTTGTCTGTTAGGCCTTAGCTCTCAGATGTGTTGTTGGACAGCGTAATATAGAGAATGTGAAGTTGCCAGTTGCCACTCAAACCGTACATCATAAGCAATATAGAACAAATCATAACAATGGGAATGGATGGAAACCACAGCATAGGAAGTTCCACCTCAACATGAGGAAGAACTTCTTCACTGTAAGGGTCACAGAGCACTGGAACAGCCTGCCTGGAGGGGTTGTGGAACCTCCTCCTCTGGAGAATTTCCAGACCTGTCTGGATGTGTTCCTGTGTGATCTGCACTAGATTCTGTGGTTCTGCTGTGGTGGTGGGGGGGGTGGGGGGGTGTGACCCTGTGTATTTGCATTACCTGATACCGTAAAGGAGTAGTTTGACTTTCTGTCATCTTTCATTTTCAGGAGCTTGAAATAGTCATCGGTGATGAGCACATTTCCTTTACCACATCCAAAATTGGTTCCCTCATTGATGTAAATCAGTCCAAGTACGTCCCCTGTGTTTCTTTTGTTGCTGTTGTTTTCACGTAGCAGACTGTAGTAGAACTTGCTGATTGCCAGGTATTTGTGGTTTATATTGCTTCAAAGCGCACACCAGTTCTTGGAGGCACAAGTACTCTGTGTTTCAGTGCAAAGCAGCTACACAATGCTTTCAAACTCAACCAGCAGCTGAACTTGCTGTAGGAACCCTTGGTTAGTGTAGTCAGTCTGAACTCACCTGTCATTGGCCACTCC
The DNA here is from genome assembly GCA_013396835.1 of Psilopogon haemacephalus. Lineage (NCBI taxonomy): Eukaryota > Metazoa > Chordata > Aves > Piciformes > Megalaimidae > Psilopogon > Psilopogon haemacephalus. The sequence continues at coordinate 225,764 of VWZI01019550.1, forward strand.
ACACCAATGTCTCTGGGAGAACCAAGACTTCCTTATGACTGGGAGTCATGTTTTGTAAATTCAGAGTAATGTTATAAAAATGAACATTTTGTTTTGTAAATGTCCAAACTTGGAGTATAAAAGTATCAACCAATGCAGAATTAAACAAATCTGTTATTGTCAAAGATGACCTCTTTGACCAAAGACGACCAAAGTCTCTCTATAGTCCCTGTGTTTGGGTTTTCTCTAATAGGTTAGTTCTGCAAGTTGCTCATAGAACATCAGTCTAACTTTTATTTCTCATCCTTCTGTTGTGCATTGCAGGGATCCAGAGGGCTTGAGAGTGTTCTACTACCTGGTGCAGGACCTGAAGTGTCTAGTCTTCAGTCTTATTGGTCTACACTTCAAGATTAAGCCAATTTAAATCAAATAAACTGAAATTTGTATTCTGGTGTCTGTATGGGGGGTGGATGCTGTTTCAGTGCTTCACTGGTTTTGGCCTGAAGCTTTTATGTATGTTTTAAATTTTTTTTTATAAACTGTCAATAACTATCTTATAAAAAAAAATCTTACCAATGTATTAATTTATACATTTTAGTGATAAACTGACTTCCTAACACTTCTGTCATGACAGACTCAGGGTGTATTACTTGCATCACACAATGCTTTATTTCCACTATCTGTGCAGCAGTAGAAAATAGAAGTCTCTGACTCCCTGAATTGGAAGTTTATTACTGTCCTGAGCCGGATATTCTGTGGGCCAGCTCAGATAGGCCAAACAGCTGATGCTGCGGCTGCCTCTAACTGGCCACAGCACCCACTGCTGTGCTTTTCCCATTTACCTTCAGAACAGAAGCAGACAACTTGCTACCGAGGAGCTATTCAGAACCTTCACTGATACTCCGATCCAGCTTTAGAAAAACTACAATTAAAAGCAATACAGAATGTATTTAGTTAAGTTCCAGACGAGCAGAGCTTTTGTGCAGAATTAAGAGACTTGAGGGACCAAATACGTTTCAACATTTCTGTGAAGCACTGTGGGAAGGCCCAAACTGGTCTGGCTTCCCGCAGGCTCCAAGGGTGATCCCCGTGGCAGCTTTGTAAACGGTGCCCTTGCTTTCTCTAGCAGCTGTCTAGTTCCTCTAAAAGAGTAGCCAAGGTGATTAAAAAGATTGTAGCTAAGTGTCTTCTTAAAAGCTGTAAACACCTAGCTCTCGCAACCTGTGCACGCACCTCTAGCCACAGGCACCCTCTCCCTGGTGCCCTTTCCGCCAGCCCACCCACTTAGGGCTTCCCCACGGCTGCTCCGCTCCCCGATCACTCCCGCGCCCGCTTTGTCCCGCCCCGCAGCGCCTGGCCGGAGCCGCCCCGGCGGCGCCATCTTGGTCGAGGGCAGCTTTTCGGCTTCAGCCCCTTAGCAGCAGGAGGCGGCCGCCAGCTTGACTGAGGGCAGCAGCGTACCGGGATGGAGGATGGGAAGAAAGCCCAACAGTAAAACCACGCAGGAGCGGCCCCAAAGCTGCAGGTCCTCCCGCGAGAGCAGGACGGGTGGCCGTCAGGAGTCCCGATAACACGACGCCGCCGCGGCCCCGTCAGCTGCCGGGCGCTCTGTGAGGCCATGGGGGTAGGTAGGGGCCGTGGCCGGGCTGAAGCGAAGAGGGCCGGGCCAGGCCGGACCAGGCTGACGGCCTCTGTCGCTGCTTCTTGCCTTGCAGAGGATCGGGCTGCAGCTGCGCGCCACGCTGGAGAACATCACCCGGCTGCGGGCCGAGGGGGAGGACTTCCGCTGGTACCTCAAGGTGCGGCGGGCCGGGGCGGCCCCAGGGCCTTGCGGAAGAGGGGAAGCGCCGTTCTGGGCGCTGAGAGCCTGTGAGGCTGTTCAGCCGGGCAGCCGGCCGGTAAATGTCACATCGGTCGGTTCAAGCAGCGACGTGGGTTATTTTTTTCAACACAGTGCGAGCAGTGAATGCGATGGCAGAAGCATACAGACAGCACACATTAGAAGGTGTACGGCGTCGTACACGAGCCTGCATAGCCCCCATTGGTGAGATGGTTGGTAGTTAGTGCTACTGGCAGATAACCCAGGTGAATGGTGAAATGAATCATTCCCACCCTTTATCTCCTGGTCCTGCACTTTTTTCCTGACCACTTTGCCACCCAACATAGCCAAGGGCAGACTCCCTGCAGCAGGCATGCCCACCATGTCCAGTCAGCTCATGGGCTTGCTGGCATAGGTGACAACTGCTACCTGCCTCCAGCACCTACCTGGCTGCTAGGAAACAGTGGGTATTGTGAATCTGGAGAGCTCAGTCAGCTCCTCCAGCTTTTAAATCGCTAATTTAAAAGCTTTACTGCTTTACATTTTCTGGTTTATTTTTCAGCTGAAATGTGGGAACTGTGGTGAGGTTTCTGAGAAGTGGCAGTATCTGCGCCTGATGGTACGTCTGAAGTTCCAACAGAACAACAAGGAGACAACAGACCCACCTCTTACACACAATGGGTATTAGAATGCATAAGGGGCACGACAGCTTGCACTGATGAGATATTTAATACCTATATGCATACTTATATGCATATTTTAACACGTGTTAAAAAAACCATAATTTATATATATAATTAATATATGGCACTGGAATGGTGGCTCTTGGTGACAAGTTACATCTGTAAAAATACCATTGGGAAGCAAAATGTGAAGCGGCACCAGAATAAGGTCATGCCTATAGCATATTTGTGATGTGATGGAATCTTTTTGGAGAAGTTGAGGTAATTCAGAGTGCATTAAGCATGTTAAATTAGCATTTAGAAACTCAAAAAGCAGTATCAAATCTGTCAGGTGTTAGAGGAGGTTCTGTTCTTGTGAACAATTGTCCCCTTTTCTTGCATACTACTGAATGGTAAGAATGCATTTTGAGGAATGAACAGAACATGGCTATGTGGCCAAGACATTAACTGTCAGGCATTATTTTATGTGTAGAATAGAATTATTCTTTGAAAATCACAGCTTTCTGAATCACAGCCCTCTTTAGTTTGAGACAAGCCTTCTCATTGCAATGTTTTTAAAACATTAAAGACCATTAATGTAAAAGCTACTTTACCTTTGCAGAGGTTTCCAGTGGCCCACCTGGAGTGCAGTTAGAAATGATGTCTCTCTTGTTATGGTTTTTAGGACAGTGCTCCTCTGAAAGGAGGCCGAGGAAGTGCCACTATGGTGCAGAAGTGCAAGCTGTGCTCCAGAGAGAACTCCATTGGTATGTGCTTAGAAACTTAAGGGGCATCATCCACATTACACTTTTTTTCCTCCATTTGTTTTTCAGTCCCCATTTTTGCTTGACACCATTCGTTAGTAAAGTGCATTCTTTACAAGTTCACAACAGGCCCCTGGAGGAGACAGCAAGGCCTCCTGCTGTGACCAAAACTCATGTCCATAATGTAGTTTCACAAAGGCACGCTTCTTTCCTTTGCATTGTGTGGGTAACAAAATGGTGTTCTTAGAAGTGAGAAAAATTGAACTCCACCTTTCGAGGGCCATCTGTGGGAACTGCTTGGGTACTTTGCTTCTTTTACTTTGTATATAAGGAAATTACTTTGAAAGAAGCAGCTGGTGCTTGGTTTGTGCTGAACAAAACTGCAGTCATAATGCCACTCTTACACTTGTTTTCTTTTTCTTTAGAGATTTTAAGTCAGACAATCAAACCTTACAATGTAAGTTTGTTTTCTCTTTTCTATGAATGAAAGATAAATATGTATTAATATTTTTAGCTTTTGCTTTATTGTCACTTTCCTCTTCTTCTGTCTTTTGTAGGCTCCTGCACACAGTCTCCAGTGTAGAATAATCTGATACATTTCACAAGCAAAGCTCAAAGCTGTATCACTCAAGTTAGGACTGTGTTAGTTTCCTTTTGAAGGCTTCCTTGTGTCAGATTAAGAAATTCTAGTTAATTACCACCTATTAAATGAGCCCTAGGATTTTGCTGTCACTTGGGACATCAGAGTTGATAGCCCTGTCTTTAAAGCAGTTCATTCCTAGACTAATGCTTGTCCTGCTGTCGGTATTAGATGACAACTGATGGTATTTGGACTCAATTGTAGGCTGAAGATAGCGAGAAATTCAAAACCATAGTGGAGTTTGAATGCCGAGGACTGGAGCCAGTTGACTTTCAACCACAGGTGAGTTATTTGTGATTTCTCAGTTTTTTAAAATCACTTCTTACAGACCGTAGAATGGTAAAACATACAGTGAAATGGTACTGCTCTTCCTGGAATGTCTTAGACCTTCCCAGTGTTCCATCCTCTCCATAGTTGTTACTTCATTTGATTCCAAAAAAGCCACCCCACAACCATCTACCACAGCTCTTGGTAGATTTTTTTTTTCTTTTGTGCCAGCAATATTTAAAATGAAAAACACCTTGGAGTCACACTCAAATGGCCTTATAGGTGGCTCAGCACTGCTCATTTGAATTAATTTTGAAAGTACTCAGTGCTCAGGTTGTTGCAAAAAGGAGTCTTTGCCAAAGGGAAATTGTGAGGTGCACCATTAGCCACGTTCAGGGGAGCTATCTTGGCTTCTTGGTGTGTTACAGAGAGAAATGAACACTGCTGGCATTTTTCCACGTGAAACTTGCAGGCTGCAGGTGGATGGCACTTAAAGACTATTAAAAAGCTCACCTCAGGGTTCTAAGTGAAAGGCTTTCTTCAGGGCCAAGCCAGGCTTCAGTGAGTCATTTGCTTCTGCATGGTCATGCTGTATGCAGGCTAACTCCCTACTATATTTACTTTATTATTCCAGTCAAATTAGGTGTAAATACACTGACAAATACAAACCTGTCTTATCCTTCCCTCAGACTGTGACATTCTGCTAAGAAACTGCCCAAAACAGCTGATCATAGAATCATAGAATCATAGAATGGTCTAGGTTGGAAGAGACCTCAAAGATCATCCAGTTCCAACCCCCCACCATAGGCAGGGACACCTCCCACTAGATCAGGTCGCTCAAGACCTCATCGAGCCTGGCCTTGAACACATCCAGGGAGGGAGCAGACACAACCTCCCTGGGCAACCTGTTCCAGTGCCTCACCACCCTCACTGTGAAGAATTTCTTCCTAACATCCCGTTCAAATCTCCCCTCCGCCAATTTGAACCCATTCCCCCTCGTCCTGTCATTACAAGACCTTGTGAACAGCCCCTCCCCAGCCCTCCTGTAGGCCCCCCTCAGATACTGGTAGGCTGCTATAAGGTCTCCCCGAAGCCTTCTCTTCTCCAGGCTGAAAAGCCCCAACTCTCTCAGCCTGTCCTCATAGCAAAGAATTTGGTATAAATAAAATCACCACTGCAGCCTGTAAGTGAAGCCTATCTCTGAGGAACAGAAAGGCTACTGCTTTATTCCTGTTTGAAAGTTTCGCAGCCAAACCTAGGAACTTGCACCTCCAGAAAAAAAAAAGATTGCAAAATGTAGATGTTTATAGCTCTGCATCCTAGCTGTCAATTTTATTTTCCTCTGTAGAACAGAGACTTCACAGCTGTGATAAAACTTTTAATTTAAATACTCTGTGTGGTCTGTCCACTATGTTGGAAAGTACTCTTGAATCCCCGAGCAGGTATTTCAGTGAATTTTCTGGAACTTAAGTGAGTAAATATATGGACTTCAGGAGATCCAACCAATTCTATAAAGTGCTTTGTATTTGACATGATCCAGGCCACCTTGGATTTCTCCACAGCCTTCCATCTGGCTTTTAATCAACACCAAGCAGCACTGGCTACAGCACTACTGAACTTTCCTTGTATTTTTTATAGACATAACACAACCATACATGTAGTCAGTTTAGAGTGGCTTAATATATGCATGTCTTATTTAAATTACGCTAGTTTCCTAAAAAAAAAAAAAGGCGTGAGAAGAGAAAGTACCCTTTGATTCTCAGTTGTAAACCCTCTTTTCCTACCTAGTCACAACAGCAAATTAAAACTTGTGTATTCCACTAATGGGCAAGGACAACTTTTTCCCCCCGTTACTTACCTTTCTTGTTCACTGTGCTCGAGTAGCCACATCTGCTGCCAATCTGATACATTATTTTGGGCTTTACTGAGGATAGTTCCTGTCTTTGTCCCCCAAGAGAATGCTTCATCTGAAAAATGGAGGTTTCTTAGGCTGTTTCTACAGCCAGTAGTTTCCTTGGTAACACAAGTCTGACAGGTCACTGTGTTGTAAAGCTGGTTGTCATTTTTGCCTCTCCAGTGTTCATGCTTTTGCTACTGGCCCCTAGGCAGTCAACAGAGAGGGGACAGGGCACTGCCCAGCCCATCTGCCTTTGCAGGTGAAATGAGGCCCTGCCCTGATGCCAAGGGTTCCAAGTGGCTGGTACAGAGGCTGCTACTTGGAGCCATACAGCTTCTTGTTCCTTGGAGGCCTGATCAGCATCTCCAATGTTTGTTCTGCCCCACAGCTGTCATTGCATTTTGCACCACGATGCTGATCCTCCTCCACGCCTCTAGCAATTCCCTTGAGCTGGGCTCCTGCCAATTCTATAAAGGCCATATTGCCACCATGCCTTGCATGTAGGTAGTTCTCCTGTTACATCTTCCACACTTGATACTTTAACTCCCAAATCTCTAACCTTCTGTTCAAATTCTCCAATATTTTAAAATCACATGGCTTGCTTCACATATTTTTACACAGTTATATGACTGGTACTAGTGAAGATTTCATCATTAAAAATGCAGGTGAATATTCCTTGCAGAAAACCAGGAAAAAGCTGCAATGTAAGAAACCTTCCTGTATGCTACAGAGGTGGCTGAGATTTTTTTAATTTACTTTAAAAACAAACAGAACTTAATCCACAGCTGGATAACTGAACCCTAGAATGGGAGATCTCTTCCCATAGAAGATAAACCAGAATACCTTGTTCTTTTGTTGTACCTCACTGCTACTTCGTTCTTACTCTATCCGTTCTTCTAACTTCTTAAAAATAGCAACAGTAACAACAGGAAGACCTCTCCCCTTTGACTGAGTTTACTAACCTGTTCCTGCAGCCAGCTGATCCTCCATCCTCCTTCCCATAAAGCTTGCTAGGCACTCCTATACCTAAATCCAATCCAAGATGCTCCTTCTCTAGTGTGGATTTTGGCAGTATTTAAGCCAAAGCTATTAACATTTCCACATTTTCTTTCTGTTGTTTTCTTGCAGTCTAGGTTTATTATGAAGATGTGTTCTGTGTAATGGCTGTAGGGATTCTGAACACAAAGCTGTTAGTAGTTAGGGACTGCTACATCAACTTAGAAAGTCGGATTTAACTTTGGCTAAAATACCTGGAAATATCCATTTAGCAGAGAAAACAAAGGAGCAGTGTTCCCTCCTTTTACTGTGTGACTGCTCAGGTTGAATTTTTCCAACTCACACACAGGATCACAACCTTATACTGACCCTTCACCAGGAAAGAGCTCGATCATTCTTTTTACTTTGAAAAGGAGAACAATAGATACTTGTGCTGAGATCTTTTCTTTAATCATGTTTCAGTGATCATATTTTTTTTCTTGGTACAATTTAATCTTAAAAACTTACTGCAAATATGTTTGCAGGCAGGGTTTGCTGCTGAAGGTGCAGAATCTGGCACACCTTTCAATGACATCAACTTGTTAGAAAAGGTAAGTTGTGTTTCCTCAGTAAATATAATTACCTGGCTTTCTGACCCTAAGTCCAAAATACACACACTGCACATGCAAGGGACTGGTTTTGCTCGTTCAAGCAGGTCATAGCTGGAGAAAGAACTAGGTCAACTATGAGCAACCAGCATTACTAACAGTGTCATTTTGACAGCTTAAGAACTGACAAAAGTAGAAGTGCAACTTTTCTTCTAAGTCACTCAGGAATTCCAGAGAGCAAACACCTGGAGTAGTCAATGTCTGGAGTTACTCAGAGTAGTGAACTGATTTTTCAGGAAGGTGCATGCACCTTTTACTGTGTGCAGAGATATTAAAAAATAAGGTGAAGATGCAGAGACATTAAAAAGTAAGGTGAAGACACTGTCCTTCAGAGTGGAGGTTAATGACTACAGCACTGCAAATCTTCCTTGGCTGCAAGCAGCAATCTCAAGGTCAAATTTGTTCCCTGGTATCCTACTTGGTAGGGATCTGCTTGTCTGCTTACGCACCTGACTGGGTTATTGTAAATGATAGCTAATCCTTTCATCTGGCATGGTTGCTGTCTTATATACTGCAGGCTGTGGACTATATATGAAAAAGAAAAAATTAAAAAGTGTTAAAACCATTAAGACTGAAGCTCATTTAATTAGAGGCTAGTGCTCTTCCTTCTCTCAGACACCAGTACCTAGCTTAGAGACTACACAGCACTTTCTACAGAAGTCTTAAGACCCAAATCTTGAGTAAGATTTAGTTTGTTTGAATTCCAGTCTGTTTTAGACACAGTTGCATTCTGACCTCTTTGACTAAAACTGTGCAATCTTACTTCCCACAGGATTGGAACGACTATGATGAAAAAACGAAGGAGTCTGTTGGAATCTATGAAGTTACCCATAAATTTGTAAAATGCTGAAGTTCGTATCTTTGATAAATCCTGACGTGCTTGCTAGTGAAGGAGCTGTAACCATTAGTGATGCACTCTCCTGGAGTTACTTTGCACATGGCTTTACTGTAACTGTGGGATCCTAAGTTGTGTTTACTGTCCCAGCATGTCCTACTGAAGTATTTTCCACAGGGCACTTGGAGACAGCCTCAGTAAAACCTGAAAGCCATATTGGAAGCAGTATTCTTGACTGCACTGTGCCACTGTCTTACCTTCTGGGGGATGTGTAGGTGTGGTGGACTGCAGCTTCACTGCTGTATTCCTGGTAACTACTCAGACAGTGCAGAGCCCGTAAGTCTGTAATAGGGTATCAGCAAGAGGTATCCACATCTGATTCCCTAACATAAGCAAACAAGGTCTTTCCACTCACCATCCCTGTCAGCAGAAAAGGGCTATGAGTGCCAGTCAAAGGACTGTGGTAACTGTGAGGGACAAGGTGCGTCTTCGGTAGCTGTTTGCCAGCTCACGACACTGAAGTGCAATTACTGAGAACACTTCCTGAGCTTGGCTCCTGTTGACACACTTCACAGAATCACAGAATTAACCAGGTTGGAAAATATCTCTAAGATCATTGAGTCCAACCTATCACCTAGCCCTTCTAATTAACTAAGCTATGGCACTAAGTGCCTCATCCAGCCTCCTTTAAACATCTCCAGGGATGGTGATTCCACCACCTCCCTGGGCAGCCCATTCCAATGCCAGTCACCCTATGAAGGACTTCTTCCTAATGTCCAGCGTAAACCTGCCTTGGCACAGCTTAAGGCCATGTTCTCTTGTTCTGTCACTGGTTGCCTGGGAGAAGAGACCAACCCCGCCTGGCTACAACTTCCTCTCAGGTAATTGTAGAGAGCACTAAGGTCTCCCTTGAGCCTCCTCCAGGCTGAACACCCCCAGCTCCCTCAGCCTCTCGTAGGTCTGTGCTCCAGCCCCCTCACCAGCCTTTGTGCCCTTCCCTTGACACATTCAAGCACCTCAACATCTTTCTTAAATGAAAGGGCCCAGAACTGGACACAATGTTGTTACAGTCTTCTGAAAGTCATGTTACCTTTCTGAGTGTGTCATTACTAAAACTAATTTCTAACTGAAGACAAGACTCCTTGGCAAGTGCACTCATAATTCTGACAGTTATTCTCATCTTTAAACATAACCAACACAACACCAAATAAGCCCAGATATCTTCTCTACTAGATAATTTCAACTGAAGGCTTTTGGTCTGATTATTGTTTCCTGACAATCTTTCCACATGCTCACCTTTCTTTATTTAAGTGACAAGAACAATCATGGTAAGTTTTAAAGTCATACTTTTGGGCTAAAGAAGAGCATGTTACAAGCTGCAGAGCCAAGAACCCTGACTAGGAAAGTTGATAAGCCTTTAGGCTCTCAAAACATGCCTCTCCACTTCCTAGCACCTATAGTCCATATTTCAAGATAAGGTATTGCTTACACTTACTGTGATAAAAAAAGACACTGGGAGAACTTAGAACCTGAGATACCCAAAGGAAGAGTAAAGGCAAGTAGGTTTCTGAGCCTGATCTGTTACATCCAACCAAGTGTTCTGCTACAATATTTGGTAGTCCAGTGGACTGTGCTGAAGGCATGAGCTGCATTGGTTTGACAGCTGCAGATGCAAGCACTGCTGTTCTGTTCAGCTTCAGAGAAAGACTTCTTCCCATAAGAGTGGTAGTCCAGAGGGTTTGAAAGGCAGATGAGTTCCAGTTATACCACAATGAATTTTGTGCAAAAAAAGGGGTATCTCATGCAAAAGGTATCTGTGTTGTACTCTCAGCAACACTGAGCACCTTTGGCTTGACTGACAAAAGCTCCTTTGCCTTTTGCTGTCACCCACTTTGTAGCTGGCAGAGTCCTAGCTGCAAACACAAGAAGCTTGTGTGCCTCAGTTTCTTCTTGCATTCACAGCACCACTACATATCACTGATACCTATTCTCAAGGTCTTCTGCAGTACTGCAGGGATAAGCTGTCATCTTTAGAACTGCAGCAACAAGCCCCAATAGAGTAAAACAGCTCCAGGCACTGGCCTTTGCTACATTAAAGAACATCAAAAGTTCTAGCTGATGCCCCCTCTGCTCTTCCCTGGTGAGATCTCACCTGGAATATTGTGTTCAGTTTTGAGCTCCCCAGTTTAAGACAGATAGGGATCCACTAGAGAGAGTCCAATGGAGAGCTACAAAGATGACTGAGGGACTGGTGCACTACCCTATGAGGAGAGACTGAGGGACCTGGGGCTTTTTGGTCTGGTGAAGAAAAGACTTAGAAGGGATCTAATCAATGCTCATAAATATCTGAGGGGTCAAGAGGGAAGGGACAAACTCTTCTCAGTTGTGCCCCATGATAGGACAAGGGGCAGTGGATGTAAACTACAGTGCAGAAGTTCACCTCAACATGAAGAACTTCTTTACTGTGAGTCACAGAGTACTGAAACAGGCTTCCCAGAGAGGTTGTGGAGTTCCCTTCTCTGAAGACTTTCAAGACACATCTGGATGTGTTCCTGTGTGACCTGAGCACAGGATCTATGGTCCTGCTCTGGCAGGCCGGTTAGACTTGATGATCTCTAGAGGTACCTTCCAACCCTAAACATCCTGTGATCCAACAAGCAGGAAACAGGGAAATGTTCTCCTGAGGTTACCTTTCTGCAGTAAGAGCAAGTTTGGAAAGAGACACCCCCAAAAGATTTTTCAAGCAGAAGAGCACAGGCTTACACAGCAAAGCAAAACAAATTATTGGACAGAGCATGTATGGAAGGGTAGAGCCAAGACTGCAGAATGCTTTCAGCAAGACTCTTCAACCTTTGTAAGAAACCTGAGCTTTTGGTAGTGGAGCCAGCCATGCTGTATATGTCCATTTAGCAAGAGAAGAACTTGGTGGTTCTCAACAGACAGCTTTATTACAATACAGTCTTTTCCAGTCAGTTTAACAACACAGTGATTGCAGGTTACTTCAAGCCTTCCATGAGTTTTGTTTTTTTCTCAAAAAGCTGTTAAGAGTGGCAAGGCTTCAAGCAGTTGAGGCACAATCTGTTCTGATATTGATTCAAGTTTCAAGAGAAAAGTGTGTCAAGAGTGCAAATGTAACCATTCCTATTAAAAATTACTGCGTGGGAGGGGTTTAAAATCAGCTGAAGAGTAGTATCACAGGACTGCAGTCAGCCTGAACACTCTCAGAATACTTTGTGAGTTCATAAACTCAGCAACAATTATTTTAATTTGAAATAATGGCTTTTAAGAACATGTGGAGCTGTTAGAACAGATGGATGTGTTACTTAATTTTGACATTGTAAATGCCTGTATTTCCTGAAACAGGCATTCAAGGTCTCTACTTTAAAAGAGATACAAATTTCCAAGTAGATCTACCAGTACTGAAGTTCAGTAAAGATAAATGAAGCCAAATAAGCTGGGCAGTCTCAGTCACACTGAACACTGATTAGTGTGCCAATTAGACACAGGCTGTGTTTTGTACTGCAACTTAAAAGTCTTCCAATGGTTTTATATATTAACTACCAATTTTCTTGCCCTTTAAAACATTAAATATGTCTTCTAGGGACTTATATATACACTGAAGAAATTCTTTACCATTCCTAGTTGGGTAAGAGGAAACATTACAACCTATCCAATTGTCGTGTACCTGGTACCCTACTCCAAAGCCATCAGCCACCACTGGGCCAAAGCCTCCCAGCTGCACAGCTGGGCTAACTAGCGTGCTTGTGGAGATGATGTTGTGGTTAAGCTGAGCGTAGGCTTGGTCTTGATAGAACTCAGGCAGTGCAATACCCTTGGATAAAGCCATGTGGCGCAAGCCAAAGAGATGCCGGTCAAATCCCTGACCTGTTAAAACAAAACAAGTATCAGCTAATTCTGTGAGAAGTAAGCTCACTTAGTTTGCCAATCCTTGCCATAAAAGAGGTGTGTAGAACTGGGGTTTATTTTCACAGAATCACAGAAACTTTCTGGTTGGAAACACCCCTCAGGATCACCAAGTCAAACCAGTATCCCTATTCTACAATGATCACCCTAAACCATATCCCTAAGCACCTCATCCAAACAACTTTTAAACACATCCACGGTTGGTGACTCAACCACCAGGTGGCAAATAGCATTTTTCAGAGCCCAGACATTCTGCGCTTTTACTGTGGGCAACAGGGGCTTGCTGCTTTACTGCCAGCCTCAGCCAGGAATAAACTGAAGTGCACTATTGTCAAGACAATTTTAATAATGCATTGCATTCTTTTATTTAGCTGAACAGATTCAAGTTGTTTGAAACAGTGAAAGACCCTCCTAAAATTCATGAGTCTAAAGAGGAAAAGAATCCCTCCCTCTCTACTCTGCCCTGGTGAGGCCACATCTGGAGTACTGTGCCCAGTTATGGGCCCCTCAGTTCAAGAAGGACACAGAACACTGGTGACCAATGTGAGGCTCAGGGACAGCCTTGGTTGCAGTGACCATGAAACAGTTGAATTTAAGATCCTCAGGGCAACCAGGAGGACGTTTTCTAAGCTTACAACCCTAGACTTTAGGCATGCAGACTGATCACTTCAGGGATCTGCTGGCCAAAGTATCACGGGACAAAGCCCTAGAGGGAAGAGGGGCCCAGGACAGCTAAACAGTATTCAAGGATCACCTCCTCTGTGTCCAGGAGCAATGTATACCAACAAAGAGGAAAGCAGGGAAGAATGCCAGGAGGCCTGCCTGGCTGAGCAAGGAGCTCCTGGACACACTGTCACACAAAAAGAGACATGGAAGAAAGGACAGCTAGAATGGGGGGGATATAAGGAAGCTGCCCAAGCAGCCAGAGATCTGATTAGGAAAGCCAAAGCACAGCTTGAATTGAATCTAGCCAAGGAGGTCAAAGGGAACACCAAGAATTTCTACAGGTATATTAATGGTAAAAAGAAGACTAGGGAAGGTGTGGGCCTCCTCAGAAAGGAAACAGGTGAAATGGTCACAAGTGACAAAAAAAAGCTGAGGTCTCAACGACTTCTGTACCTCAGTCTTCACTGCAAAGGCCTCAAGCCACGCTCCCAGAGTCATGGAAGATAATGGCAGAGACTGGAAGGAAGAGCTGCCCATCATAAGTGAAGATCAGGTTCGAGAGCACCTGAAGAACCTGAAAGTGTTCAAATCTATGGGACCTGACAGGATACACCCATGGGTACTGAGAGAACTGGCAGATGAGGTTACTAAACCCCTCTCTATTATATTCCAAAAGTCCTGGCAGTCTGTGAAGTCCTCACTGACTGGAAAAGGGGAAACATAACTTCCATTTTCAAAAAAGGGTAGGAAGGAAATGGTGGGGAACTACAGGCCACTCAGTCTCACCTCTGTGCCCAGTAAGATCACGGAGCAGATCCTCCTGGAGGCACTACTGAGACAGGAGAATAGTGAAGAGGTGATTTGGTCCAATCAGCATGGCTTCACCAAGCACAGATCCTGCCTGACAAACCTGGTGGCCTTCTATGAACAGGTCACAACATTAATAGATGAGGGGTGAGCAACTGATGTAATTTACTTGGACCTGAGCAAAGCCTTTGACACTGTCCCACAACACATCCTGGTCTCCAAGCTGGTGAAACATGGGTTTGATGGGTGGACCACTAAATGGATAAAGAACTGGCTTGATGGCCGCACCCAAAGAGTGGCTGTCAATGGCTCCATGTCCAAGTGGAGACCAGTGACAAGTGGAGTCCTTCAGGGATCAGTCCTGGAACCAGTCTTGTGCAACATCTTTGTGGGTGACATGGACAAAGGCATTGAGTGCACCCTCAGCAAGTTTGCTGATGACACCAAGCTGTGTGGTACAGCAGACAGGCTGCAGGGCAGAGATGCCATCCAGAGGGACCTGGACAGGCTGGACCTCATGAGGTTCAACAAGACCATGTGCAAGGTAACTGCGAGGTAACTGCATCTGGGTCGAGGCAATCCAAACACAAATCCAGGCTGGGCAGTGACTGGAGAGCAGGCCTGCAGAGAGGGACTTGGAGGTGCTGGTGGATGAGAAGCTCAACATGAGGTGGCAGTGTGCACTTGCAGCCCAGAAAGCCAACCAGATCCTGGGCTGCATCAGGAGAAGCATGGCCAGCAGGTTAAGGGAGGTGATTCTCCCCCTCTACTCCACCCTGGTGAGACCCCACCTGGAGTACTACGTCCAGTTCTGCAGCCCTGGCATGTGGACATGCTGGAGCGTGTCCAGAGAAGGGCCACAAGGATGATCAGAGGGCTGCAGCACCTCTCCTGTGAGGACAGACTGAAACAGTTGGAGCTGTTCAGTCTGGAGAAGAGGAAGTTCCAAGGTGACCTTATTGTGGCCTTCCAGGATCTTAAGCGGGCCTGCAAAAAGAGGTGGGGAGGGACTTTTTAGGCTATAAGGTAGTGACAGGACTAGGGGGAATGGAGCAAAGCTGGTGGTGGGATAGATTCAGACTGGATGTGAGGAGGAAGTTCTTCACTATGAGAGTGGTGAGAGCCTGGAATGGGTTGCCCNGATGAGGCTCTGGCCAGCATGATCTAAGCGTAGGGTGTCCCTGCCCATGGCAGTGGAGTTGGAATTAGATGATCCTTGTGGTCCCTTCCAACCCTGACTGATTCTATGAGTCTAACTGCTTGAGAGAGTCCAGCGCAGAGCCATGGAGATGATGGAGTGGAACATCTCTCTTAAAAGGAGAGACTGAGGGAGCTGGGGCTCTTTACCTTAGAATCATAGAATCAGTCAGGGTTGGAAGGGACCACAAGGATCATCTAGTTCCAACGCCCCTGCCATGGGCAGGGACACCCTACCCTAGATTAGGCTGGACAGAGCCTCATTCAGCCTTGCCTTAAACACCTCCAAGGAAGTGGCTTGGAGAGGAGGAGACTGAGGGGAGACCTCATGAACGTTTACAAAGACATAAAGGGTGAGTGCCAAGAGGATGGAGCCAGGATCTGCTTGGTGATGCCCCATGACAGGACAAGGGACAATGGTGGAAGCTGAGGCATTGCAAGTTCCATGGAAACATGAGGAATTTTTTCCCTGTGAGGATGACAGAGCCCTGGAACAAGCTGTGCAGGGGGTTGTGGGGTCTCCCTCTCTGGAGATATTCAAGACCTGCCTGGATGTGCTCCTGTGTAACCTGCTCTAGATGATCCTACTCTGGCAGAGGGGTTGGACTGGATGAGCTTTCAAGGTCCTTTCCAGCCCCTGACTTTCTGTGATTCTGTGATCTTGCACCAACAACAGAAGCCAGTT
The DNA here is from genome assembly GCA_013396835.1 of Psilopogon haemacephalus. Classification (NCBI taxonomy): domain Eukaryota; kingdom Metazoa; phylum Chordata; class Aves; order Piciformes; family Megalaimidae; genus Psilopogon; species Psilopogon haemacephalus. The sequence continues at coordinate 241,549 of VWZI01019550.1, forward strand.
TTAGACCTCCCCTGCTCTACAGTCAGTTTTACTGAAGCAATGCAAGTTATGCTTCCAGGAAGGACAATTCAAATGAAAGCACTTAGGAAAATACCAGGAGTAGCACAGCCAAAGAATCGTTTTGATTTGGAAGTGGTTAAACCCTTTATCCTCTACAAGGATAAGACAGTAACTCCTCAGACATAAACCCCAAGTTCTCACTTGCCTTGGATAGTGAAACACGGACTAAGTAGTTATCCAATCTACAATCAGCCCAGCTGCTCTCAGGACAAAAGCTAATCGATAAACATTCTCAACATGTTACCAGTGGGAAGCACAGAGGCATTCTCCTCGCATCAGGAAATTAATCAAGGTAACACATTTTGACCTGCAGCCCTCTGCTCTGTCTTTTATCAAGTTTACAGTAACATTAGACCTCCATCAAAATTAAATTATTTAGGTGTCAAGCACATTTTCACAACACCCTTAGGACATTCTAGTGCCAAAGCAAGAGTGTTTGATGCGTTGCTACTCACCCATAGCAGCTTCTTTTGTCAAACGCCCATGGTATTTGGAGCACTCCTCTATCAACTTCTGGAGCTCTTCCGTGCTGTGTTTGGACAGTCCCCTGACAAAGGCTTCTGAACACTTCTTTGTATGCACAGAGGCAGGGCGTATGGTTTCTGTACGACCGTGTTTGAAAGCTGCGGTGCTACAGGACTCGTAGGTAGCAACAGTCTGATTGTACTGTTGAAGGAAAGCCATCTGAAAGGCAAGCTGGGCCACAGCATCTGGGCTCACCTTCTTCTGCTTCAGAAGGTCCTTGCCTCCTTCATGGAACTGAATCAGATTGAGAGACAGGGACTCTACAGTGGCATCAAATTTCTGTTTGGCTTTGGTAATTCCTGCTTTTAAGGCATCATTCAGCTTAAAGTCAAGTTTCCGCACTGCTCTAGAGGAGTCTACTGGAGCAGGCTGGGACTGGGGGCTGATGGCTGGTGTCTTGGTGCTATCTTTAAAAACCTCATTCTGGAACCTGAGCACAGCCACACCATCTCCCCAAGAATGTTCAAAATTAACTCCTGCTGTACCATCCTTTGTTATGATGAGGTTAAAGGATTTGTCATACCAGCGGTTAGCACCATCTCCATGCAACATAGTGTGGGACAAGTGCACAAAGTCTTTAACAGGAAAATCATCTAAGCTTAAACAAAACACAGCAGAGTCTACTTTTTGAAGAGCTTCCTCATTGCCATTCTCCAGTAACTGCTTTCTCAGCAATGCCCACGTATCTCGGTTTTCACTGGAGAGGTAGCCAAGAGGGAAGGCTGGAGCTGGACTGTTGTCACTAAGGATGTATTTCAAGTGTGCTTGTATTTCTGAAGGCTTCAGCATATTTCCATCTCTATCAATGACATCAAATATATAAAAATTCCCATTTCTCAGTACTAATAAATGCTTTGCTTTTTCATCTGTGAAAAGCTCATCTCTGTTGACCTTGGGCAGACGAGTAGAATTGAAAAGTCTGAAGTACTGCGACATATCCAGAGGGTATGCATTGACCATGTAGGCACCAAACCAAGAAACTGAAGAAGGCACAAATCGGATAATGTTTTTAAAGAGCTGAGTGTCACTTTTTTCTGGGTTGAGGTGAAAGACCTCTGGTTCGAGATAACCAGCCCTGAAGGTCTTCATGAAACGTATAGCAGAAACAGTCAGGTTGGTAGCTCGTATGAGCTGATCATTGTATTCAGCTTTTGGATCAGGATTAAAAGACATAAACGCATTAAAATTCAAAACAACAGGTTCCCGTGCTTTTAGGTACATGTCAAACCAGGGACCTGAAAATGGAGTTGAGAAATAGGTCAGAACATAAAAGCAGCTTACTGGGTCAGACCAGAGGATTGCTGTCTCCAACAGCAGTCATGAACACTTACTGAAGTGCACCTAAAAAAGACACATGTAAGCAGTAATTCCCTCAGGGACTCTCCCAGGCTCCAGTTATGAAGAAAGGCACTGTTGACTAATTGTAAAAATATTGTGTTTGGACACCAAATGTCAAGGTCATTAGCAATGAGGGCGAATTTCCATGCTTTCTGTTAGGCTCTATGATGAGCCACAACCCCCACAACAAACAATGCAGTTCCCTGTATTTTTCTACACAACTGAATGTGGAGTGGAGCATGCCTTTACCTACTCTTAAACCACTGATTTCTGCAACTATGTCAACCTAGGGCATGATTCTCTTCAGAGCAACCTTTATTTCTGTTCCAGTGTTTCTCTGCGATCTACATGTGCTCAGCCTTGCAGTCCCACCTCTTTCCTCTTTCTGCCACTGAAATGATCACCACAGGGCACAACCTCCTGACACCAATGCCTTACCAACCACCCCTCAAGCTGGCAAAAAGCCAAGGTTAGACTGGACTGGTATTCTCCCAGTGCCAGAACAGACTTTGGAAGCAGAATTACATTTGATACCTACAGGTCTTCTGGACAGTCTGTCAATGTCTCAAGAAGCATGAATGTGACCCAAAGGTTTCGTGCTTGCTAAAACCAAGGGAATCAATAATAGCTTTAAAGGGTAGTCACACCTTTATAGCTGCCTCTGAGCAAACTAAAATCCAGAGGGCATAGGCAGAGGAGGGATATTTAAAGCAGGTTCTATTTCATCATTATCAGCTTCAAACCATACTCTGGTATTGCATGCTGACTGGATGCAGACCAAGGACAAAAGCACACACCAACTTTACCTCAAGGCAGCTGAGGTACTACTGACAAACCTGGAGCAGTCCCAAATTGCTGGCTTGTAAAAACCAATGGGTAATTCAATGACCTAAGTTACAATTTCCATGCCAGGTCTTCACAGATGAGTAACTTCCATTCATCTAGCTCTAAAACCACATCTGTCATCATCACGTAGCTGCTTAACCTCGGACTTGGAAATCCAGGGTAGAGGAAACTATACATACTTTCAGAAACTAATTTCAAGTGGAACAAGTTTTTTTTAAGGCCTAATAAAGAATAACTAAAGAAAAAGGAATGCAAACATCCTACAGCTCACAGACAAAAAGCAGTATGCTGGCTCACACTGACATACACTAAAAGGCACCAGTTAAAAGAGGTGTATAAAGTGAATGGCAAGTAAATGGTAACAAACCAAACAGCAGCTGCTCTGAAGTCATCTGGGTTTCTCTGCAGCATCTGTTAGCCAACACCCTTATAGATTGTCTTTACAGAAAGCAAGGGTAGAAATATGTTCACAGAGCACCATGCAAACTTCTTTTGTAGCTATTTCAGTATTTCCACCTCTGTCACTACCCATCCAATACCTTCAAGAGCAGACACTTGTATGTGGGAGTCAATGGAAGCAATAATAAGGAAGAATAATTTAAAAAACCCGAACTATGTATACTCTCCCTCTCTTAATTTGTTCTTCTGTATTGTCATCTTCATTCTGCCTCTCCTTTTTCTTCGGTCTTCACAAGAAAAGGGTTTCATAGTTTCAAGGGGTTTTGTTTGAAGTCCGTGGCACTGACCACTTCTACCTCCCAAAGCTTAGCCATGTTCTCTGAAGCCATCTCCAGAGTTCAGTTCCCATGCTGGTAGCAACATGAAATTATCTGAAAATGATTGCTTTAGTTTCCTTAAGGAAGTTATGAGTTAAGCTCCTCTACTAACATAAACACATAGTAATTTTTAAAAAGTAAAAATATTATAACTCAAATTTAAATGCAGTTACTCATGAAAAAGTGCAGCTTCTTCAACATCAATCTATCCAGAATTCTAGAATATGAGAGTTAGTGTGCATTCTTTCACCAGAGACTCAATTTGCTCTAGTACAGGCACCGCATGTAATTCCAAGTTTATGGAGCAGAAAACAAGCTTCAGCCTATTTTAACTGTCACATTATGAGCTGTCTCTTATCTGTCCATAGATTCCTTCTACATCCAAAAGGCCAACATACCTGTGATGTAACTAGTATGCTTGTTCTGATTGTCCTGAGCAACCAGTTGCTCATGCAGCTCCCTTCCAATCCCCTTTTCAAAGTGATGAGCAAGTTCTTCAGTTTTCCTACAGCAACCAGTAAGAGAGTCAAAATGCTATTACAAGCCATATTTTGCATATGTAACATAGGGCTTTGAAGCAGCCCATGACACTGCAATATACATATCTTGTTTGTCCATACCTGAACTGGTCATCACTTAAAAGCGGTTTCTGAGCATTGAGGTATCTCCTAATTGTATCTTCTAGTTTGGGAACTGGCAACCTGAAGGAAGTGAAACAGAGACACACTTTATGAGCAGTGGTACTAATGAAGCCTGAGTCTATCACACAGTTGTCCCTCTTTGCCTTCACTCTTCCCTACCCTTCCTTCAATCTCACAGTACCCAAACTGCTCAAGTTGTTTGTGGGAGAATAAAAGCCGGTAATAGAGGTCAGCATAAGGTGCTTGGAAAGCCAGGTGAAAGGTCAGTGTAAGGTGCTTGGAAAGCCAGCTGAAATATCAACTTGACTCCAGGGAATGCAGCGACATGAATCACTGCAAGAAGCAGGTTTGCAGATGGAATGGTAGCTCAGCAGCCACCCTGCGCCGGGACTCACCTCACTGCTGGGGGCTGAACGTTCTGACTACTCTCCTTTGCTCCACCTTACTATAAAATAATCTTACCACCACATTAACGAAGGTTACTTTGCAGCCTGGGGAGATGTTTCAACGGTGGGCTTACAGTCACGTTTACATCGCTCCCCTCCACCTTGATTTAGGAACAGCACACACTCGGAGCGAGCAGCCGGAGCACGACCACGCACAAACGGAACGGGGTTATTTTCTCTGCCCTCTCCTCACACCCCAGGCCGGACGGCCCCACATGGCCACCAGCCGCCACCGACCTCTGCTCCGCGGCCCTCGGAGGACGCTCGCTCCCAGCCTTGCCCCGGCTCCGGTCCGGCAGCACCTACGGAAGGCCGCGGGGCGGACGGACCCGTCGGCCGAGGGGCCCGTCGGGGACAGCAGGGA